>JAHUZM010000015.1:6512500-6648553 GCA_019925275.1 Mytilus edulis | reverse complement strand
CAGAATTTCACGAAACCTTTTCAGATAATAAGGACATACTATGTAGTTGTGCATATCGACGGGAAATTGCGATTCAATTTTTTTTCTAGGAGTTACGCCCCTTTGAACTTATTTACTTTAATGTACTACTGCAACAGTTTGTCATCACAACTCCTCTCAAACCACACAACAGAATTGCATGAAACTTTGTAGATAATAAGGACATACTATGTAGATGTGCATATCGACAGGAAATTACGGTTCAATTTTTTTCTAGGAGTTATTTATGCCCCTTTGAACTTATTTGCTTCAATGTACTTCTGCAACAGTTTGTCATCTCAACTCCTCTGAAAACACACAACAGAATTTCATGAAATTTTGTAGATAATAAGGACATACTATGTATATTGACAGGAAATTATTATTCAATATTTTTCTTATACAATTTTTTTTTCTTATACTTATTTAATTTCTCCAATGACAATGTGGGGACATGGGGTATGTGAGCGTGCTCACTAAGGTTCTTTAATTTGCTATATGATAATATATTAAATAGTTGAAAATCTATATAGAAAAAAAAAAAAACGAAATAGCTATCCATACGTATAATTGTTAAACGGGAATGATAATGATTCAAAACATAGACTTCCAAAAAATCATAAAATTAATTTAAATTAATTAATGAGGCATTACGAGCTAGTCAACACATATGATACAATGTACATACATTAATGTTCCTTACGACCGATCATCAATAGGTGTAGCTCTGATGGATTGAGATTGAGAAATTAATTATCCTAATATAAAACAATTATTGTTACATATATAATGTATACTTGATAAATTTATTTATAGAAACTAAATAAGTTAAAACACATTTCTTCAAAACACTAATTATAGTATATAAAATAGCGCTGGATTCCCACCGAGACCACATCAAAAAGTATCTCGCACATGGTTGAAAATTCCCCTTTTTACCTTACATCTATACACATGGCTATAATCTCATTTCAGTTGCTTTTGTCATGTAAAATTACACATTCCGCAGCACTAATAACAACATTATTTTAATCATGTACATGATTTATAAGGTAAACGGACAGGAAGTAACAGAACAGAAAGTCACTAATAAGTTGTTGACATATTTTCGAAAAAATGGACCTTTAAACTTTTCTGCTTTGGACAATTGGCGTTTGCTGGATTTATCTTTCCAACAGCAGACTTGAACTTATCCAAATAGGCTCAATAAGTCCCTGTCTGACATGGAGCTCTACCTGGGTATCTTCTGCAGTGTGATATTTAAAGTATAATATTATATCTAAAGAGATTGATTAATTGATTGTTGGTTGCTTAACGTCCAGTGGTAAATATTTCATGCATATTTAGGACGAGAACAAGTTAACAATCAATACAACGAAGTTGCGGAGGGTCTAATGTTTTTGACCCGTCCGTCAGTCCTGTTTTTTGTCATCGCAACTCCTCTCAAACCACACAACAGAATTTCACGAAACCTTTTCAGATAATAAGGACATACTATGTAGTTGTGCATATCGACGGGAAATTGCGATTCAATTTTTTTTTAAGGAGTTACGCCCCTTTGAACTTATTTACTTTAATGTACTACTGCAACAGTTTGTCATCGCAACTCCTCTCAAACCACACAACAGAATTTCACGAAACCTTTTTAGATAATAAGGACATACTATGTAGTTGTGCACATCGACGGGAAATTGCGATTCAATTTTTTTCTAGGAGTTATGCCCCTTTGAACTTATTTACTTTAATGTACTACTGCAACAGTTTGTCATCGCAACTCCTCAAACCACACAACAGAATTTCATGAAACTTTGTAGATAATAAGGACATACTATGTAGATGTGCATATCAACAGGAAATTACGGTTCAATTTTTTTTCTAGGAGTTATGCCCCTTTGAACTTATTTGCTTCAATGTACTTCTGCAACAGTTTGTCATCTCAACTCCTCTGAAAACACACAACAGAATTTCATGAAATTTTGTAGATAATAAGGACATACTATGTTTATTGACAGGAAATTATTATTCAATATTTTTTCTTATACAATTTTTTTTTCTTATACTTATTTAATTTCTCCAATGACAATGTGGGGACGTGGGGTATGTGAGCGTGCTCACTGAGGTTCTTTTATTTATAATAATATTCAAGATAAAAACCAAAAGCTGCCCTCCCTTCAGGCAAGGTGAGCTAATTAAAATATGTTAAAAAAAAAGGATTCTGAGAGGCTACAAATCAATTTTGAATCACAACTGTTTAAAATTTCATTTTACTGGAACACAATGCTATAACTTGTTACGATGTAAAGAATTTAACAAAATTTTCAAGCTTGATGAAAAAGGTGTGGAAACTAATAAGTTGAGTGAATTTTTCAAGTCCAAGTACCATAACTCAAAATCATCCCACTGGAATAAAAAAAGGTACCTGATCTGTAACTTGTTAATTAAAAACTACATACCAGTAATCAAATCAATATCTTCAAGCACGAAGAAAACAAGTGTGGAAAACTGATTATAACTGACAGACAGAGTGCAAACCTAAGGTCCCCCTTAACTTTGTTGGTAGTGGACTGATAAACTTAAAGTCAAACACATGACCATAATACTGACTATTATCCTACCTTGTCTTGGTTAAGGCTAAATACATATGATTTCTTATGTCTCGCTTTTTGGATGAAATCTTCTATTAGTTATTGGAATGTCCAAAGACAGTTCTCTCTTCACAGAGATGTTCAGGTGCCTCTTCATTTCGGACACTTTCCTTACACAATCAAAAACCAATTCCCTGATGTGGTCTTTCATAAGGCTATCAAGTGGTTGGGAGTATCCCGAAAACTGAAATGGATAGGGATAACTATTAAAATGGTATACAGTAAAGGAGAATGTCATAGCATTTTTATCTAATAAGTAATGAAAGAATTCACATATATTAAAAACATTCAATGAGCAACATTACAACCTATTAATTTTATGTGTATTCAGGGACTTTCTATACTAACGGGACTCGTTTCTTTTGATTTTAATTAATAACTAAGCAGACCGTGTAAAACTACCACCGAACAAAACACTTAGTTTCGTATCCTTGATATACCAAACTAGTAGTTAGTTGCGTATTTCTCAGTACATATTTGGTAATATAAAATCCGATTAATAGCCATTTACCATGACAAAAAATATAAGATTTTGAAAGAATGTTAAATTATCAGACTGAGACGTATCGTTTTGAAGAACACTCCAGTTGTGCAGAAGGGTTTACATATCGAACAAGATGGCCAGTACCTGCAATTTACTAACAAAATACCTCAAAGTTCAAAAGATCTACACTTAAAAAAATATCTGAGGAATCTTTTCAAAAACAGCATTTTGCAATGACAAAATGAATAAAATTTGTTAGAAATGTTTTTTCGTTGAACTTGAACATACAGTTATAAAGCAAAATTCGTAAATATGAAAAAAAATTCCTATGAAGTCACGTGACATCAGCAACAGCACAGTTATGTCTACAAATGTGTATAGACATTGTTATAAGTGACCAGTCCCGTTAGTATAGACTGTCCCTGGTGTATTCAAAAATCAATGTGTTCTTTTGTCACTTATTGAATACGTTTTCAATATTTGAATTCTTTGATAAGTTACTCTCTTTATTTATTCATTGACAATTGGATATTTATTGGAATTAAATTAAAATTGTGAGGAACTGTATCATTTTCTTCACGTAAAGAATAAAATATTTTAACAAAAAAATATGAAGCTGCACATCTGAACCAACATATGACAAAAAAGAATGACCGAAGAACTGAAAAATTAACTGTATTTAGAACTGTAAATTATTGCAAAATTTGTAGTTATTAAAATATGCAGTGATCATTTCAGCTGTTGTATTTTTTTTGGTAATTGCTTTAATTATATTTCACATTTTTGTCAGCTGTCATTGATTCATATTAATAAATGTAAACATTAATTTCTAAATTTACAATGACTTTATAAATATTTTTACACTATTTGTGCACTGTCTTAAGATGAAAAATATATGCATTACTTCACAAATTAGATGATTCTGATGAGAGTTGGCATCGGGAAGAAATAAGACAATCTTCAAGTCTTTCTTTACATGATTAAAATTGGCTGCCCTAAGGTTGGATGCACATTTTTTTCTCCTGTAAGTGCTATCAAGGCCATCAACCTGTAACATTGGATCAGTTTTTAATATTGATATAAGTGAATAATAACTATAAACATAGGACAATGGACATTATTGCTATACATGTACTTTTCAAAGTTACTACAAAGTGAACTCTAAGGGAAAGGGAAATGCATACAAAGGACTTCTTTTAGAGAACCACTGAATGGAATGAAACCAATCATGACATGAATGTTCCTTATGAGGTGCTGACCAAGTGTTGTTACTTTGTAGCCGATCCATCATCCAAGATGGCCGCCAGCGGGGGTCTAAGTTTAACGTAGGACCCTATGGGAAATGCATACAAATGACTTCTTTTAGAGAACCACTGAATTGAATGAATCAAACATATCCTGAATGTTCCTTTCCTTATGAGGTTGTGTTGTTACTTTTAGCCAAATTTTATATTTTTTTAAATGATTTCAAAAACCCAAGTTGAATCAGGTGAGCGATACAGGCTCTTGAGAGCCTCTAGTTTGAAGTTTGATTTCTTGGTAACTTTTGTGTAACAAAGAAGCATCTCAATGTGTAACATTGCATTGGTTGCAGTTTTCAAGGGTATGCTTACCCTTTTCATTTTCATTAAGCTTGAGCCAATTTTGCAGAGAAAATAATTGATTAATGTATTTCTTTCTCCTGAATGATTGTTGTGTTTATACTAGTAGTACTTATTGGTTGTTACATAACTTTGAAGTCTTGTGTATTGCTGTTTGAATTGATTGTATGAATGCATTTTCAGTTTCTTATACTTGTTCATAAAAATATTGTAGTTCTCATATCTTTGTCTAATTGCAAATGATGGATTGTAATGTGCAATAAAGTTAGTCTGATTTACATCTTCTTTCTTTTTTTTTGGTTAAAAACACTATTGCAGCACCGTTTTTGGTAGATCTCGAAATAATGACTTTAAAACAATATAATTGATAGACAAACATCCTCCACGTTGGAAAAATATATCAAGCATCACAAACTAGGACAATTTAAATAAAAACTTGACAAGGTGCAAGCTGTGAAACGCCACATTGCCACTTATTGGGTAGGGACTAAATAAACCCATAGATCAATGAAATAACAGTTTTCAATTCAATTTTAAAATTTGCCCTGAAAGACATATATATCTGTTGACTGTTTTTGTAAAGTAAAGTCCACAATGTTCATTCTCAACTGACCAATTATTGGATTGAGTTTTGAAGAGGTAATTCATCAACGGAAGAATTTTTATTATGAATTGACACATTTCATCAAGTCCACAAACAGCTTCTGTCAGAAACATTAGACCTCATCAACTGTGTGTTGAGTGTGGACTAAAACTAATTCAAATATGTATTGTTTCATTAATCACCTATATTTGATTTTAACAGAGTTTGTAGTCCAATCTGTTCTACTCCTTTCCAGAACTGGTCTAATATGGCTTTCTTGGAAGTCACTCGCGAAAAATAAGCTATCAATGCCTTAGATATAGTACGCTTTGATGTTGCTGAAATCCCCAGATTTATACCTGCAGACTCGAGTATATTTTGAACTGCCTCGTCCTGGTATAATATTTCCACATCAGCTTCAGTTCCAATCTAGATTTCCAATAAATTAATGTAACAAATGATGAATTTAGATACTTTAAATAAATACAGAATAATGCAAATTCCTGAATTAAGAGATAAAACTGTGAGCATTTTTCGTTTACATATACATGTATGTACTTCTATTAAGTAGAAATTGTTCTAAAAACAACACCATCAAGTACATTCGGTTAAACATCAATGGGACAGCAACCTAGCGATAAAATTGCTTATTAGTTATAGTACAAATGCTTATTAGTTATAGTACAAATGTATAACATCAGAACAAAGATCACTTTTGGATTTTGGTGACATCATTTTTATTGTATAGAGTTATGCCCCTTTACAAATGGAAAAAATGGTGATTTTTTTAGTTTCCATTCTCTAACTAAGAGTTTGCCTCTCCTATGTACAATAAACATAGACATTACGGCAGTTTTTTTAACATTCTAAAACTAACACGTTCACTTGTATTTTTGTCCATCTGTTGAGTAGAGCCTTTTTCCACTGATTTTTATAGTTCGTTCTCATGTTGTACTGTTATACCACTGTCCTAGGTTAGGGGAAGGGTTGTTTTACATTGTCATATCGGGGCCTTATATAGCCAAATATTTGGTATGGGCTTTACTCATTGTTGAAGGCCGTACAGTGACCAATAGCATGTATAGTTGTTAATGTCCGTGTCATTTTGGTCTCTTGTAGATATAGACAGTTGTCTCATTGGCAATCATTGTTGTACATTGTCATTTCAGGGCCTTTTATAACTAACTATGCGGTATGGGCTTTGCTCATTGTTAAAGGCCGTATGGTGACCTTTAGTTGTTAATGTCCGTGTCATTTTGGTCTCTTGTAGATAAAGACAGTTGGCAATCATACCACATCTTTTTTTTTTATATGCGTATACATTATAAGCTGTTT
Organism: Mytilus edulis; assembly: GCA_019925275.1. Lineage (NCBI taxonomy): Eukaryota > Metazoa > Mollusca > Bivalvia > Mytilida > Mytilidae > Mytilus > Mytilus edulis. The sequence goes on along the minus strand of JAHUZM010000015.1, from coordinate 6,641,887 downwards.
GAGACCTCTTAAGTGAATTACACTTTTAATTATTATCGAATTACTTAATTATTATTTTAGACTCCCATACCACCTTAAGTCAAATTTATATTATTTATGAATATTTTATTTCAGTTGCCATTCACAGTGAACATGGTGAAGAATAACCAATAAAGGACATAGAAGACTACCTCACAAACATGGAAAAACTTCACAAACATTGGAAATATTACAAGAAAAACCCAATATTTTGATTCACGAAGAAGACATTCATGTACATGTTGTACTTTGAAAACTGAAGAAATAAAATTGAGTATAAAAATACTTGGAAATAAAGTAAGAAGATTGAAATTTATATTTTGGTGTTTGTACTAAGAAAGTTTGAAGAAAATGGAGACATTCAAAACTGTAAAAAGAAAACTATGTTTTACACAATCACTGTTGAGGACAATTACTCTTGATATAATATGATCCAAAGATCATATAATAGTAAAGACATTTGGTTGATTTGCCAATGAGAAAAATATCCATAAGAGTTGTTCAAATGATGTATATATAGTATGTAATTACAGGTCACCATATATCCTCCAACAATGAATAAAAAACCAGGTATAGTGAGCTATAAAAAAAAAAAGACCCAAACATAAGACATGTAAGAAGAAGAGAAAATTTTTAACAAGTTAATATGTGAAAACAAAATATGATACGAACCAGAGGCAAGCACTGAAATACTTGGGATAATGTTGCTGTACTCTTGAATATACATGTAGAATGTTCAAATGGATTTTAAATCAGAGTTATCATCAATATTCACCTTTTTTAGCAACAATTTATTGTATGACTGAGATTTCTTTACCAAAATCCTTGTATGTGTATATTGCATTAGAAACATATTTTAGTTGCACACTAGGTGACTTATAAGGAAATGCAGATAACAATTATATTGCTTTATAATGAAGTATATTGACTGTTTGATCGCAAGTTCCAGCAATACAACTGTGACATAAAAATCAAACAAGTATATATTTTTTCTAAAAAATTTCACTTTATATTTGTATAAAAATGAAAATAGAAAATACCAAAAGTTGTCAACACATTAAAAAAAGAAGAACTTATCAAATCCAGACATTAAAAACAAATAATTCACTACATAGTTTTATCATGACTACGCACGATAATCATGTGTTTTGATTAACGCATGATTCTCATGCGTAAGCTTATTCCATGTAATACGCACGTAGCTCTATACGCATAATTTTCGTGCGGGAATCATGCGAAAATCATGCGTAAGTTTACGCACGATTATCGGATGTAGCTCGATTTGGGCGTTTTCCGTGCGAATACGCATGATTTTCGCACGATTATCATGCGTGGCACATTAACTAGTGTACCACTTGAAAATGAGGGAATATTGCGGAAAGGATTATTATTCTAGCAAATATAAACAAAATGTGAAAAGACACACACAAAATGCCCATGCTCCTGGAAATAATGCAGAAACTAAACATTTTACAATGTTCTTATGTGATCTGTGTGGCAGGGTTTTTAAAACAGCTGGTGGATTTATATACATTATATGGGCAACATACTCAAGAGTTTAGATATAAGTGCAAATATACATTATATGGGCAACATACTCAAGAGTTTGGGTTTAAGTGCTAAGTGTGTGACAGGCTTTAACCCACTCTGGAACTATAGAGGGCATATGACAACACATGAACCAGTTATTAGACACCGATGTGATGTGTGTGACAAGACTTTTGCTTACAAAGAAACATTAAAACAACACATCACATCAGTTAATACTAGTGAGACAAGTAGCAAATAACAATTGTGCAATAAAAACAGCGAAACTCTGTCATTAGGTTATCCTGAAAAAGCAGTATATCATCTATCGTTTACTTGAATGCATTACAGCATTTATATTAAAAAAAATGTTGACCAGGGAAATCCACCAATTTTACACGAGGAAGGTAACATTAAAAAAACACATTCGTCAACGATACAATCCAAAATCATTTTATGAAAATTTTAGACAGAAAATAACATAGAATTCAAAGAAAAAACTGATGCACAAACATGTAAAGAGGTTAAAAAATAAAAATATAGATTAAAACCGGCGTCATACATCATCGCATAGCTCCGACGTACGCCGGGCGTGGTAAAAATCACGAACACTTCCAATACGCGAGTAATTTTGGATGCATTAACCAGTCAGCCACATCTGTATCGTGTGCATAACGACAGTAGAACAACACATTCTATTATATTTATTAAAACAAAATTAATACAAGTAATGATAAATACAAAACTCAAGATCTTACTAAAGTGTTAAAGGGGCACTAGCTACGAGATATATGAAAAATTAAATATATTTTTTTTTGGCGCAATCATTAATGAAATATAAATAATAAATAATTCGATTCAAGCAGCCAGTATGGTTCAATTTAAAAAAAATAAGCTAAATACATTGATTATGAATTATTCACTTACAAGTGAATGATTTGCATCATCAAATCATGTGAACTTCAATTTAACCCCTTAGCTTGATATCGATAACACTTGAATTGTATGTGTGAAGTTATTTAAAGGAAAAGAATGTCAACATTGTAAGTGAAACAACGGTAAACCATTTGATTGACTGATTTGATCCACAAAATATCATTCTTATACAAGTAAAAACAATGATAAACATTTATTTTTCATCTATAATATGAAATTAAATAGACCTAGAATAATCCAACAGCACGAGTTTGCTTAATCTATTTATATCTATTTTTATGTTTACATGGCTTATATGGTCATCGGATGACTCAAGAGGTCAACATGATAATTAATTAGATGGCGCCCAGACTAAAATACACATGAAACGAAGCTACGTTTTTTTAGTGAGCTTTTCTCTTCACCCGGCGTCCGTCGTCGTTAACTTTTACAAAAATCATAGAATAAGCCCAGAATCTGATGCACAATTTTGGTGCGAGAATAACCTCGACAAAGATGCATTCTACAAGAAGCATATATCCGATTACAAAGGTTAATAGTAAATTAATGTTGAGAGTAAAACATAAAGGAATGCATGTCAATATTGACTGACTTTTATTAGACGATAAAAAGCTGTACCCAGAGCTCACTTTTACCAACAAAAAATCAATTCGATTCTGTTGTCCTGTAGAGAAAAGCACTTTTACAAGCATGGGCGGTCAGATACGTGGCTAAGCACGAAGACTTCTAAACGTAATTATTAAATGGCCAGCTGATAACACTATTATTACTAAATAAAGTCTACGAATGCCATACATTTAACAACTATTATCAGGTAGATCTGAACTGGCCTAGTAAACTAATACTTTTATCAAGCCTATGGTAATGTCAGAAATGCAAAAGGTTTACATGTTTGCAGACTGCTATACAGACAGTTGTTAAAAAGTGTGATGTAGCTATTTTGTTCTAGCTATATTATTGATGAATAATTGTGTTACTTTGAATTTTAAATGTCGCCGAAAACAAATTTCAAAAACAAAGAACAAATTAATAAATTAGTTTCAAATGTGTTATAATCATACAAGACACAGAACTTTTACCCCGCAAACACATGTCTTATGCATTACTCCACAGAAGTAAATGGACAAGAAAATTCCAAGACTCCAAGTCTTCGCGATAAACTTTAAAATCAACAGGCCAGACGTTCTATTTTACGAACATGTATTGGTCCGCTTGGGTAATTTTTACATCCTGAAAGCAATTTGTCAATCCTGGTCTGGGTGGCCTGTGCTTTAGGGTGAACAATGGAAACCAATATTGCAAAAAGACAAACATGCCAAAATCGAAAACCCCAAATGTTATATTTATTATTTCAAGTTTAATGGCAACACCAAGGTGTAAGTATTGCTAAAGCTGACAATAATATTCATAAGAGAAAAAAAGACCGTTTCAGCATTTTAAGTTTAAGGTACCATCGTTACTATCTTAATGATCATAAATCGTTGTGTTTAATGATATTTTAAAAGACTGTTTGATCTCTGCCAGTGGTTTTCCTTATTTTCAACAATATTAAAAACGACCATACATGTTTGAGTATTTATATATTATTTGCTATTCTGAAATTATCCTCATTGTTGCTTTTTTGTAAAATATGCACAAATAAACGTAAGGTGCGCATTTGCACGGTTCAAGAAAGGCTATTAAGCGTATTGACCTCACTCACACGTCTGGTTTGAAGCCAAATTGTACAACCATTTGTGTTGGCTTATACAAATTGTGCTATTAATGCTTAAGGAAGATTTAACCTTAACTGTATTTTGTTATTAGGTGAATAACAAATTGCACTTTTTTGTAAAAGCACAAAAAGTATATCCATAAAATTCTACATTGCTTGAATGTTAATTTTCATTTTAGCATTGATGCCACCAACACAAATAGACTTTGTCGATTTGTGAATGACGAGTCAAAGCTGTCCAAACAATGTAATGCAAAAATGAAAATACACCGTCTTTCATCAACAGACGTAAGACTTTGTCTTGTTTGCCATTAAAGATATCGGAGAGGGAGAAGATATTTCATGTGATTATATAAGCTTTTAAAAACGGGTGGGACCATCAAACCAAAAAAACTTGGTTTCTGCTAGCATAAATATTTGAAAATAAATAGCCAATTAACATAACCTGAACAGGAACCCAGGAAAAAGTTCAAGTCAGATTTGCATTTAAATGAGTATCTAGGATCATGATTTTTTTTTCAGTTATAAAGTGTTGCCATGATGCCTTCATTCTGGCCAATTCCTATATTCCTACAAAAATGGAGGGTCAGAATGGATGGCTTCTTGGGGATTCCGGATATGCATTAAAGAAATGGCTAATGACACCCTTGTTAAATCTCAATTCACAGAAAGAAATAGCCTACAACAAATCTCATTGCAAGACCAGGAACACGATAGAGAGGGCATTTGGTGTTCTTAAAGCTCGCTTCAGGTAATCTTTAATACTTGATAAAAGCTGTTTGCTTTTATCTTACTTTCTGTATCAAAAATGACTTATTAAATTGTCAGAATTTCATTATTAATAAAAGCAAATATGTATGATCTGACTCATCATTTACCTCAACAATGAGAGGGCATGTATCGATTCATCTCCACTTGCCAGGCTTATGTTATAATCATATTAAAGAATCTCCTAGCAGTGAGTAATTTGTTCAAAAAAGGGTTTGTAATAACAGAATCAAATTGGTAATTGGCAAATGGACTATTGCTTACAACACCAGGAGATGGAATAATTGTTGAAAAAAACCTTTTAATAGTAGTAGTGGAATATTAATTCAGAATTTAAACTAGTATCCAATTTAAACATATTTAACCTTTTTTATTTGCAGATGCCTACATAAAACCGGTGGGTCACTCAAATTCAACCCTCCTAAGTGTTGCAAGTTGAGTGGGGCTTGTTTTAGACTACATAATGTAGTGATGGTCTGCCAGTGCCTGAGGTATAGGATATCCAAGAGTTAGCTCATCATAACATTATAAATGAAGACCAACCAAATAATGAGACAAATGCTATAAGGAGAAGATTAATACAGATATTTTGAGTTAATATAAATTTTGGATAACACTGATTATACAGATATAAAAAAAAAATCAAAATAAGTTTCAGAAAATTTAATGACTGGAGACAAACACTGGAGATCTATCCCATACTGCTGTTCTCTGTGCTGTGACGCTCTTATGTCTTCTAGGGCCACAGTAGACCTCCTTTGCATCTCCAGCATCTGCTCCATAATCTTTAGTTTTTGCCCAAATCAAGTTAAGAGTGTGTGTGTGTGTGTGTGGGGGGGGGGGGGGGGGGGGGGGGGGGGGTCAGTGAAAAAACTATGTGAATTAAGTTTTTTTATCCTACATTGAACTTTTGATGTCATCCCCAAGCTGGTTAATAAATATAAATAACAAATTATTTGATACTAAGTTATAAAAAAAATCATTTTAATTATTTTACTCACGAGTTCCAACTTGAACTATGATTCCTGTTCTAGCATGAATCTCTTTCACTTTTTCCAAAGATATATTTCTGTCTGCCTTTACCCCATACCATCCTCCATATATTTTGTTGTCTTTGTTGTGAGATGAAATTATATCAGGTATCCCACATATCTTTGATTTACAACCTGCTTTGTTTTTATTCAAAAATCTGTGAAAATGTTCACTGCACACTTGAAACTTCTGTGTAATATCACTTGGCAGTAGACCAGCCTCAGTTAGAATAATGGACTGCAATTCTGATGACAAAGAAGTCAGTGGGGAATTTTCACCTACGCATTCACATATCTGTGAGCTTTTAAAGCTACAGAAGGACATGGTTATTTACAGACCATAACCATTGTTTTAATACGGATAGTTCACTGTTATCGTCTGCAAAGTTTCTCCCAATTGTGTATACTTCCTGTGTACACCATGTGTGCTTTAGATCAGAAGAGCTCAATCAGGGGAGATAACTTGATATTATTAATAATGAATAATGAAGATTTTCTTTATACTTTTTTAAGGACATGCTTGAATATCCCATTCAATTTACAAGTTTACTTGGTTATTTATATAATATAGATTACATTGAGGTCAGATAATACTTTGAAATCAGTGTGGAAAGGAATGAAAACATCTACAGATTTTAAGGATCTATGGAACACTGTAGAACCACTAAATTATTTAAAATGTAGAAAACCTCGATAAATCTGCATATTGGCCTATTAAAACTTTGAAAACATTAAAATAAGCATGGAAAATAATTTTCATGACATTAAGCAGTCTTGAAACAAATATTAAACAAGAATTTAATTACCTTTATTTTTACCTGAAAAGTCATGTTTCCATGGCAACAACAGGGTGACACATTATGATTATGGAGTGACAAATATTTTTTTTTTTTGAAAATAAAGACATAAAATGTATTGAGGCTAAATTGGTGGAATTCTGTATCATGTCATGGCCAGCTCATTTTTATATTTACAGAGAATTGATATTAAATAGGACACTGAACGAAGTTCAGTCTGACCCAAGTAGAGTCCGGGATTTAGGAGAAGAATTGAGCAGGACATTGAGAATGAATGTGGACCAGTTAACACGGGATAGATCTGGGAGGAATACTGGTAGGCAGGAAACTGACAGAAGAAGGACCAAGGATCTTGGTGTGCATTTATTCTGCTTGCAAGATCCTTGTATTTCAAGATCAAATACTGATTTGAGAATGGATTAAGATGTTCGGAGGTCTTGATTTTCCCCTTCAATACAGGGTAAAATATTTTTCCTCATAACACCCTGTTTCATTTCATATTAGGCTTCAATAGCTCGCAAAGAGTCATTTACCAAAATTTTATCTAGATTACTTTTCTTTCAATTTGAGATCCAAATGATATGAATGTAAATATTGGGTGAAAGTCATAGTCTATATTTTTAGCTTATTTTGTTCCAATGTATAGACTCAATTTTTAATTCTTCAGTTCTTTTTATTTCAAATTTAACCTAAATACATCCTTAAATTAGATATAGAAGATCATGACCAGGCCCTCATCATGGATCTGGATTTGATAACACAAAATTTGTATCCTATCTAAAATTTGCAGAAATGGCTTATATCAATAAGATGTATGAATATTGCCAATGAGATATCTCTCCATCCAAATCATTTAAAACTAATGATAAGAGGTAAAAGAACAGCCTTCAACAGAAAGCATTTGAGAACAAACTACTAACTAGTATCAATAACCGGTATGCAGTATGCAGTGTTAACCCCACCCTCACCCTCCCCCTTCAAGACATACAACACCCTTTCCAATTCTCTAGGTTGTTGGCACAGTAGTTTCAGTGGAGACAAAAATGAAGTGGGAAGAATTGTTAACTCAATTTGTCACTCACAATGGTTGACTGCCATAACAAAACTCAAGATTGCCAATCTGAAGGCGTTCTAAACAAGTCTGTATTATCACTATACTACAAAGTGTTCATTGCTGAAGGACAGATAAGGGTAAAATTATAGAACATGGCCATAAAAATTAATTTTAGTTATTATGAATATTTAAATCAAACTAATATATTGCAAATTGAAGGTACATGTGGAAAAAATATTGTCAATATTATTAGACACATGATTAATGACTTCAGGGGTACCACGGGAAGAAAGAATGGACTGAAGCAGTGGAAAGGGGAGGAAAAAGTCAAAACTAGCGTTACAAATGTATCTTGGTCTGCAGGAGAATTGAAAGATTTTATAGTGATTCAATTCCCTGCACTTAGAGGCCATGCATATGAAATGCTATACTATATGTCTGGTGGCGTCTTGAAAAAATTTCCAGAGGAAATAAATACCCCAGACAGAATTAAGGTTTTCTTGACAATAAGGAGAACACCAGGAACCCTTTTTAGCTCACCTGGCCTAAAAGGCCAGGTGAGCTTTTCTCATCACTTGGCGTCCGTCGTCGTCGTCGTCAACAATTTTTCAAACATCTTCTCTCCTGAAACTACTGAATGGATTTGAATGAAACTTAGCATGATTGTTCCTTAGATTATCCTGCACAAAGTGTGTGCTCCGATTTTTGATCCGTCAAAAGACATGGCCGCCGTTACTTAAAGTAGAACATAGGGGTCAAATGCAGTTTTTGGCTTATATCTCAAAAACGAAAGCATTTAGAGCAAATCTGACACGTGGTAAAAATGTTCAGTAGGTCAATACCTATCAGCCCTGAAATTTTCAGATGAATCAAACAAACCATTGTTGGGTTGCTGCCACTTAATTGGTAATTTTAAGGAAATTTTGCAGTTTTTGGTCATTATCTTGAATATTATTAAAGATAAAGATAAACTGTAAACAGCAAAACTGATCAGCAAAGTAAGATCTACAAATAAGTTAATATGACCAAAATTGTCTTTAATGACAATTTTTCACAATTTGTTCATCATATTTGCTACCTTTAAAAAAATCTTCTCCTCTGAAACTACTAAATGGAATTGGATGAAACTTAGCATGATTGTTCCTTAGATTATCCGGCACAAAGTGTGTGCTCCGATTTTTGATCCGTCCAAAAACATGGCCGCCGTTACTTAAAATAGAACATAGGGGTCAAATGCAGTTTTTGGCTTATATCTCAAAAAACAAAAGCATTTAGAGCAAATCTGAGATGGGGTAAAAATGTTAATTAGGTCAATATCTATCAGCCCTGAAATTTTCAGATGAATCAAACAACCCATTGTTGGGTTGCTGCCACTTAATTGGTAATTTTAAGGAAATTTTGCAGTTTTGGGTCATTATCTTGAATATTATTAAAGATAAAGATAAACTGTAAACAGCAAAACTTATCAGCAAAGTAAGATCTACAAATAAGTTTATATGACCAAAATTGTCAATTGACCCCTTTAAGAGTTATTGCCCTATATAGTCAATTTATAACCAAATAAAATTAAGGTGAACGATTCAGGCTCTTGAGAGCCTCTTGTTTAATGAACGTCATTCTATAAATAACAAATACAATAGAAATGAACATCGTTCACATTTATTTTATAAATTCTATTTTGCATCGTTAGCTGTTAAAAAATCAATTCATTTAACTTGGATGTTTGGTGCTTCATGGCAAAGGGATTAGACAGGGTCGTAAATTTCACCTGATAAAGTAATTGACTCTAATCAAATAGGTGATTATATAGAGTTAACAAGTGTCAACAATTTTAATATGTTGTCTTAATAATGTGTGTGTATAAAGAATTTTTTTTAAACTTTTTTCTTTTTTCAAAAGGGCAGAGGGGCGAAAAATTTCGGGGGCGGTGCGCGGCGCCCCTCCATTTCATGCTAGCTGGAACACTGATATTTAATGTTAGTACCTTATATTTCTGGCAAATTCAGATATGTGAAGGTTTCTGGTATCGGTAGCATAACTACAAGCGGCGTGTCTCCACCATCAGATTCGATTATCGATGCCTGCTTTCTGTTGTTGTTATTGCACCTGATGAAACATACGATTAACCGGTTATTCATAGTCAAAAGGTAAGATGGTGTTGGAAATTGGTTTATTTGCAAATTTTATTTCAAAAAATAAATAAAGCCAGCATCCCAGTCAAGTATTTCTGAAAAGGTTATTACACACACCTCGGAAGAGTGGATCATAATGTCAACATGCAACGCAAAAGTGGCATTATCTGCTTTTCCCTTCCCCAACACCAAACCGAAGTCTGTTTCCCATTTTGTCCCAAAGATGGTTTTGTTTGTGCTGTGTTCCAGCATAACTTCTGCATCTTCTATTGGTCTTGTAAATGCATGTAAATAATTTAAATAAGCAATTCCTTTGTTAATTTTTTGAAATTAGCAGCAATGACAAGTAGCTGACCTTCAATATGTTGGCATACATAGAAGAAATGTATACAACTCTAGGGAAAATGCTGGCAATAATCATAATTCAAAGTTGAACACTTTCTCCTATTCTTACACATGATATGGTTACCTATGGTTACCTATTGGCTACATGGGTAAAAATGCAGAAGCATTTTTAATGACAAAAAATATCATTGAGAAGATTCAGTTTGTAAACCTCAATGTATAAAAAGGATGTAAACAGGTATAGGTGTAAACAGGAAAAACACATCAATAAGAAGATAGACCGTGCAAAAGTATTTTGACTCCCTTAATTGTAATGAAAATGATAGAAACAACTAGTATACCTCGTCATATATTATGAATGCACTTGTACTTAATGCACAGTTGACCAGATATTTATTAAGGCCAAAGATGTCTAATTTTATAGTTAGGAGAGTTTAGAAACAAGAAACAATATAACACCTATGCGCATTGTTTATAGTTACATGATCAAAATTGTTAGAAAGCCTGAACAAAATCCAGATTGGAGATATTTATTTATTTTATTTATTAAATTAAGTTACTGTCCTGAAGCTAGAAACTTTTTTTGCTTTCTCCTTTTTTTTTTGCTAATCCTTATTAGTCGGGACAATAAACCTTCAAATTCAACCCAACATTTCTTTTTGATTTATTGCACATTGTTTTTTACAAAGATCGTATCATAGGAAACATGTGTAACAAGTTTAAATCTTTATATAGCCCGAAACGGACAGAAACACGAACGCACTGATGGATGGGCGAACGTTTTACCTACCTAAACCAAAAACTGTTACCTAAAGCGGGACACACAGACCAGAAAACATAATGCCAATAAATGTGTTTATTGTTAAAAGTTTTAAAATGTATTGGTAAACCTAAAAATTGAAGTATGAACTGAAACACATAATATTATCTATCCGTTATGGAAGTTTACATGTGAAATGGAGGTTCCTTTAGGGAAGTTAACATGTGAAAACAAATTATGGTTACATTAAACACGTTCTTTTTTTCAGATGGGGCATGGTTATTCATGAAGGAATAGATGGGTTCAGCAGAATTGCTACCTTCATAAATCTTGCCCTTGACAATAAGGCAGCAACTGCCTTAGAGCCTTTTGTGTGAGGTTTGTCAAGAATTCGGAGTTCCATCCAGAGTCCGTTCCAGTCATGCAAACAAGTCTTTTCCAACTATTTTATTTCTTGGAAAAACACCATATCCTTGACGAAACAAGCGAGTTACATGTATGGTGCCTACATTATGTGTTCGTACCGCAAAGCAGGGCAGCACTCCGGGTATTTAAAGAAGGTTTCAATCTGTTTCTATACACTACTTAAAAAAAACCAAAAAAAACTGACCTACCATTTAATTTATTGACTCTTAACATTAAACTTTATATATTTGTTTTCCCTAATTTTACAGCTACAATATGCAGATTTAGGGAAGTTTATCAACAAATTCAACAATTTTCAGAAGCTGAAGATGCTCACAATTACAAAGACATCAGGGAGGTCAATAATGACTATTGACTCCTGGAACCTGAGCACATCACCAGTTTATCACCTGCAAGTGACGCAATCAAAAAAGTGTCTCTCAAGTCTCTCCAAAGATTATATGTTGGAAAATCAACAGAACTTGTTAAACAATTCTTTCAGCAGAATTCTGAGATTAATAAGAAAACGAAACGTTGCTAAAGTCATTAATACAAGAGGACAACTTATTAGACATTCACCACATATTTGATAGTAGTGATAACATTACGGCATGTCAGAGAAATGAGATGGTAATAGAATACTTTGAAAAAATATCTAGTTCAGACGAACTATGTCTTCTAGACACACTTTTTAAAACTAGGTGCTGAAAATGGAATAAAACATCCACCAGAGAAATTCACAAGCCTTTAGATCAAATCAATGCATATTCAGCAGTTTTTCTGTAATTCAAATACAAAGAAGGTAATTAACTTAATAAAATTTTCAATATTTTTTGGCGTACATGTCAGTAATGAAAAGCAATAGTTTATTTTAATAAGTTTTACACGATCTTTTTTTTCTCTTTAACAGCAATATTACAGTGGATTATTGGAGATTTAAAAGGAAGAACAGTTTTTTGATGATAAGGAAAGTATTTCAAAGTCCAGGACCTTGCCTTTTCAAGTGCTCTTATTGGTGACAGTGTTGAACAGCTTTTACAAAAGAAGCAATGATTCATGTGTTCAAAAGCATTCGTTGATATAATTTATCACCCGTTTGTCCTACATATTTAACTTTTTCACATTTTGTACAATTAATTACAAATATCACGCCTACGGTTTTACAATTTATTTGTCCCTGAATGGTATATTCTTTGCCGGTGTTGTCACAAAATACCTTGGTTTCATTTATATGTGAGCATAGTACACATTGTTTACCACATGGTCCACATCCATTAGTTTGTTTATAAAATAATAAATTTTAATAAAATGAACTTTTCAAAAATACGAACAAAGAAAACAGAAGATCCAGTAGCCAACCATTTCATTTAGAACGATCATTTAATGACAAACTTTGGAGTATGTTCGATAAGGTCCTAAAATGGCCCACTTTTTTAGCGTAAATTTCAAATTCGGATTTATTGACCAATATCACGATAAATTATAGCTAATACATTGACTAAATAGGATATAAGCCATTTTGTTTAAAATTTTACGTTTCTGCGTTTCATTATGACGTCACAAGTTGTACTCATATTGATTTTTCACGAAAAAATCAATGAAAATGGGTAAATTTCCAAGGATTATTTGACAGGAAACATAGAGCGCATACGTCGACAACAAAGATCTTTTAAAATAATGTTTGTGAAGACATTTAACATGTCTTATTTGAATATTAAGCTTGTCGACGCCTGCGCTCTATGTTTCCTGGTCCTTTATTTGGTTCAAATCCCGCTGATTTTGTCAAATTTCACCAAAATCCCTTATCTTGACCGTTTTGGAATGTAAAAATCGTTGTTTTAGAATTAAACTTTGACAAAAACAGCTCTGTTTAACTTTTTCCCATGTCTTTAAGGCAACTTAAAACAATTATTGTCTTGTAACCATGAACTTTATAATTGGGGCCAAATATGGCACTTACCGAACTTACTCCTTTAAAAGTTACCTCCATATAAAGAGTATTTGGGACAGAAACTTACAGAAAAACTAAAGAAGCCTTTTGGATAAAAAAATTAAAAACTTTAGAACCTGAAGGACTCAACACAATGTATGAACGATTATAAATATATTTATATTAAAAAAGCGAAAAACGCGGCAAATGAACGTCATAGAAGTTATTGTAACGTAATGTTTCCAAGTGATGTAATTGTTGTTTCAATGTTGTAATTTATTCCAATGAATAAGGCCGTAATGGCCGAAACGTATGGGAATTTATGTTATAGTTTTTATTATACAATCATTCAGAGAATTCGCAAATTTTTTGTTCTTCCTTCGCCGGAATTCGAACGCATGCTACTGCGACACCAAATCGCCTGCACTATAGCCGTCCCGCTAGACCACAAGACCACCTGGGCTTCACAAAAATGAAGCTCTCGCTGGCCATGTGTTACCTTTCCACGTCAGTTTTAATCTCGCGACGTACTACAGTACATGATATATAAGGCATGGAGATGTTATTTTTACAGATCAGCTAAATTATCTATCGTAAAGGATCCTACAAATTAATGTAAGATACAATCACAGAAAATTATCTTATATTAATTTACACACTCCTTATAGAAAAACATAGAAACTGCTGAGTTAGACTTGACGCGGCACATTTATTCAAAAAAAAAAAAAAAACGGTCAATGATGTTGATACCGCTTGTTTAGGGTCGTACTATTGCGTATAAGAAATTGCGGTACCTACATGTTGCCAAACCAAACAAAAATATAGGGGTAAATTCAGTAAAATATCTCCCTTTGACTTTAATGCTAATATATGTGTGGAAATAAATTTATACCTGATTTACCTTTAGAAATTAAAAGCTTTTATATATCATTCATGAAAGTACAAATGTAGCCCTATCTTTTGCAACAATAAAAAACATAGGGTCATGCGGCATTTTTGGGCATTCACATGGCATTGTTTACAAACAACGTAGAGTCGCACTGAATTCCTATACTGACCCCCATTACTTTTCAACCTTTTAGGGAAAAAATTAGTACAGTCAGCATTCATTTTTTTAATTTTTTTTTTCAACTTTAGTTTTGATCCAACTACCTCAAAATATTTATTACAAACATTATCTACCAATCAGAAGAGCACATGACTTCACTTTTAGACAGAAAGTTCTCCCCTAAATGGGCGGTCCCTGGTGACGTATATGTTTTTACTGAATTTACCCGATAGAAATGTACTGAGGGATGTTATGTTGGTTTTGATTATAAATTTTTCCATCTGAAAATTTCACCTCCTGTTTAATGTCTAATAATATCTTAGATGATGTTAATTATTTGTTGTTTTTAATTGAATGTACAGCATCATCGTCATGTTTCAAGTCATCTGAAAGACAGTCGATGTTTTCCCTGTGACATGTTCTCTTTGATATGACATAATTGTCAATGCTTTATATCCTATTTAAAAACATCTGTAATGAGTGAAAACAGGGTGGGCAGTTACTTGTTTGTACTGGCATTATTTTGATAGGTTCACGTAGAGGCTGAATCAAATATAGCAGATCATTGCAGACTTTTTGCATTGAGTGAAGGTGAAGAGCAGTGTGGTCACAGTCACAGAAATTTGTCTGCAATGCAGAAATCTTGAAGAAATACTTAACAATTGAATTATCTTGGAGTTGGCAAATGTTTACTTTCATCTATTCTTTGTTAAATGAATGTTTTATATTTCTAATATTTCTAATATCAAAGATATATTTGTATCTTTTCAATAAACTTTTATTACCGATAAGCTATATTATACTTATAAAGCTAAAAAGGAGTGTTGATTAAAAGCAAAAGCAAAAAAAAATGTTTATGAATGTGATACTGGGGTGATTTCCTTTTGATGGTAATATTTTTATGTTGTTTTTTTTTGGTGATATTTACAAATCATTATGTTATTTCAGGTACGTGTTCTAGGAGCCTTAGGAGGTAGCAATATTTGGGATACTCTGAGAAGGATAATGAGACGTATAGGGAGCAACTCCCTGTGGTGTCTTGTCAGTTTGAAGGACAAGATCAAAAGACATCCTTCAAGGCAGAGCCAATCTATAAGATTATTCCTAGTAAGTAGTTTTCATTACCTGTGTACAATTTTTCTGTTATTAAGTTTTGTCAATAGTTCTGTAATCATGCAAAAGTCTTTACATCAATATATCTCAATACTTCTGAAAATAATGTCATTTACTACTAATACTATTGGATTTGTTTTATTTTAGAGAGATAATTCCTATCATGCAATATACATCCCTGATACAGGATATTTTTTTGTTTAATTTGAGTTTATTTGATAGTACAAGTATGTCATGGTTAAGTCTATTTGTTTTATACTGTTATTTTTATTACAGAGTCTTGTATTGCAGTACATAGTAATGGGAAGGAATCTGACATAGATGAGGCTTTGTCAGATTTCCTGAGACATGCACCACTCCAAGCAGGTGGATTAAAGTACAAGGTAAGATTGTGTTTATCAATCTTTAAAAAGGTAAAAATATCTCGATACTGCAGTCAGGATCCTACTTCGTCAAATTTATCTCCCCATTACGCCAGTTCATTTTCACAATCGTAGAAATGGAAGCCAATTTTGCTCTTGAAAATCGATAGATTTATCCACATAGCATCATTACGATCCTTATATGTCAGTTGTATTTTAAAAGACAAATGTATTTACTAGCTAATGAGCATCAAATAATGATCTTGTCTGCATTGATTCAACTTAAAACTATTGTCTGATCGGTTGTCAAGAGGAATTTTCAAGTAATTCAGGATTTCCCAGATCTTTCTTCTGTCCTTTAGCAAGATCTTTCCCTTCCCCTTCTGTAAAATTAAACTTGTATTTGTTTGGCGTCAAGAATTTTGTTTTTCTTGTAAAAACTATAGTCTTTTGACGACCGGGATATTTTCAAGTCCGTCACAAAGCGATTGACCATATGACATGTACCAAAATACTTATATATTTTTTACGACTTTTGCTGTTGCCACCATGAAATTACCAGCTGGATTGCTGTTCACTAATGGCAGGGATTCCCAAAATGTCTGGATGACCTTCCATGCAGAGAAAGTCAACTTCCATTGAGGCTCCATTGTAGGTTATCAACTCCACATTCTGTGCATACGACTCGTGTAAGCAATGACCTCATGGAGCTCTGAAAACTCGTTCACTTTGGTTCTGTGATGATTTGTTGAGAGGAGTCTGAAGAGGTTGACTGATTTGACTCATGGGATTCATCACTTGGTACATTAAAGTGGTCACTGTCAGGCTTCTCTGGACTAGTTGGTGGTGAAGGCTTGGACGCATCGGATCTTTTCTTTCTTTTATGCCTTAAATTCAAAATACTAAGTTAGTTTACCTAACCAACGAATGGGTTATTTCTAAAATCCACCCCCTGTTCCCTGGCTATTGGGTCTCTATTTAAATTTTATCTTTTCCCTAAAAACATGGCATTTAAAAAATAAATCACTGAACTATTTGCCTAAGACAATAAAAAAAAAATTCTCCATGTCCGTTACTCGGAGCTACAACTCAGAATTGTCCTAATTCTGAATCACATATCTCTAAAATACACAAAAACTATATCTACTACAAATAATCAAAAATTTACAAAGATCTCTATTTCTGTCAGTTCCAATTTTTCCGAATTTCCAATTAATCTGAACTACCTGCTATTCTACTAAATCCCCCTTTAAAATTAAGCACCAGTTCCAGCATGGAACAAAAAGTGAAAACCATGACCATAAAAAACAATGTATACACTAATACCGTTCTTCAATATGGCGATATGTCAAAATGTCCAACATCTACTATTTTACAATTTATACACTGGCCTGGTTTTCAAGTCCTGGGGAGTACAGCTTCCAGACAGGAAGCGGAGGCTAAGCCAAAACCAAAATTCAAAGTCCAGAATTTCATCTACGTCATTCCCTGATGGCTCATTTACGTGTGACGGTGAGTTCTGCCATGGCTGGCAGCAACTCCATTCTTACTGATCTGGTCAGCTCAGCTCCCTGGTAGGTGAGCACGACCTCCTGGTCTTCCAGGTCGAACACGTTCCTAGCCTGAGCCACAGCACTAGCGACAGATGTTACAGCAACCAACTTTCTAGTGTTATGGAACACTAGAACCACCAAGGATTCATTTGGCTTGGTTGCCACTGCTACTGGCTCCTCCACTGGTTTTATTTAATATAATCTTGAAATGTGTGTTCTGTTTTTGTAATATTTTTATTTTATATATTAGAATTTTTTTTTGTTTTTAAAGTAACAAGTTGAAATTAACATAGCACATACTAGTCGATAGTTTTCAATTAGAAATCTGCTCCTTTGACATTCTGACCTCAATATCCCGAACTGTGTCTTAAGAGGAACATACAGAATTTCAGGTGAGTGTTTAACATTTGAAGCTGAAGGGATAGTTCCTGTTTATAAAGCTGAAGGGATAGTTCCTGCTTCTAAAGCTAAAGGGATAGTTCCTGCTTATAAAGCTGAAGGGATAGTTCCTGCTTATAAAGCTGAAGGGATAGTTCCTGTTTATAAAGCTGAAGGGATAGTTCCTGCTTATAAAGCTGAAGGAATAGTTCCTGCTTATAAAGCTGAAGGGATAGTTCCTGCTTATAAAGCTGAAGGGATAGTTCCTGTTTATAAAGCTGAAGGGATAGTTCCTGCTTATAAAGCTGAAGGGATAGTTCCTGCTTATAAAGCTGAAGGAATAGTTCCTGCTTATAAAGCTAAAGATAGTATTCTTCTCTTATGCTGTTGGCTGATTGACGTAGCTCTCAAGACTTTACATTTCGATAACCAGTAACTGACATAATTTTCAGTAGATCTACCCCTTGTCAGCTTACAACTGTTACCACAGTGGCCTTAATACAGTGGTTTATGACAGATCTGCACGTTTTTACTTCTAAATTCAGATTCATCTAACGAAATATTTTGGACACTTAAGTGTCTATTTCAGTTGATTCAATTAGTTCATGTGAAAGATTTTAACTGATTTACTCATTTAAAATGCTCCGATTCAAGCTTAAATATGAAAAATCTAACCAATTATTCCAAAAAACTTTTCAGATGGTTTTCGTCAAAATTGAAAGGAGCCGCTATCGTGTTCATCCTCAACTGTTAAATATGTTATGTAATGTCATCAAATACAACTTAAATTTCAATATTATTATGAACACCAATGCGGCCATTTTCATTTCAGACTGAAACTGTCTGGAATTAAACTTAAATGCTAAAATTGTGAGCGATAGTAAAGAATGTACACCAAGGGCGAGTGGTAGAGGAAGGGGACGTGGCAACATCAGTAGTGCAAGTGGAAGGGCGCCAAGAAGAGGAAGAGTTAGATGGGCCATCTTAGGAGTTCGACCCAAAAGGGCAAAGATATATGCAGCTACCCTAGAAAGACTTTTATAACAGTAAACTTAAGGATATTTCGTCAACCTTGAGGAAGAAGTTCCGTGAAGAATTAACAAGAATGCTAAGTTTCATAACGGAACTAAATACGGAAATTAATGAGCTTGTGAATGACACAAAGAAAGAAATTAGCAATGCAACCCAACAAAGTGCTTTAGGAAGAGCCATGCTTAAAAGAAAAACAGATGAATTGAAGAATTTTTGGGAACTTAAATATAAAGATTCGATAAGTTCAAAGGAGGAGGAAATGGTTGAAACTAGGGAACTTGATTCCGGGAAATTTCTTGAGATCAACAGGAAGTTGGAAAATCTGGAAAAAAATTATCAGCCAAGGAAGAGGTGGCAGAGGCAGAGGAAATAGATACAGGGGAAATATGAATTTTCCTTATTACACTATTCTGTACTTTCCAGAGGCTATAATGGAATTAACGTACTTTAGATTTCTAGAAAGAGCATGCATTGGGCGATCATGTGTCCCCAATGTTTGAGTCAAGTTTTAGCAGAGAGGTGATGTCCAAACAAGGCTTTCACCAGTTCAGGGGCCATATGGGGATCCTGATGGCCAGGTGGCTCACTGGCCAAGAAGATATAACGTATACTGAGTTTGTCTCCTGGCTGCAGCAGAGAGCAGCCATCCCCAGGGGTTGCAAAATTCAAGGCGTGGACATGCCACCCCTGAGGGCAGTTTGTCTTGAGATGAGTTGGCAGAAGTACAGTGTCTATTCTCTACATCCCATCACCAGCCCGGTAGTAATTTTATATTGGAGGGTGATGCTAAGCGTGTTTGGGTAACTTATCCCAGCACAGAGCCTGCGTTGCTCTAGATGAACACCAAGGAAATAACGGTCAAGCTTATGACCGCCTATGTCAGGCAAACTCCAGATTCTGGCTCAGTCCACAAACGGTGTGCCAGTGTCAGGAGACTACTGTTCAGGCAAGCTCTAGCTCTGAGGATGTCCCACCAGTGACACAGACAGTGCAGTCGGTACCCCAGAGGGTCACTCCACCAGTGCAGTGGAGGAGCCAGTGGCAACCAACCCAAATGAATCCTTGGTGGTTCTAGTGTTCCACAACACTAGAAAATTAGTTGCAGTGACGTCTGTCGCTAGCGCTGTGGCTATTGCTAGGGATTTGTTAGACCTGGAAGACCAGGAGGTCGTGCTGACTTACCTGGGAGCTGAACTGACAAGATCTGTGAGAATGGAGTTGCTGCCAGCCATGGCGGAACTCACCGTCACTCAAATGAGCCATCAGGGAAGTGACTTACTAGTAAATAAAGTTGTTAAAAATTTGGTGTTGGTAAAAGTCTTAAAATATGAAAAAAATTATATAAATGATTATCGTACATATAAATTTAAATAAAGTTGTTAACAATTTGGTGTTAGTAAAAGTCTTAAAATATGAAAAAAAATATATAAAAAGTGTCCAAATTTAAAACATTATCAAACTCTCTAAAACTGCCTAGAATGCAGGATTTTGAACCATTCATTTCATACCCTCCAAAAAAATTGTTTGGCCTCACTAAAATAAGATGCCTAGTTACGGCCTTGACAGTTATCACAATTGTTAATTTCTGTGTCACTTTGGTTTTTTGTGGAGAGTTGTCTCATTTGCAATCATACCACATCTTCTTTTTGTATATTTAATCATAGTTTCAGCCATAGTAGTAAAAAAAAGTATTATTCGGGCTCCTTTAATTTTAAATATTGTGTAAGTGCTGCAGTCTTACGACAAAATAAGGGATATTGTCATTTTTTGGATAATTGTATACGATGTTACTTTAAATCGGTCATTTGATCAAGACAAGTTTCTAATATGTATTGACAAATGTATTAGAATTAAATTGAAACAACCACAGCTTTATTTAAAAATTACACCATTTGCTCAGTATTATTTTTCCAGTAAATTTATATATTTAAAAATATTGAAGATATGAAAATTTTGTTGAACATGATATTTGAGAATGTTGGGTTCTACGCCCATACCAACTGTGAAATCAACAACATTAACCATAATGACCCATATTCTTTGACTTAATCTTAAATATTTTTTTATTCAAAATGTTAAGGATAACTTTGAGGTAGAATAGAAATGTCATAAACACATTGACTATATCTCTATCTGTTGTTATAAATAGGGTTACTGTAATATTAACCTTGTTACTAATGTTCTGTTATATTAAATGCTGCAGGTCCTAGATGTGAAAAAGAAAGAACTTACTGTAATGGATCCCTTGAGGGAACAAAGCAGAAGTCTACGTAGCTATGGAAGGAAATGGAAGTATGGTCATTAAATGTTTAAAACATGCTTTACACAGCTACAGATGTGCTTCAAAGTATATTTTTGCCTTTTGAAACAAATGACAAACGAAAATGAATAGAGAACAAGGGGTCAATAACCGAATGTTATGTCTTTCTGTAAGTTTTGATAGGGGACCAAGCGGTAACCCATACAATGTCTATATGTAAGTTTTTGGGTAACCCAATGTTATATATATATGTAAGTTAATATAGGGACCAAGGGTAACCCAATGTTATATTTGTATGTAAGTTTCTATGGGGGACCCCAATGTCATGTGATTGACTGTATGTGTGTTTTATGATATAGGAGCCCCAGATAGGAGCAGGGGTAATTTCATTTAACTATTAACAGGTCTTTAATTGCTTTTCTTCATCTGTAAAGCTGTCAACACAACCATCGTCCATCGTACAAAACCAACAAAAACTGTCATCTCACAAGACATATTCGTTCAACGAAACATCCTTTTGATAATGTTATTTTCCAAATCATAAGCGAGAAGGAGAAGAGAAAACTTTTGAATCCACCAACTGCACACTTTAGATCCTAAAGGTTTTAACGAAAAAGACGAGAAAAGATACAGGAAAGAATAAATAAAGTATCGTCCTTTTTATCCCGTTATATTAGCCAATGCAACATATACATTGAGCTGCAAAAATATTCTTATTTTTCAAGGCAGCAAAATTCAAGTGCAACATATACATTGCGCTGCAAAAGTTTCTTATCATCCACATCCGATTTCACCTGGATGTACGCTTTCTTATAGATATAGGAAGATGTGGTATAAAGCTACTTGGTGTATATTTTCATCATTGTGTAAATATTTCAAACATTCTTATATTTACATACTTTACATACTAGTTAGTGTGTCTAAATTACATTGATAGGCAATCTATAATTTTATTTGTGTAAGTAAATTAAGCTCTGTGCTGATAAATCCACACTCTCATGGATTTGTATGTCATGGTGCTGCTATATATTATTTTCCGTCCACAGTTCAATACTATCAACGTCAAAGTTTTTTTCAATCTACCTGTGTCACGTGGTCTATATTTAATGGGATATCCAGGCATAACTTAATTCAGGCAACGCACATGGTCATTATATTTTAACTTCAATATGAACCGGACTACTAAATATCCATTTGGTTAACCATTTTGTTCAAGAGAACACTTTAAACATATATAATGTCAAGTTCACATATAGGACTGCAGAATGCAATAAATAAACTAGAGAAGTACTGCTATGACTGGCAATTAACAGTTAATACTAAAAAAACTAAAGTTATGACGTTTCAGAATAAATTTTCTCCCAACCCTGTGGTATGCTATAAAAACATCCAATTAAATGAGACTAAAGAATACAATTTTTTAGGAAACATTATTAACTATAAGGGTAATTTTAAAAATGCTATCCAAGAGTTATCAAAAAAGGGATTGAAGGTCCTATTTGCTTTAAAAAGTAGATTTTCTAACTTTCAATCCATCCCTGTTAATTTATCATGCAAACTTTTTGATGTCTTAATAAGACCTGTTTTATTATATAATAGTGAGGTATGGTTTATGGAAGATTATTTATCCATGTTTAAATCCTTGAAACGTTCAGAACAACATGGTTCTGTTTGTGATACTTTGTCGTTAGAAGATAAATTTTGCTATGAAATGATTCATAATAAATACTGTAAATCTGTCCTAGGACTTAGAAAAACTGCATGTAATATTTCAGCCAAAACAGAACTGGGCAGATTTTCTATGGCTTCATTTATTAAACCACAAGTTATGCTATATTTCTGTAGATTTCATACCAATGATATTAATCCTCTGTTAAAAGAAGCCTATGAATTAAATAAGTCCCTGCATAATGATGGTTTTCATAGTTGGTATACATTTGCTCTAAATATTTTTAAAGAGACTGGATTAAATGCTAAAGATTTTGAAACTTGTGATAAACCATACAATAAAATTAAATATTCCTTAAAGATGAAGTTTAAACAGGTATCACATGAATTTTATACAAAAAAAGTCTTGAATAAACTTTCTTCTATAACAGACAGTTCGAAATTATTTCTATATGGTCAAATAAAAACTGAGATAAAAATTGAAAATTATTTATTAAAAGAATCAAATTTTAAAACCAGACAATTAATTTCTAAATTAAGGGTTAGTGACCATAACCTAGAAGTTGAAATGGGAAGATATAAAAATGTACCCAGAGATCAAAGGTTATGTAAACTTTGTAATAAAATTGATGATGAATACCATTTTTACATCAGAGGCCCCTGAGGGGCCTCGGGTGTATTGCCATCGCCTACTTTTCAATTCGCGCAAAGATCAAAGAGATGCATATATAATTAGTTTTGGAATAATAACCGACATTATAGACCCGCGGACCTATATAGTGCAGAATAAAATTCCGTATCGCTTCTTTTAAATTTATGTTTTCAATGGATACTCAGTTTTTTTAATTTTTCTTAATGCAAAATTTATAATATGAAAATGTTTTGTCGTTAGAAATATTTGTATTGTAATCAAACGATCTTCAATGAAAAATTGTTGTTGCGGATGAATACCACGAGTGCGCAAGAGGGCAAGAGCGAGCGTGTAGAAAATCGAGAGGAAATCAATTCACACATTTATACACAGAAAGGTAATTATATTTCAATTATTTGATTTGGAGTAACCTTTTTAAACCGTTTGTAGCATATTTGTCTATAATATTAACGTAGCAAAACCAGGAAAATTTAATCTGTCATAATATTAAAATAAATTATCAGGTCACGTCCCCCGCAGCCATTTTGAAAATACCAGCAGATTGGGTAGGAGTAACAAGAACCTGCAAGGCCTTTAAAGATAAGGTTACTATTTGTGTATTTTTTATAACAACAATTTGTTTTTATAAAGATCTCAACAATTTTTTGAGTTAAATTTCTTTTCTTCTTAAATAACAAGTAGATTGATCACTTGGACACACACACGGAACTATTTTCTGTTTTTTAAGCTACTGTTTCGGATTTTCGCTCCTTCTCCGACTTAGTTTGTTGCATTAGTATATATGTGAATATGTCCCTTGACTGGAAAATACGCGGAATTTGTAATGACTTTGACTATGTCTATGTAAGTAGTTCTAATATATGATTATTGGTTGAATTTATTGTTTATATAATATTCAGAGAATCTTCGACTTTTTCTTCTTCCTATAGAGTTGGACTCTTTTTGAGTGTATAAAGACTCTTGCTCGTAAAATCAAGAGTCTTACTTTACACTGAAATGTCAGAATTTGGGTTAATCACATTTACTGAATTACTATAGATATATTGGGAGAAACCTTACAGTTTTGGAGATATAAATATAGATTAACTGTCCTGTTTTTTAAGTCTTCCTTAGCTTGTAGTATTGTATTATTTTGACCATACATGACATGTATCGTCAAAATTATATGATAATTTGATGACATACTTGTGCTTATCATTCTCTACAGCATTATTTAATTTAAATGTGTAACCATATCCATGTCAAATTTTAGTAACTTATATTAGACATTTGTTCACACATACATGCATATGTGCATATGAGAACTTGAATTGAGCAAATATGATTAGTTATATCTATGAGAAATACAATCAGTTAACTTTATCTATGAGCACCCATGAGATCTTAAATTGAGCAAATATGATCAGTTATATGTTGACTAAAATTTGAGCTAGATCTACTCAATTGAGTTAGATATATATCAATATTGAGACTAATCTAAATGGTTATTTGAGCACACATGAGCCTATTTATACTATTGAGAGCAATATTGGGATACTGCATGAACAAACTATAAAGCAAATCTTTATTGAGACAAACCTATGAGCGCTATATTTTTAAATTTGTTCTTGACAATTTTTTGTTTATTTTAAAAAAAAATATAGGGGCAACAGAGTTGGTGTATGTGGGTTCGATTCCCACCCTAGGCATTCATTTATATTGGCTGGTGCAAAGCGGGCAGTTTAGCTTAGTGGCCCCACACTGACTCTGTTGTTCATATTTTACTTAAAAAAATTAGGCGGCATCGTTCAGGTCTTGCCATCTTTATTTTTCTATTCGAAAATCAGACACAACAAAACCATTGAATAATTGTGAAAATTATACCACAGATAACTATGGTAAAACTTTAATTGTTTTTGGCATAATTAAACTTGGCTGCCATCCAAGATCTAAAAAGTTTTTATATTGATGAATTATATATATCAGATTTGGATTCTTTTGGTTACAAAACATTTTGGATGGTACATGTAGGTAGCGGCCAAATCTTTATTCCTAAAGGCTTAAAGCCTTCAGATCTGAAAATTGCCCAAAATCATCACATTTTGACAAATTTGGAACATAAAATGTACTTTTATGAAAAGAACTGATTTATTGAGTGTTAAGACTTTTGAAATAGACCCAAATTACGAACCAAATTGAGAACTTTTTGGAGTTTTATAGTTTAGGCTATTTTGGGCAATAAGTGAAACTTGTCCTTTAAATCAGTGGTTTCACAATAACCATTATATACTAAGTATCTGTTAGAAGATAGCTCTTTCACAGTACATTGTTAAATATATACCGACAATGACCAATATTAATGATGGAATGAGATTATACATGTACATATACTGTTTTATATTGTTACATGTACATACATAAATGAAAATTAAAACCAAACTTGTCATTATTCATAAAAAAAGAAAAGGGAGGTATGATTGGTATAAATCAGACACCAGCTCTAGACAAAATGATGAAAAAGAAATAAAGCTTATAACCATACAACATTTTTAAAATCAGAAAAAAACTATACATAAATCAGTTAGAAATAGCCATGAAATGTCAAATGTTAAACAATATATACAAGAAAACTAATGGCCACATCAATGTACAATCGGGAAATCAAGATATACACCAAAAATTACAAGGCCTGTTTTACAGGTTTCTTACAAAGGACCGACACATTCATATGGTAGTTGTGTTCTATATGTATAGTGCAAAATGTTCTCATTGCTAAACCAGTGGTATCCAAAGTATTAAATCCAGAACAAAGTAAAAAAAACCTAACAGTTGAAAAACTATCCAAATGTTGTGATATTCAATTAACAAAAATACCATCATTAGCAAATGGCTATCTACATATAATACATTGTAATATTTACAATGAACCATTTAATAATTAAAAACCAACTGTTCAAAGAACAATTGAAGGTCTTTCCACAAGTGAAGATCTATTTTATTATCAAAATATTAAAAATCAATCTAGATGTCAGTTCCTATGGCTTTATAATATATAAATATGAATTTAAAGCAAAGGTCAAAATCTAGAACGTGCAAATTACCTATGACCTTGACCTCAATTTCAAGGTCATAAACCAAGGATCTCAAATCAAAAGACCCTAGGTCTTTATTATGTATGGTTAATGAGTTATATGACTTTACGCATAATTCTAAATATAAGATGGGCAAAAACTCCTATTTATTGTTTACGCACCCTTTCAACCAAAATTTATAAGTAACGGCATGTCGCAACTAACAATTTAGTGAAAATAAGATGTAGATATGTTATAAGGTTTTGAAAATAAGTAAAAATAAGCCACAATAAAAAATTTAGAATATGACCTTGACCCTTGACCTAATTTTCATTTTTTTGGACCAAGGATCTCAAATTAAAAGACCCTAGGTCTCTAGCACTTATGGTTTACCAGTTAGAAATGCAAATCACTTATATCAAATACATAAGGGGAATAACTCTCATATGGAGTATCCGGATAGCTTCAGTTAAAACTAAACTCCGAATCCTGAAGATGTAACGAGCAATTTGGTAAAATAAATTTGTCGTAATCTTTTACGGTTGCGAAGGAGTAGTGGCCACAAGAAAAACAGTGTTTGGGGAGATAACTCTTACAACGCAAAGTATCTAGTTGCACGTTTGTCAGTTTTAAAGCGTATAAACTATACGATATCATATTCCAAATATCTAAGCGACATCTTTTGAAACAACAAAATTACGCAAGAAAAAAAATTAGGCGGAAGAAAAAAAAAATAATAATCAGAACAAAATCAATAGGTCTTTCAACGGAAAGGTGGAAAGACCTAATTAGAAAACAGAACCTACAATGTACATGTATAGCTGCTAATTTAAAAAAAAATATAATGGATAAATGATTGACTGTGTTACAATAAAACCAAGATACAAATGTAACTCAGTGAAGCTATTTATGAACATTTAAAGAGTTTGTGTTGACTGCAACAAAAATCTAGAATAAGGGATAGTAATCTTGCTGTGTTAACATCCATTTAATTAGCAATTGATCCAAAAGCTAAATGTTTCAGGAAAAAGACCTGGATACTACATGTACAAACATTGTTAATTAATGCCATTTGTAGAGCAGGATCTGCTTACCCATCCGGAGCACCTGAGATCACCTGTTTTGTTGGGGTTCGTGTTGCTCAGTCTTTAGTTTTCTATGTTGTTTCTAGTGTACTTTTATTTGTATGCATGTCTTTTTCAGTTTTTGTCATGGAATTGTAAGTTTATTTTCCATTTATGAGTTTGCTGTTCATCTGGTATCTTTAGCCCCAAAGTTTCCCCTGGGTCAATTATTTTTTTCGCCACCCCTTTTGCCAAAACAATATATTTTTCCCCACTTTATTTTTTAATTAGCCACAATATTACAATTTATCTGTTTTGATATGATTGTCTTGAACCTTTTTTCATAGTTCAGTGAGTGACTATATAGCTACTCGAAGAATTGTTTGCTATGTTGATTATCTATTATAAGTTATACGCTAACGATTTTTGTATGTGTGCAACTATATGGTCATAATGCCAATCTAACAGTTCTCATTTGACCAAGTAATCATTGATAATTCACAAAGTTAAGTTTCCTAGTTCAAGTCAGTATCTCAGATATGATAGCATATTATATTTAATATTTGTACTATATTGTATGGTGAACATATCTGTCTGGTAGGTATAATATAAACACCTGTCATTTATCAATAATTCAACACAACTTGAGGTCCTCTGATGTTCAGTACTTCAGTACTTTGATTTACTATACTGTAAACTAAACTCAACTTTAAGAGATTGCTTATTTTTAAAGATTAATAATTTAAATCCTGATTTTACAAATTATCAACCACTTTTAAAGCTAAAACAACTTTTAAATCCTAAATCTGAGCTTTTGACAGAAATTGGTGACTTTATAAAGCAATCATTAGAATTGCGAAAATGAGGTCCATGTTCATCAAAGGCTACATTAATTACCATTTATTACTATGTTTTTTTTTTATGTTTATATTTGTAATTCTTCACTGTCTGTATTAAATGTTGTATTTGTGTTTGCTTGACCCATATGGGTGTAATTTTGCAAATAAAATTATTACTATATAATTATAATTCGTAAGCTCAAGCGGTTAATCAGGAGTCCGAAGTTTGATTAACTTCTTCTTCTGTGTATTAGCCTCCTTTAAGTAGGAGCACCTCCGAATGGAGTATATACCCTTAATGTCTTGATGACTGTGAAAAGTTGTTAAACCTAGTAAAATCTGTATTATTGGACACCTATAAAAATAATATTCAGAAAAGTTACTTGTATAAGTAATATTTAAAATAGCCTCGTTTTCAACATTACTTGAATAGGTAATTTTAATTGTTACTTGTGCAAGTAATGCCCCTGACTGTTGTAGCAGGCTTAGGTTGTAGAGTCTTCTGCTTTTGGTTTCACCGTGTCTATTACTGGTTGTCTCTCTTTGATACGTGCGTTGTTGTCTGGTTGATGTTCTGTATAAATCGATGTTGAAGTTTGGTGAAGTGTTGGTTTTCTTGGTTGATGTTCCTTATTGCTTTACTAACCTCAAGTAGTTGATGTTCTAGTTGATGATCTTGATCACGGAATGTTTCTGGATGTTTGTGCTTATGCGCTTTATTCCATGCCTCAATTGAGAAATATGGTATTTCAACTATTGTTGCTTGACTTCCTGGTGATAGCCCCTTCAGTATTTGTATTATTTCTTTGTAACTTTTAACTAAATGCTCAACCAGTTCTTCTGTATTTTGGTATTTAAGCGTTATGTATTTGGTTTTTCTGTCAAAGGCAGTAAAATCACATGTCCCTATTATAATATATAACCAAATATTGCCTGTTATAAGTTGCACTTCTGTATCAAGGTTTTGCTTCAACCAGTCTAACGCTTGAACGACTGTTCGGCCTCCTCTACACCACCAATGTATTTCAGAGTGCAATGGGAGAGATGCTTGTTGTCGTAGTCTCCCACCTATACTGTTCCCTATAACTATCGGTCTGAATTCCCTCGGTGTTGTTGGAATTTGGATAGGCCTTTTATAGGACTTCTTTAATTTTGCCAACGACATACACTCTGCTTCTCACTTTTCTTTTATTTATATATAGAGATATATGTATATCTAATGAAGGGTTTATTCACCCAACACACGAATCTGATTTAAATGTAGCTGTTTAAACTATAAATACAGAAAATTCAATGTGAATGTAATTTCTATTTTATTTTGTTTGGATATTTCAATTATAATATAAAGAAATATGTAATAAAATGATTTACCTCAACTAATTAATCACTCTTAATCAAGAAATAAGTTTATATTACCACAAGGTTAGTTAAAAACAAAAACAAAAAAAATCCGGCCAGGTAAAAAAAAAAATTCTGATGTCAGATAAAAATGGCGGGTATTCTGAAAATGTTTACGACGAACACCAAATCTGAAGTTTAAGGTTTTATATTTTACAATATTTAAAATCACATTTCCAAACTCTCAGATCATGCAACAGAATTTGAAATCGTAACATTAAAAAACATTGGCGTTGTCAGTTTGTTTTAGATTTATGAGTTTGACTGTCCCTTGGTATCTTTCGTCCCTCTTTTCGCAATCAATAATGGAGTTGATTGGTAGTAAATATGTGTGTTGTCCTTTAATTAAAACACATATATTTTATAGCTAAACAGCTTCTTAGTTGTTAGTTTGTTTTAGATTTATGAGTTTGACTGTCCCTTTGATATCTCTCATCCCTCTCTTTTCTTCCTGTAAAATATATATTAATGCCAAAATAAGGAAAGATGTTGATCTACAATTGAGAGAAGGATGTTTGAACATGTGATCGCATACGTCATATATAATACAGTAATAACACCTTTTCGGCACCTACATGGATTGACAGTTTCGCGTGCGTGAATAGTGTCCATCAGGGAGTAGGACGGTTCATCCTAAAACAATTCATTGACTTACCCTCATCAGTGGCCTTCTGTTGGTCCTGTGTAATGAGGCTCGTGTCTGCAATAAAGATATGTCCATGTTATTATTGATGAGTTAAGGAGTAAGTCCCCAAACATACAAGAGTCACGCGTCAGTGTACAGTGTGTGTGCTTATTACAATACTATTATAATAATCTTTTGAGGTGGAGGCTACCATCCAGTTGTACTGTGTGGCTGGTGTTGATGATGGTTATAGTAAACCCCTTAATTAACATCAAAATTTTTACCATGTACAGTTAGTCTTAGTCTAATATTGTCATTGATAGAAAACGTGTGTTACTTTACGTTATGCAAAAATAAAGTTCTACACGTGTTCATTTACATTATAAATTATATCACATTTTGCAAAAAGAGTTACTAATTGCATTTGAACCCAACATGTTTAAATAAATTACAAAAAACCGTAGTCATTACCGTAAAAATATTCTTTCCATAATTGCATGATCATACTATAAACCTTTTTATCTGCCGTTGAGAGTAGGATAAGTAAACATGTGATTGGCTACATATATTGGAGCTTCTTCCATCTGAGGTTGGCGTCACACTTCGCCGTATGTAAGGATATAATTGGGTTATTCAAGAATTGTCATTGACTTACCTTTATCAGGAAGTGCGTCTGTGTGTTGTGTTGACTGCTGGCTAGATCTTGCCAGTGTGTGTGGTCTTCTTGGTGGTTGTTCTGTAATAGTAAACCACTTTACATCAAAAATACATTAAACAGCTGATAATAAAATTACAATGCAAATTTCACCTATTCTTATACGTAGACTAAAAAATATAGCAAAAATTTGTTCAAATCACAAAAATATCGTCCTCAAGACAAATTCATTACACCGCCCTAAATTTCCAATTTTACTAGCTAAATAATTCCCCTTATAAAACATCAACCCGACAAGAAAGGACAAAAATAACGCAATCCATCCCATAAAAAAGACCTTGGGTCCAATCCTACCATCACCATGTAACACATTACTAATCTACTATGTACAGTGGTCAAGTTGGAGCTCCTAGATCTTGTAGGTTGAAGTTTTTACACTGTACACGGGATGTGAGGCAAACAGTTCAGCATATAAAATGCAATTCACAGAATATAAATAAATCCATTCACAAGTGTTATAGTGCCTCTAAATCTTGTGGAATACAGTTCATAATATACACAATATAACTTTCCAGAATCTTCTGTTATTCTGTAAAATAATCACAATATAAAGGTCCTCCATATATTGTAGTAGTAAAATCCATATATATATATATATGAATCAAAATGTTACTTAAACCTCACATCCCAGAGCTATGTTCCTATAGCAAACCCAAACTTGGCATCATCCTAGAAGAAAAAGTTGAGTTGATTCCACAGAGAACATAACCTCAATAATCGGCTTGGCGTCCATCTGTAGAATATCCTTCAGAGTAATAAGGGGATTAAGGACCATCCCCTGAAACTGCATGATGACCTCCCCTCTGTCTGGGAACCTCTCGTTAGCAATGCTGCGTAAATCCCTGAAGTAACATACGGGCACCATGCGATTTTCAAGAAATTATTAATCCCTCATGGGTAGTTTATAAGGAATCAAGGATCCATTATGATACATTTTATTACAAACAACAGCTAATCTAGTAATAGGGGTTTCAAGTCACGTGACCTTTATCGGTAATCGATAGACATTTTGACAGAAAAAAATACAAATTTAAATCCCTTTTAAAAGTTATTTCTCATTTTAATTGATTATTATATACAATTATATAAAATCGACTCATGTTTGATACTGCTTAAAGATTTTGTACCATATAATTACCTGATGCACTGTTCTCTCGTGTCGTCGTAGGGCATCTCTTGACTTATAGGTTTTTGTGCATATTCCACACCCTAGTTGGTTTTCTGTGTGAAAAAATCTCTTATGTCTTGAAAGACCTGATCTGGATTTAAATTCCTTTTTACAGATATTAACACAAATGTAATTCTGAAATATTAAAACAAAGCATTTAAAATATATGATCACATTTTTAGGGGACAATTATAAATATAATATTTATATTAATTACGACAAAAAGTGACAATACTTTTTTTATTTTATTAATATTAATGAAATTGCTTCATATTCGGTTATTATTTTTCACAGAATGATTTTTAAAAATATAGGTAAAAAAAAAATAGATTTACAATTGCATAATTTGAAATCACTTGCCAGAATTCAAAAGACTTTGACCAGAATTAAAATAAATGAAAATATGAAAACAAAACAGAAGAGAAGAAGACAATTGACACAAGCTCAGAAAAAACGTTGCTAACCAGTAGAAAATTGTCCGGTCAAGAAGCAAAAGTACAGGTATTTTTCAATACCTTGAGAAATCAGGAAGAGAAATTAAAGAATATGACATTATCTTCTAGACCACCCCAAAGCTTGGGCTAAAACAATTGAGCACATCATATCCACAGCTACACCAAGATGGTTGTCAGAGTTAATGAGAACTGATTGTTTCATGAAATTTGAAATAGAGCTTGGAATAGTGACCATGGTGACCAGCTCATCCCTACCACTCAATTTATTCAACAACACTACCTGTTAAGTTTACTCAGGAATTCATTCCATAAAATGTCTAGATCTTTAAATCCTCAAAGACGAACACATGAAAATACTTGTGTTTAAGATATGAAATGCTAACAAAAAACTACAGAAAAATTCCAACATCTTCATAAAAACCCAAAACCAACCCATTTGGAACTTTAAATTCTTTATTAAAGGCAAAGGTATTCATCTACATAGAAACACAAACCAGAAAGAAAACTGTTTATTGAAAGACTATTTTATTAACTGAAACTGAGATCAAACGCAACATAGCAGAAAACGGTAGCGATGAGAGATTGGTTTTTAATAAGATTGCCTCCTTTTCCACGTTGCTTTGGAAAGTATGCTTCTAATGGGTCTTGGTTGAATTTGTGGCTCACTAAGAACTTAACATCATCAAGTGGTAAACGCTCTCTTGCTAGGGACACAAAAGACTTTCCTGAAAGAAGCGAATTGTACAAAAATTAGAAACTTAATTCTATCCATATTATATCTTACAATATTCTGTCTTTTTATGAGCATGTGTTTAATTAATCCTTAATAAATTTTAAAAAGGATTTTCCAGTCTGGATGGAATAAATTATTGTATAAATGATCAGTATCACAAATGAAGTTGAAATTGAATAAAAATTGTATTTTTTTTTATCTCAAAAACATTTGATTTCTAGGGGTTTTATACTATACTTTAAGAAAGTATGATCATACCACAGATACATTTTTATTACTCATTTTATTGTATTATATATTTACAGAAGACCTTAACATTGAGCTACTAAGAGACACATAGAGCGGTCAGCGTCCAACATAATGGCTTGGCGTTAGCATACTGTAAGATGTAGCCAACATGGATCAGTCCGATTTTCGGCAATGTCTAAACTCTGATTTAGTTCATTTAAAAATAAGTTAAAAAGATCTTTGCATTTTTAGCTCACCGGGCCCGAAGCCCGGGCTTTTCTCATCACTTGGCGTCAGGCGTTAGCTTTTACAAAAAGCTTCTCCTCTGAAACTACTGGGCCAAATTTAACCAAACTTGGCCACAATCATCATTGATGTATCTAGTTTAAATTTCTGGGTTTTTTTTTACCCGGCCAACCAACCCAGATGGCCGCCATGGCTAAAAATAGAACATAGGGGTAAAATGCAGTTTTTGGCTTACAACTCAAAAACCAAAGCATTTAGAGCAAATCTGACATGAGGCAAAATTGTTTATCAGGTCAAGATATATCTGCCCTAAAATATTTAGATGAATCGGACAACTCGTTGTTAGGTTGCTGCCCCTAAATTGGTAATTTTAAGGAAATTTTACTGTTTTGGGTTATTATCTTGAATATTATTATAGATGGAGATAAACTGTAAACAGCAATAATGTACAGCAATTTAAGACTCAAAAATAAGTCAAGATGACCAAAATGGTCAATTGACCCCCTAAGAAGTTATTGTCCTTTATAATCAATTTTTAACAATTTTCATAAAATTTGTAAATTTTTTCTCACATTTTCCACTGAAACTACACGGACAAGTTCATTATAGATAGAGATAATTGTGAGCAGCAAGAATGTTCAATAAAGGAAGATGTACAAACACATCACAATCACCTAAACACAATTTTGTCATGAACTGTCTGCTTCCTTTGTTTAATTCACATATGCCAAGGTGAGCGACACAGGCTCTTTAAAGCCTCTAGTTTTTCAAGTTTTACTTTTTTATGGTTGAATTTAGATATTTTGCAATTTAAATACTGAACTCAGAGGAAAATCAATACGGAAAGTCCATAATCACATGGCAAAATCAAATAACAAAACGCATCAAAAAAGTAATTGTGTACAACTTGTTGTCATACTGGTATCTTCTTGATTCCTTTGTAAACGCTGTAAACTTTTGAACAGAGGCGATGTTTATGTCTCAACTTTATCACTTGTCAAAAACTGGAATAATGCCAATTGAGAATTTGTTGTAGTAGTAAAAGACTATCCTGTATCTTCAGAGATGTTGAGCAATCTCAATAAAAATTTACTACTAAATTGTAACGTTACAATTACTGCTACATATGTTGAATCTACAGATTGTTTATTAACACGATATGGAATCTGTCGAGATGTGAAGCCGACAGAATTTTGAAACTGTTGAAGCGAAAATGGAGACAAAGTCATATTGTTGAAGAAGTCATAAGCAGCAAAGAGTGAAACTTAACATGTGGTTTGTGGATAAAATATAATGTTAATTATTCATAATGTGAAAGCGGTTTTTGAAGAGGTGATGACTATCTTCTCTACAGGAATCTTTTTTGACTGATACAGTTGAGGTTATCGGGCAAGAACACCTTCTTGAATGTAACAGTTGGTTGCACTTTGAGCGGAAACTCTAGTATTAAGCCCTGTTCATGAACATTTAGCTTGTTCTCCCAGTGGCAAGATAGAGGTAATTTGTCATAGTCTGCTTTTTCTACACTCTTAGTCTTCAAGCAGCCAAACAGGTATTGGAAAACATTTGTTGGATAGGATAAAACTGTCCTACAGTTACTAGAGGTAAGCCTGGTGCTGATAGCGTCCTCAAAAATTTGACTATAAATCTTCAAACACTCATTACTTATGGTTGGATTTAAGAACTTGTAGAAGTCAGTTTCTGGAATATGCTGTTTTGGTTCCCAAGTTGTGTCATGAAGTGCAAATCCTTTCCATTTTACAAGGAACAGATCACCCTGAAAAAAAAAATTAATACTAAGTTAAAATAAAATGTTGTCTCTGTGTTTTACGATTTCAATACTACAAATGAGACTGCTAGCAACGACATTAACAGCTTATAATGACATACTTTCTGACGGTACAACAAACCAGAAGAAAAACTGCCATAAATGATAAGGGCATAACAAATAGTTTTGAAGATATACCAAGTTATGATTAATATTAGGCTGTTTAGTCAACAAAGGATATTTTTTTTTCAAAAGGTTTAGTAAAAAATTTGGTTGCTTATATAGGGAATCACTAAAGCGTGACTGAAGCGGGTCCCTCTAAAGCAGTCAGTGGGCCCCCACCACTGG
This sequence comes from Mytilus edulis, assembly GCA_019925275.1. Taxonomy (NCBI): domain Eukaryota; kingdom Metazoa; phylum Mollusca; class Bivalvia; order Mytilida; family Mytilidae; genus Mytilus; species Mytilus edulis. The sequence continues at coordinate 6,605,767 of JAHUZM010000015.1, read as the reverse complement.
TCAAAAGATGTTTTTAGATTCAAATGTCACAATTGATACTGTAATGTATGTGTATAACCCAGAAACAAGTTTTATTGAGTTAAATGGCAATAAAAATTAAAATTGCTTCAAATGTTATGCTCAAATACCTGGATGAATTAACTTCAATGGCTTCTGTGGTAAGCCTGATTTTATATAAAAAAAAAACAACATTTATTTGATGGGGTATTTATTTCTTACAATGTATATTATTTACAAGGTTGTAAAATTAGAATATGTTAAATTTATACACCATTGTCTACATTAGAAAATGTCCGGTACCAAGTCATGAATATGACAGTTATTATCCATTTGTTTGATGTGTTTGGACTTTTTTATTTTTTGCCTTTTGATTTTGGACTTTCCTTTCTGAATTTTCCTCGGAGTTAAGTATTTTTTATGTTTTTACTTTTTTTCATAGTTATAGAAGATTTGGATAAAACAATAGCGTACAACGATAATGAAGAGGCCACAGATGAAATTGATGAACTAGATAATTCCCTTAATTATGAGGATTTTATTAGTGATGATGACAACATTGAAAATAGTAAGAGAGTAAGAGATTCAGTAATTACATATTCAATGTTGTTGTCATATGACAATACAAATATTAATTTAACTGATTATAATATAACATCAATAGTAAGTTAAGTACCATCAATGGTAAGCAATAATCAACTTCGTTGATGGTGTAGGATAATGAGTTAAAAAAACAACAACAACAAATAAGCATGAATTCCTTTTAATCAAATAATTTCCCTCACTACATTGAATTAATCTAAGGTAAATCTATAACAATGAGCAACATCGCTGATATTATCAATACAATTGAACGGAAAAAAAGTTAACCTTGATGAAATTGTCTTAATAATTTAAAACAAAAATTCCATCTGAATCAGAAACATGTGACAGTATAACATTACCTGAACACTGTACATTTGAAAGAACAAGCAGTGTCAGGGAAAGATGTGTTCCAACAGAATTTTGACTTAAGGAGGTTCGCGGGTTCAAATTTTCGCGCCTTCTGCGCACAAAGTTGCGCATCATTGCCGTCACTAGGGAAGCTGTCGTAAATAACAAGCAAACTTCAAATGACACAATAAAATGATTGAATGACAAAATTTGAAGATAGATACTTATTTTCAATCATTTTTTTAAATATTTTGTTTTTTTAAATCGATTAGTATAGTTTCCGGTCGCCTTAATTTACTTCCGGCAAACAGAAGATGGCGAGATGAAGACTATGATTCATACGAAGTAAGCTGCTTTTTGTCGATACCTAGACTAGTATCAGTGAATATTGAGTCACGATATTAATTTAGGTATACCTATAATCAGCTCTACTACATATCGGCGTGTTTTTTCATCAGTAAAGAAGATAATCTGGTAAGTAATCATGCAATGATATTACAAAAACAAAAAAGTGTTTGTCATAAAAATAATAACAACAATCGTAAAATTACACCATCGTCTGCTACAAACAACCATGAGAACTCGACGAAATAAACGGGGTAAATTTACCATTATTATATATATAAAAAAAGGAAGCCAAATTCTGAACTGACATTGGGGAGGAGAAGGGTTCTTCTTTAAAACAAGGTACATGTATGAAATTAACCATTTTGATGTTTTGATAAATTTGCCAAATTTCATCAAAACATTAATATCAGGCCTGGTCAAGAAATCCAAACGATAAAATAAAAAAGGTTACTTTCTGACTTGGTGTAATAGCAATACATATTAGGTTTAAGGTTAGACTAAATGTCAGAATTCTGGTGCACTGTTTTGTAATTTTGTAAAATTTTAATAAAGTTGAAATTTAGTCAATTGTACTTCTTATCTCTTTATAATATCTTGGTAATGCACATCAAATGAAAAAGTAATATACATTTATATATATAATGAAAAAGGTAGAGGCATGGATGATAATGTTTTTCTTATATAAAACACTCAACTAAGATGTTCAACAGATATTTTTTCAAACCTTACACGGAGCTTTAGAATTTACCCGCCCTCCCATTTTCCCATTATGCATGCTTTCCATTTATTATTTCAGTTTTGGAAGAATCATTATTGAACTAGAGTCATGATATATATAACAGACAGAGTTTGGAGCTTATATGTATTGTGAATGGATTGGCCGAATTTACTTTACCTAAGCTGCTATAGATTACCCAGTGATTTCTGATATAAACTTTGTTACTGCTGGATCAATCGTCATTAAGTTTTGATGACAAGTTGGTTGTGTTTCTTAGTTGCAATAAATGCAACGACTAGTTTACAGCCAAATAAATCTTATTTTCTTTATTCATTTTGATTCATAGTTTATTTGTTAGATTTGTTACATTATGAGGTTAAACAATGAGAATACAAATTTAAACAGTACAAGTACACTTACAATTTATCTACCCCCCCCCCCTTTCCTGGTCAAGATAGGGGGTATACACACATATATAAACTTTTAAAAACTTTAAAAGCCTCCCAAATAAACCAAAATTAATATGGTTAATGTCATCTGAGGATAATGTTATAATTTAAAAAGTAAGTTTATTATTGTATACTTTATTCAAAGAGAAAAAATCAATTCTAGATACAGTTTAGTCACCGGTATTTTGTCTATCTATATTATATTGTAAATCTATTTATATATATCTTTTCTGCAGAAATTATTTGGTTGAAAAAGACTTGACTTTGTTTAATTGTTAAATAATCAATGTAATCACTTGTATGAAATTGAACTTAATTGTACTGCTCAAATTATTGGGCGTCATAATTGACAATAAAAAACTTTGTATTTTATTTGTATATATTTATACCATAACCATGTTTTATGAGAAATACTTTACACCACATTTGTTATAACTCTGAATGTTTATACATTCCCATGTTATTTTGGAAAACATCTCGTACAAATTAAAAAAAATCATTGTACTTTTAGATAAGATTATTACAGCGCCTTTTGTTTTTGATCAAAAATTGATATACAAATTCATCACTTAATATTTTTACTCTTTCCATACATGCCATATGGCTTTTATCCATGTTTCATCAATTTAATATTTTAAGTTAAATTTAACGATTCAGAAACATCGAAATTTAAAAAAAAATATAACCAGAATGAATAAACCAAAATATTTATTTTTTAATTTTAATTTTGAATGAACTTACATAAACAATAAATGCATATTAAATCAGACGATTATGATTTTTTTCGGGAGAAAAAAATTGTCAATGTTGCACTATTCCAATTTTGAAAATGTTAAGCATAGACCAGTGAGGCCCCTCAATATAATCACATAATCATAAAATATTTGCTTATCTTTAGTAATCAAATAATCATAAACTAAAAATACAGTCCTAGGTAGTCAAATAATCTTGAAATATTTGGCTTAATAATCAAATAATCATTAAAAAAACGGCCAAGTAATCACATAATCAAAAACCCCATGAGGGCCCTCACCAGTCATCAGCTAAATCATACAATGACAAAAGTACTGACCTCAGAGGAAATCAAATCGGAAAGTCCCTAATCAAATGACAAAACACATCAAAAACGAATGGAGAACAACTGTCATATTCCTGACTTGTTACAGGCATTTTCAAATCTCACTTTGTACGATTGTCTCATCAAATTCAGTTATATTAGTGATGCGTGAACTAAAAAATAATAAATGAAACAGTCAAAATATGGGTAGTCAACGTGTTACAATTTCAAAAGAAACAATTTAACAGAACAGAAAAGCATCAAATTATAAAAAATAAAAAAACACAAAATTACTGAACTCCGAGGAAAATTCAAAAAGAAAATTAAAAATCAAAAGTCCAAACACATCAAACGAATGGATAACAACTGTCAATGCAATCTTTATGTAACACGCTTTCTCATTGGCTCTTATCAAGCGTACAGTTACAATGTACCCGTCGGAGCCGCTTCACAAAATTCCTTGAGTATGAATCTTGTGACATAAATACTTCGCAAAACAATAACAATGGATACGTCAGGCGACGATTTTGACATAACAGAACTGGATCTTTTGGACCCGTTGATACCAAATTTCCACTTGGAAACAGATGTTTTGGATGGGTTAGAATCAGCTGATCTAACTGTACCCGAAGAAACAACAGGGGAAGTGTCAGAAGCCGATCAACATGTGCCGGCAGTGGTTACAGCAGACGACGTAGACACAAGTTGAGTTTTAGCACCGATCATTGTTGATTCATCTATGATTAATACTCCCCAAGGGTGACTGGGGAATCGAAATATGGTCACTTGGTCTTCTCCCGACCGGCAGTAAAATGCTTGCTGAAGTGGGGCGTCCGTTTGGCTGTGCGGGATGTATCAAGTACGCAGTCACGTCCTGTCAGAATTGGGACGTTAAATCCGATGCCTCGTGTAAAGAGAGTGACACCCTCTTCGCACGCTAAGAAACTTTGCAACAACTCTTTGAGGGGTCCGTAGGTGGCCTGTTACATGGCCAAATTTCTGTTCTTATCCAATATACCCTCGTTTTCCAGGCGCAGTCCAAATTTCCCCGACCATCATCCCAGATAGCCTCTGTTATGTCAAGACCTACCTATTGTATTTATTGTGAACTTGTTCTCGTCCTGAATATGCATGAAATATTTGCCACTGGACGTAAAGCAGCCAAAAATTAATCAATCTTTGAGTAACTCTTCAACAGTTTCAATATTGTGTTTGGCAACAATAAACCACTCATCTGTTTTAACTAATGAATTACTTCTGCATTCATATGTCTGCCGTCCTCATCCATGACCATTTAAGTAAGGTTTGTGCCCTTAGGTCTCCATAATGAGTTGCTACAATTCTAGTTGAACAACAATGCCAACATTGCCTAAATCTCCAATAATGTACTAATTTCTGTACTAAAAATGTTTTCCCATTTCCTGCCTGCCAAGATATAACTAAATTATGACCCTTTGATATTCATGTCAACACCGAAGTGTTGACTACTGGGCTGGTGATACCCTCGGGGACGTAACGTCTACCAGCAGTGGCATCGACCCAGTGGTGTAAATAGTCAGGCCATTGGCCGATGCCTCGTGTGAAGAAACTGCAACGCTCTTTGCGCGTTAAGGACATCTCTTTCAGGGGTCCGTAGATGGTCTGTTGAAAGGCAAAAGTTCTGTCCCTGTCGAATATAACATCATTTTCCGGTGGCAATCCAAATTTCCCCGACCATCAGCCCAAATGGCCTCTATTATGACAAGCCCTACCTGTTGTATTAATGGTGAACTTGTTCTCGTACTAAAAATGCATGAAATATTTGCCACTGGACGTTAGGCAACCAACAATCAAATCAACTACCAACAGGGACAGATGTTAGTTCTGGAATTGCAGTTTTAGCATTCTTGTTTTGTTTCTGGAAAAGTGCACATTGTTGAACATATTGCTTAGTATCACTCACAATTCCTTTCCAGTAATATCTATCAGTTATCTTCAGTTATTCAGACCTTGGTGCCTACTATGATCATGGCACATTTTTAAAATACTCTGGACTATTTGTCTTTTGTAACTACAAGACTTTTGGTTATTTGGCCAGTAGCTTTATCCTTCTCAATATATTGCATATGTTAATCTTCTATTAAGCAGTGTTTTATGTGATTTTTCGAATTCTTCTTTTTTTCTGCATCATTTGTTTCATTTGGATATTTTTTTTCAAGAATGTAATTAAATATTTTCCTATACTCAACAGGATTTATATTTGATGTGTACACATTTTAACATTGTATTATCAATGCAATGCTTGTTTTATAATGTACTTGAATAACTTTAAACTCCCTAATGACAATGCTCAGTATTGAAGATAAGTTGTATAACCAGTGGAAAAAAAATTGAAGACAACACGTTTAATAATTTCAATGCGTCGAAGCGCTTTTCTGGGTTTACCTTCATCAGGAACGCTCAAACGCAAACATTTGATATCGGAGAATGTATAAGTACCGAAACCATTGAAGAGCTATATAACAAAAATATCTAAAATTGATAGCCAAATTCATCTAAAGTCAACTTTACCTGTGGAAGTTGAGACCTTAGGTTTCTTAATAATTTCAATATAACATATTTTACAGCATCAAGTATAAAGAAATATTGTCCCCGATTTGATAGAGCAGGCAAAGAAACTGCAAGATTAATCATGAAGTTTCCCTTCCAGCTGGGTCATTAAGAAAAAGGTGTATTGACCAAGCGTTTTAATTACTATTTCACTGAATGCATTAGGGAAAATGGAGTCCCAAAGATGCCTGTGATTGTATTGGACCAGTTTGAGCTGGTTAAAATAAAAAAAAAACTGATCTCGTAAGTTTATAGTTTAACTTCATGAAGCATTGAAGGCCATTTTAAACTTAGTGCTGATTTATTTAATCTAAGATTGTGGATGGAGCTGGCAAAAAACTGTTCACAGTGTAAAATATTGAAACCTTTGAATGCAGTAATTGTACCGGTCCCAACTAATTGTTATAGGTACCAGATTTATTCAACATGACTGCTACATTTTACAGCCGTATATATTAATGCATTTTAAGGATTCACTACAATTTCACATAACCATTTTACCAATGTATTGTTGCCATCAGTTCCATGCCAGCCATACCAACTACTAGAAGGGATTGGAACTCAACATTTATTAAAATCGCAAAAGGAAACACTTGATGTGGACCCCTAGGGATTTGGAAACTCTCACACCTGATCCCAACCTGTCTGCCAAGGAAGTTGTTGAGGAAATGTCGGTATTAAAATTCTGAAATTCTAAGATCAATCATCAACAAAAACCATCCTGAATTACAAGTCATAGCAAACCAGCTGTATACAACCAGGGACTTGAGGAAATGCAATGTGTTTTTAATGTCATCTCCTCCTCCATCTTTCGTACAACCTTTAGTCCTGTGGCAGGGCCTGTCTCTACTTAATTATAATCCTTGTACCTTTGATAATTATCTACACTAAAAGTTGTTTTTGTCATCAAATTCATGTTCTCCTGTACCCTTCTGAAAAAAGTACAAGAGTACATTCTTATGTCAAATTGTACTTATACGGTATTTGTTGAACAATAGATTGAACTGTACAACTTTATCAGGTCAGTTTCATTGATACTGGGATAGTGAAAAGTAAAATCACAAAAATACTGAACTTAGAGGATAATCAATTCGGAAAGTCCATATTCCGAAGGCAAAATCAAATAACAAAACACAACAAAACGAATGGACAAGAACTGACATATTCTTGTCTTGGTACAGGCATTTTCAAATGTAGAAAATGGTGGATTAAACCTGGTTTTATAGTACTAACCCTTTCACTTTGATGACAGTCACATCAAATTCCGTTATATTTACAATGAAGCGTTAACTAAACAAACACAATAAATAAAATAGTCAAAATATGGGTACATCAGTTGTTCCCCGACCCATTTGTCTAAGTTCTGTTGTCGCTGACTTGAAATTTACATTTGCTTCATGAAATGCAGCGTCCTTCATTTTGTAATCATTGATATGTTCCTAATAACAAATTAACTGTTAACAAAACTTTAAATTTTTGATATACTAATGCTTTTTTAACGCAGGAATAGATTACCTTAGCTGTTTGGGGCAATTTTTTACGAATTTTTGTTCCTCAATGCTTTTCAACTTCGTACTATATTTGGCCTTTGAAACATTTTCGATTTGAGCGTAACTGATGAGTCTTTTGTAGACGAAACGCGCGTCTGGCGTACACATAAAATTGTAATCCTGGTATCTTTGATGGTTTTATTTATTGTAATGGGGTGACGGTAAATATCTATCTGTATAAAATGTGTTATCCGAGCTTCTAAGAATAGAATATTTTAAAAGTTATCTTTGTATTGCTTTACTATTTATATCTCGCTACAAACGTTTCCACATTGTTGAAGACCTGGATGACGATTTTATATTGCGTTTTATTAATCTGGGCAAAAAAACCCTAGCCGTATTGGTCGCAACTTTTTGGAACTTTGGCTTTTCTGTACTCTTAAACTTTGTACTTTTTAGATCTTTTTACATCTGAGTGTCACTGGCTAGTCTTGTGTTGGCGATTTATTTAAATTAAAGGATTATCGTTTGAATTGTTTATTATACATTTGTTATTTCAGGGCCTTTCATAGCTCCCAATGCGGCATGGACGTAGCTCATTTTTGGTGACCTGACTGTAATTTGCGATATTTAGTCTCTTGTGAAGAGTTTTGTCAATCCTATCACGTATCACGTTTTTATGCCCCACCTACGATAGTAGAGGGGCATTATGTTTTCTGGTCTGTCCGTTCGTCCGTCTGTCTGTTCGTTCGTCCGTCTGTCCCGCTTCAGGTTAAAGTTTTTGGTCAAGGTTGTTTTTGATGAAGTTGAAGTCCAATCAACTTCAAACTTAGTACAGTAAAATGTCGAATAATTATCAATTAACCGATGGCAGGTTTGGTTTTACATTATTTACAATTATCTATAAAATATGGTCAATTTAAGCTACATCAAAATGAATTAACCGAAAATGGTGAAATTTACTCGAAAATGATGTAAAATTTTCAATAAAGCTTTCAATTAACAGTGAAATGTGGAAAAACTATTAATAAACCGATAACAGGTCTTGTGTTACATTCTATAGAAACATTTTTAAAATATTTTCGATTTAAGGTTTCATCTAATACAATTATCCAAAAAGTGGTTATATCACTGATATGATTACATCTAATACAACTGTAAATACATCTAAGAAAATTATCTGGAACAAATGACCGATTTTAGGTAACATCAAATACAATTATCAAAAAAGTGGTCAAATTTACAGTAAAATGTCGAATAATTATCAATTAACCGATGGCAGGTTTTGTTTTACATTATTTACAATTATCTATAAAATATGGTCAATTTAAGGTAACATCAAAATGAATTTACCGAAAATGGTGAAATTTACTGGAAAATAATGTAAAATTTTCAATAAACCTTTGGTAGGTTGAAGTTCACGTTTAATACGACTGTAAATATATCTATGAAAATTATCTAAAACAATTGACCGATTTGAGGTAACTTCAAATACAATTATCAAAAAAGTAGTCAAGTTAACAGTGAAATGTGGAAAAACAATCAATAAACCGATAACAGGTCTGGTGTTACATTCTATACAAACATCTTTTAAATATGGTCGATTTAAGGTCTCATCTAATACAATTATCCAAAAAGTGGTTGAATCACTGATAAGATTACATCTAATACAACTGTAAATACATCTAAAATGTTATTGTATCTCAGATTCCTTTTGTATTTCTAAAATGCCTTTTATTCACCCTAGTTAAACTGAGAAAAAATATGTTATTGTGTAAATATGCAACTGACAAGGCATGTTTGGGGAAAAAGGGCTAAAAAATACTTTATATGACTACGTTATCCCTGTGATAAAACTAGAGGCTCTAAAGAGCCTGTGTCGCTCACCTTGGTCAATGTGAATATTAAACAAAGGAAGCAGATGGATTCATGACAAAATTGTGTTTTGGTGATGGTGATGTGTTTGTACATCTTACTTTACTGAACATTCTTGCTGCTTACAATTATCTCTATCTATAATGAACTTGGCAAGTAGTTTCAGTGGAAAATGTTAGTAAAAATTTACAAATTTTATGAAAATTGTTAAAAATTGACTATAAAGGACAATAACTCCTTAGGGGGTCAATTGACCATTTCAGTCATGTTGACTTATTTGTAAATCTTACTTTGCTGTACATTATTGCTGTTTACAGTTTATCTCTATAATAATATTCAAGATTATTACCAGAAACAGTAAAATTTCCTTAAAATTACCAATTTAGGGGCAGCAACCCAACAACGGGTTGTCCGATTCATCTTAAAATTTCCGGGCAGATATATCTTGACCTGATAAACAATTTTACCATTGTCAGATTTGCTCTTAATGCTTTGGTTTTTGAGTTATAAACCAAAAACTGCATTTTACCCCTATGTTCTATTTTTAGCCATGGCGGCCATCTTGGTTGGATGGCCGGGTCACCAGACACATTTTTTAAACTAGATACCCCAAAGATGATTGTGGCCAAGTTTGGATTAATTTGGCCCAGTAGTTTCAGAGAAAAAGATTTTTCTAAAAGATTACTAAGATTTACGAAAAAAGGTCAAAAATTTACTATAAAGGGCAATAACTCCTAAAGGGGTCAACTGACCATATCGGTCAGTTTGACTTATTTGTAAATCTTACTTTGCTGAACATTGTTGCTGTTTACAGTTTATCTCTATCTATAATAATATTAAAGATAATAATAACAAAAAACAGTAAAATTTCCTTTAAATTACCAATTTATGGGCAGCAACCCAACAACAGGTTGTCCGATTCATCTGAAAATTTCAGGGCAGATAGACCTTGACCTGATAAACAAATAAACCTGTGTCAGATTTGCTCTAAATGCTTTGGTTTTTGAGTTATAAACCAAAAACTGCATTTTACCCCATTGTTCTATTTTTAGCCATGGCGGCCATCTTGGTTAGATGGCCGGGTCACCGGATACATTTTTTAAACTAGATACCCCAAAGATGATTGTGGCCAAGTTTGGATTAATTTGGCCCAGTAGTTTCAGAGCGGAAGATTTTTGTAAAAGATTACTAAGATTTACGAAAAATGGTTAAAAATTGACTATAAAGGGCAATTACTCCTAAAGGGGTCATTTGACCATTTCGGTCAGTTTGACTTATTTGTAAATCTTACTTTGCTGAACATTATTGCTGTTTACAGTTTATCTCTATCTATAATAATATTCAAGATAATAACCAAAAACAGCAAAATTTCCTTAAAATTACCAATTTAGGGGCAACAACCCAACAACGGGTTGTCCGATTCATCTGAAAATTTCAGGGAAGATAGAACTTGACCTGATAAACAAATATACCCTCTGTCAGATTTGCTCTTAATGCTTTGGTTTTTGAGTCATAAACCAAAAACTGCATTTTACCCCTATGTTCTATTTTTAGCCATGGCGGCCATCTTGGTTGGAAGGCCAAGTCACCGGACACAATTTTTAAACTAGATACCCCAAAGATGATTGTGGCCAAGTTTGGATTAATTTGGCCCAGTAGTTTCAGAGGAGAAGATTTTTGTAAAAGATTACTAAGATTTACGAAACATGGGTTAAAAATTGACTATAAAGGGCAATAACTCCTAAAGGGGTCAACTGACCTTTTCGGTCATGTTGACTTATTTGTAAATCTCACTTTGCTGAACATTATTGCTGTTTACAGTTTATCTCTATCTATAATAATGTTCAAGATAATAACCAAAAACAGCAAAATTTCCTTAAAATTACCAATTCAGGGGCAGCAACCCAACAACGGGTTCTCCGATTCATCTGATAATTTCTGGGCAGATAGATCTTGACCTGATAAATAATTTTACCCCATGTCAGATTTGCTCTAAATGCTTTGGTTTTTGAGTTATAAGCCAAAAACTGCATTTTACCCCTATGTTCTATTTTTAGACGTGGCGGCCATCTTGGTTGGTTTGCCGGGTCACCGGATACCTTTTTTTAAACTAGATACCCCAATGATGATTGTGGCCAAGTTTGGTTTAATTTGGCCGAGTAGTTTCAGAGGAGAAGATTTTTGTAAAAGTTAACGACGCAGGACGACGACGGACGTCGGACGCAAAGTGATGGGAAAAGCTCACTTGGCCCTTCGGGCCAGGTGAGCTAAAAAAAGGTAATGTCGGATAGAATAGTTTATTTAAAAAAAAATCGGGGAACAGATAGGATATTCCATGATTTATGGATAACGATGTTATAACGTTATAGTTGTAAAAAGTTTAGATGGGATGTTAGTTACAACATACCCCTGTCATCTAAACAAGATACACTGATGTATACAATACTTAGAATATTTCATGAAGACACACGTAAAAGAAAACTGAAAAAAACGTGACCTAAAATAGGTCATGGAAAACAAAATGAAATTAAACTTTAGCCATTACTTTCTATTCTGTCTTTTTTTCTGTATTTCTTTTATATATTAAACTATATGCTATTTATATTAAACGGGAAATGGCGCAATCTCTATAGACATCTGTTTAATGAAAATACAAAAATACATAATTTACATGTTCAAGTTTTGCTTAAAAAAAAGTTGTAACAAATGAATAATTTTTCATGATACTCAAGTGTCTCTTATACTGTGTTTCAATTCGGACAGATGTCTTTAGAGATTGTGCCAAAAAATCTTTCAATACCGTAATTTTTCTAAAATTACTCAAATGTAGTAGTCCTTTTCTTCTTCAAATGGTATAAAATAACTTGAAGACAATTGTATCCCAAACACATTGCAATACAAGAAGAATGGCTGAAGCATTCCTCGAGATGCAGGATCGTGAGTTCGAAATGCTGTTTAAAGATATATCCGACTGTAGCGATCTTTTCGGGAAAAGGTACATTTTTTTGTCGGTAAACTTCATAAAATATTAACTGATTACACGTTTCATAAATATCATTGTTTTTTTGGGCTGGGGATATTGTAAAATATTTACACTTTCAATTAAATTCGCCCATCCTGTTTTTTTAGTATGAAACCACCAGTTTATTCTCCTGAGAAAAAGATTGAAGACAGCAGGAGTTTTAGATTTGAAGACTAAAAACAAAACCAGAAAAGATCTGGAATAAAAGATTTCTTTTTCTTGACTTAAAATATGCATTAAAAAAAATATTATGTCGAAATGTTTCTGAAAACCTAAACCAATAAAACATGTTTCAATTAAAATCAATGATCATGGTTTAAACAAAGGTTACCAGTGTAATTAAATTGCAGTCTTGAAACGGAAATTCTGTTTATATGATCTGTCAAAATGACAAGTGCATAAATCGTACAGTTACAAATCAACTAATCAAACCACAAAATCTCATTACAACTCATTATAAAAATATAAAAATGTAGCTTTAAAAATAAACAAACTAAATCCAACTAAGGGGGTCAGCTCCAGTGAAAACCAATATAATCAACCAAATATTTCTCATGAAAGGTAGGGCCCTAACAACATATATATTTGAAACCTGTACAAAGTCCTATAATTTAAAACGCCTTCACATCATATTTATAATAAAGTGTAATTTACTATCATGTTTTGAGTATTGCTGTACATGTATGAATTGCATGTACAGGTCTATGTTTTTTTACCTTTAAAGTAATGAAAATCTTGAAACAAAGTTATGAAAGACATGGACAAATTAGAATCCACCAGATGATCTAATAAAATTCCACAGACCCAAACTACAAATAAGAGCGACAACATATAACAATTTGTAACTAAGAGTATTACAGACCAGCAAGTCCACAACAACAAACATGCGGTCATAGTTCATTATCATATTAGTAAGACCACAGGAATCATCTACAGGTCTGAATCACTATAACCCAGGATTTAAATCATAACAAGAGGGAATAGTTTATGCACAGATAAACCCGTCAAACGAAAGGAATCTGTGCCGTACCGAACCGTACTACAGAAGTGGGAAATAGATATTTGTTATGCCCCACCTACGATAGTAGAGGGGCATTATGTTTTCTGGTCTGTGCGTCCGTTCGTCCGTCTGTCCCGCTCCAGGTTAAAGTTTTTGGTCAAGGTAGTTTTTGATGAAGTTGAAGTCCAATCGACTTCGAACTTAGTACACATGTTCCCTATGATATGATCTTTCTAATTTTAATGCCAAATTAGAGTTTTTACCCCAATTTCACGGCCCACTGAACATGGAAAATGATAGTGCGAGTGGGGCATTCGTGTACTGAGGACACATTCTTGTTTTCTTTCAATTTCATAGATGTCCAAATAATTAATGACGTCTGGCAAGGCTATTTTAATTTTTTTCTAGGACGATGTCTGGCAAGGCTATTAAATTTTTTTCTGGGATTGCCTTCCTTCTGTTGTAGGAAGGCGTCCCAGATAAAAAAAAAAAAAAAAAAAAACTAGCCTTGCCAGTCCGTGAAAATACTTTATTTAGAATTTATTGTAAAAAAATTATAACTACTAAGATATCCTGCACAAGGCACGGGCTTATCTGTCATAGTCCGCGAAAATACTTTATTTAGAATTTATTGTAAAAAAATTATAACTATTAAGATATCCTGCACAAGGCACGGGCTTATCTGTCATAGTCCGCGAAAATACTTTATTTAGAATTTATTTAAAAAAATTTATAACTATTAAGATATCCTGCACAAGGCACGGGCTTATCTGTCATAGTCCGCGAAAATACTTTATTTAGAATTGTTAAAAAATATATTCATCCAGTTCAACCTGAAAACTTATTATGCATTATGTATCAAGTGTATAAAACAGAAATGGGAAACAAGAAAAGAAAAATGCATTAAACACAATACAAATAAATTGCATAAACAAAACTGTATACTTACTTAAACACTAAAATAATTGAAAAAAGATAATAGAACCTGCATTGGTTGTAACGTAAACATGTACTTACCAGTAAAACTACATAAGAAATGTACACAATGAAATTGAACATGAACAATATAGAAAAATGTACACAATACAAATGAACACAATAATGAACATCTGAAGAAGAAAGAAAACAAAAGTAAGTTATCAACATGCAATGGTTAAAAAACAGAATTCAAATGAACAGTTTGAGCACACAATATACTTACCAATAAGTAAAACAGAATTAATCCAACAAAGTAATTGCAGTATAAATAAAATACAATTAGATAACACAACTTCTTTTAAACAATTTAAATCACAATTTACCCACTTCTGTAATAATAATGTAATACATGTATAGTATTAAATACACAATCAGTCCTTTTTCTTTTTGAAGGTTGTTCTCTCGTTGATCTTTCTTTAGCGTTGTCCGATTTTCTTGCCCAATGCTCTCGGCTTTATGACATTCATCCTGCCATCTGTTGATGTAATTACACGCTTATCTGAAGGAATGTAGCTCTTGAATCTCTTGGTCAATCTTTCTCTTTCTGGTACAGTTTTATTTACCCATGACGTTGCTGTTATCCCAAAATGTTTATGTGAATCAGCCACACGGTACTGGCCCCTGGACACCAAAGCACGCTGCAAGTCCTTGAATTGTGCTTCGACGATTTCCTGAATGGTCACTATCAAGTCTAGTAACGGTTTTGATTGCCAGTTTATGGCTGATTTCAGTGATTCGCTGTTGTTGTTGGTCCAGCCTTGGTCAAAGAAACCTAGTGGTGTCGGTCCCTCCCATAACTCACGAATTGTACGTGCTGCACGATTGGAGAAATATCGGTGGAACGAAGCTGACAGTTCCTTTGTTCGTTCCTGAATTTGTTCACACTTCACATCGAAACAAATGTCATCATCTGAACGAACTAATCCTTGGTCACCGAAGATGCTGTCTAGTACGGACTTTCTATCTTTCTTGTCGATTCCATCATCTATCATTATCTGCTTTATATTACCTTTTAAGTGTCGAATACACAGGATGTGACCAGATTCGGGGAATGCTGTTTTCATCGATTTTACTAATCCTGGTTCTTCGTCTGTACCAAAAAATAGTTGTTCCGTGTCGGCGTCAATTAATTTTACTCTAAGATGATTGAAGAAATTGCTGAAGATGTCGAAGTCGCTGTTGTCGTGAATATAAATCGGACCCATAAATATCTGCGGTTCTTTTGGTCTTCTCCATCACAACGGCCATCTGCTTGTAACAAGTCACGGTCACATGCATATCACAGAGGTTGAAGGTCTTGTCTTCTCCAATGATCGATAGCCCGGAACAACACAGGTGTTTGAGTTCTTCTAGTTGAGAATCTGAATAAAGTATCAGGCACGGTGCCTTCCCTTTTTCTTTTATTATGGATCGGACAATGGTATCCTTATCACCGGCGAGCATCTTGTCAATCTCGTTAATGTGGTCAGCAATTTTTCCCCGACTTACGGAATGGCCTAAATCTGAAAATTTCAGGGCAGATAGATCTTGACCTGATAAACAATTTTCCCCTATGTTAGATTTGCTCTAAATACTTTGGTTTTTGAGTTATAAGCCAAAATCTGCATTTTACCCCTATGTTCTATTTTTAGCCATGACGGCCATATTGGTTGGTTAGCCGGGTCACCGGACACATTTTTAAAACTAGATACCCCAATGATGATTGTGGCCAAGTTTGGTTTAATTTGGCCCAGTAGTTTCAGAGGAGAAGATTTTTGTAAAAGTTAACGACGACGGACGCCGGACGCAAAGTGATGGGAAATAGTTATCAAAGGTACCAGGGTTATAATTTAGTCGTTTCGTCTACAAAAGACTCATCAGTGACGATCACATCAAAATGTTCACAAAGCCAAACAAGTACAAAGTTGAAGAGCATTCAGGATCCAAAATTCCAAAAAGTTGTGCCAAATACGGCCAAGGTAATCTATGCCTGGGATAAGAAAATCGTTAGTTTTTCGATAATTCAAAGATTTGTCACAGGAAATTTATTAAAATGACCACATTATTGATATTCATAACACCGAAGTGTTGACTACTGGCCTGGTGATACCCTCGGGGACGAAACGTCCACCAGCAGTGTCATCGACCCAGTGGTGTAAATAGTTATCAAAGGTACCAGGGTTATAATTTAGTACGCCAGACGCGCGTTTCGTCTACAAAAGACTCATCAGTGACGCTCACATCAAAATTTTCACAAAGCCAAACAAGTACAAAGTTGAAGAGCATTGAGGATCCAAAATTCCAAAAAGTTGTGCCAAATACGGCTAAGGTAATCTATGCCTGGGATAAGAAAATCGTTAGTTTTTCGATTATTCAAAGTTTTGTAACAGGAAATTTATTAAAATGACCACATTATTGATATTCATGTCAACACCGAAGTGTTGACTACTGGGCTGGTGATACCCTCGGGGACGAAACGTCCACCAGCAGTGGCATCGACCCAGTGGTGTAAATAGTTATCAAAGGTACCAGGGTTATAATTTAGTACGCCAGACGCGCGTTTCGTCTACATAAGACTCATCAGTGACGCTCACATCAAAATTTTCACAAAGCCAAACAAGTACAAAGTTGAAGAGCATTGAGGATCCAAAATTCCCAAAAATTGTGCCAAATACGCCCAGGTGAGCTCAAAAAGGTGTTATATAGTTGCATGTGGCAATAATAATACAATGGCATATGGCTTAAAAAATTCCGATATCAAATATGTCCTTAACAATATTACCTCAAGATCTCTGCTCGAACAATTATAATTGGAAAAAAAGCATGACAAAGATATAGCTTACACAGCACATTTAGTCTACAATAAGAATGCAATCTAAATTGCACAGACTCATCAACACTGAATATTTCTATGTTAGAGCAGCATGTGTTCCCGAGACAAGGCAGTCAGAAAACCCTTACAACCCCTGGGTTATTGTTGGAACAGAAGGCCATTTCAGAAGTGGTGGATGCATTTGTGTTGTGTTAGGTTGATTAATCTTACCGTAAAAAGCTGGTATAATATATATCAAGCACAGCATTCAACTTACCAATATTTTTTAATGAATTACCTCTATACAATTATAACAAATATAACAAAATCATGTGCAGCTTTAATTTCATTTCTTCTTATCAATACAACATACATATACTTCTGTAAATTGGACGTCACATGCTTATTTTAAAGCCATATTCATGCTACATGTAGGTTCAGAGTTGAAGGCTATTCTTTGACCTTTATTCAAATTGTGACTTACATGAAGAGTTGTCCCATTGGCAAATGCACTGATAACCCACATCTTATGTTTTATAAAGATGTTGATTGACTAAAAATTTTGATACTAGAAATCTGACTTGATAAATATATTGTTTAGTATGAAAACAAGTATTTCATTTGTATCTGGGTTAGGGTAATAATTAACACAGAATTTTTCAAAATATTTCCAAACACTGACCATAACACTGATATCAATATGGTTTTTCTCAATATGGCAACACTTTTGAATCTAATTTCAGTCTTCAATTAAACAATGGCAATAATAAATGCACCCAATAATTCATGAATTTACAATCCTACATGTAATATTGTAAATGTACATGTAGTGTATTTTTTCCAGTGATAATGGTAGCTGCAAGCATATTACAGCCCTCCTGTTATCATTAGAAAACTTTTCAAGTAGACACAAAGACAGAAATACAGGAGTTGGTACTGATGTGCCATGTACCTGGGATTGAGCAAGAAAATTTTCAGAACCACTGACAATTAATGAAATCGATATTAGAAATAACCCTTCATCTTCTTTTCCAGTAGAACCGCATTCTTCGCATTATACACCTTCAAAAGGATTAAAACTTTGAGAACATGAGATAGAAAAGCGTGTTTTTAATTTGTCTAAAATAAATAAATAAATCTGTTTTTTCACATATATTAGAAAATTCCAGTGACGAAGGTGACGGTGAAGTTGAAATCCCGATGTCCATGAAACAATTAGCTGATAAAAGCAAAGATAGTAACTTTTTAGACTTTATTAAATTGTATGATAATGACAACACAATACACCAAATTTAGTGCTCGTCTTTCTATACCCCAGTCACCCTTGGGGGTACAATTAATTAAAACCTGTTTAATAGTATACTTGTAGGTGCAAGGTACACATTGTGGTTCATCTTCATTTTTTAAGATACTCATGTGTTATTCTAGTATAACCAATACGACATCTAGATATAGCACACTGATCTTTTTTGCATATGGTTTGCTTTCATTTAAAAATTAAAATCTCAAAAATACTAAACTTAAAGGAAAATCAATTCGGAAAGTCCATAATCACATGGCAAAAATAACAAAACGCATCAAAAACGAATGGAGAACTGTCATATTCCTGACTTGGTACAGGCATTTCCAAATGTAGAAAATGGTGGATTAAACCTGGTTCTATAGCGCTAACCCTCTCACTTTAATGACATCATCAAATTCCGTTATATTTACATTGATGCGTTACAAAAACAGACACCATAAATAAAATAGTCAAACTATGGGTACATCTGTCATCATCGTATAAAAAATTTAAAAGGAACAATTTAACAGAACACAAGAACATCTACTATCTACGAACACATTGATCGATTTGAGTGTCCGGCGTCAAAATTGTTTTTATACGTCACAAAAATTTGTCGTTCAATGTGCATACAAACAATTTTAAAGTTTACATAGGCAATGTAAGCATACAGGGTTACAAAATCAAAAAGTATGTCAGAATAAATTTCAGAAATGGACCGAGATTTAAACTAGTCCAAAAGTTATAGATAGAATTTATAAGAATTCAAATTTACAAACTCTACTATGCAGAACAAGCTATTATCAAAAGTCATTTCTTCCAGCCATAGTAAACCTTTGGAATAATATTCCAGACGACATTCGTCTAAATCAATCGAAACAGATGCTTGGACAACATTTATATGAACGATGTATGCTTCCATCAGAATCACTCGAAGTCTACATAAGTGACATTGAGAAACGGTGTAGCCGTTTGTGCAAAACAGAGAGGGACTACAACCGCATTCATCAGAGGACTACCTGGATCGTTACGTGTGTTTGTGATTCAAAGGGACCAGAAATACTTCAAAGATGCCGTCGCAAGAATCGATGGCCTGACTTATAAGCACCTTCGAAAATGGAGCTTCGAACTCCAGTGTTGAAAAAGCTTTCTGACCAGGAGAAGGCAATCATGCTAGTTATCAAGGGTACACCACTAGAAAAATAATGCTAAACTAAATATGAAATGTATCAATTATTTTTATTTTTTAAGTAGAAACCAAAGCATTGATTCGCCTATGAGACCTATAGACCTATAAAAAGACGGAGAAAACAAAGAATTATTTTTACTATTTCTATTTTCCATATCGTATTAGTTTTATGAGTACCATTACAGAGAGCAAGAGGTTTTTTGTTATGTTCAATAATCCAAACCTTCCCTTTGTGGTTATAAAACTTTTTTTAGATTTTATTTTATAGATTTCTGTTTACTTATACTAAAGTTATTGGGCGAAAACCAAGAAAAAAGGTTATTTGGGCCCTTTCTGGCCCCTAATTACTAAATTGTTAGGACCAAAACACCCAAATTCAAGCCAAACCTTCCTTTTATGATCATAAACCTTGGGTTTAAATTTCATAGATTTCTATTTACTTATCCAAATCTCTTCGGACGACGACGACGCCAACGTGATACCAATATACACCAAAAATGTTTGCTGTCGTATAAAAAGGTATTGTGCCCCCTTCCTATTGAAATTCCTGCTTCAGATTTATATTCCTCAAAGGTTTTAAGCCAATGTTGTTGGTCGGACTGTAATTTTGAAATGACAATAACCAAAACTTTCCAGTGGATTGAGGAATGAAGGCTGTAGACGGACTTAGATGTTAATTTTCTTTCCTTGTAGAGCCGGATAACCATTCAAGCGATTAAAAAGTCTGACTAGAGACAGTTCTTGCTCTGTGAAGTTTCTATTTGTTCTCACCTCTGCCAATATTTCACTTACATGTTTCATTAATCCATCAGGGTACTCCTCATTATTCAACACTGCCAATTCCCAAAATAGCCCGTTCATAAGTTGAACCCAACTTTCCCCGTACTCATCTTCATCCCACAGAAAACGTTCCTCAGCTGAATGGTTCTCCTTGTCATGGTACTCTAGTCTTCTTTCTTGTTTGCTGCAGCTCCAGCATGCTGTCTGCGGACTACACTACCAAGCCATTTTGGTAGAACTCTGTCCTCACAGGGTTGCAATTTATCATGGTGCACAACGAGAGCTTTCTTGCGCTTTTGGATTCTGTATAAAACAGGAGATATGACAGTATCAAGAAAATCATGATAGGAAATGCAAGCACTGGAATATCGTGTCATTTGGGAGATATATACCCCGTATGCAGGTGCTGCTGGAATATAACACTCATTAGTGAGTTAAAGTAACATCAACCTCATGTTCTATGCCTATCTATGAAGTTGGAGCAGTATCAACGGAGTTTTCAATATTAAATACTACTACCGAATTGTTCATGCTTGAAATAATTATAATTACCTAAAAAATCATGTAGTAGTGGAAGAAACAAAACATATCTTTCCTGCTTTACCATCATGTATCTTTGTGTGAGAAAATATTTTCTCATGCTTTGCATAGTTAAGATGATTAAATCGTGTTACACCATCAATATGGGAGTCACATGGTATGATACATTGTGATTCTTGTGAATGGTACATTCTGAGCATAAATGTATCAGAGGAATCTGCATAAACAACTTTACATAATGTTGAATGGCTGGTTTTAAATGCAGTATTCGACATCTTGCAATAGATTTTTCGTTCCATAGTCACTGTTATTATTGATTCTGAAAGTGCTGATTCTTCCTGTACTCATTTGACAAGCTCTGCAGCTGGTAGATGTATCGGAACTCTGTTACCTTTCAATGATATATCTCTAGTAATGGTCTGGGCTTACGTACAAATTATCTGGACATTTTTATTCATTGCTGCCAATTTTTCACTTATCTGTCTGAATTGTGCTCCTGAAAGCCTGAAATCTCCTCTAGGTTGCATTTCTGAAAACATTGACAAAGTCAAATGCAAAGACGTGACCTTCTGCTGTTGTTTTTTTATTTGGTCGGGTTGTTGAAAACCAAATTTTCAACGTATCAGTAAAATAAACATTCATAGTTAACTCTGACATTTTTTTCAGGAGAATTGGTGACTATCTTGGCCACAAAAAGGAGGAAGGCTGTTCCAATAACAAAACCAGAGCTCTTAATTCTATTCCAAGCATATATGCAAAACCCATGCTCATGGCCCAAAATCATTGCAGACATGAGAGAACAGATGCATGCACTATCAACAGACACACAGGATTTATATAAAGAAGCTACGGATAAGCAGCTAAAGGTCCGATTGGCAACAAAATTTGGCCGGCTTGTAGCGACCCCCCTTGAATCAATTCAGGATACTGATATAAGGTACAAGAACAATTTTCTATCTTTTTTAAGTGTAGTAAAGTTACGTATCTGTACAAAAATATAATATTAGAAAACGTCATTGAATGTCAAGGACTACATGTACCATCAATAGTTGTCAAACTAATTATGTATAATATGTATACTCATATTTCTTAAATAATATATATATATATATAATTAGTTTGACAATTATTGATGGTACTTGTATTGACGGTTTCTTATATTATATTTTTGTACATAATATATATATTTTAAACAAGTCTAAATTAAAGACATGTATTATATATAATTCTTTTATATAACAATGTTAGATCTGTAAATTTACTGGGATTCGAACTCATGATACCGAGATATCATGGCACCGCCGCGTGCACAGTATCCGGTGCGCTCGACCTCTCGACCCCATAGGCTCATAAATATATGATAAATACATATCAAAGTTACCAGGCTTAAAATTTAAAAATACACTAGGAAATACAAATTATATAAAAAATTATTCAACTGGTATGTCGTCATCTGTATTCCACACAAATTCAAGATGATTGTATTATCTCGTTCCCAAAATATAGATGTTTGAAAAAATGATGTTTTATTTTTTTTCTCAATTGCTGAATTTCATGTTAACCCTTTAGAAAACGGTCATAATCATAAACACGGTTGTTGTGTTGCATTGTTAAACACGTCCAAGTGCTTATCATGTTTTTATAAGAAAGGTTTCAAGTTTTAAGCATGTTTATTTTCAAAAGTCAGTATTTAGGTTAAGCATATTTCGATGGTCACTATATGAAGCAAAATCCTTGCTTAATAACTATCGTATCTGCGGTGACAGAAACCGTGCATGTTTCATATGTTCTCGCTTGTTCTATAATAATTATTGTGTTTAGAAAGTATCAAACTGCTTTACTATAAAACGACAAACATTGATGATGTTATCAAGATTAAC
The DNA here is from genome assembly GCA_019925275.1 of Mytilus edulis. NCBI lineage: Eukaryota > Metazoa > Mollusca > Bivalvia > Mytilida > Mytilidae > Mytilus > Mytilus edulis. Next base: position 6,582,849 of record JAHUZM010000015.1, on the reverse strand, counting down.
ATGTTTATATTGTTAACGTGTTTAAAACAGAACATGTATAGCCTGGTTTTGTTAAGAATCTGAACACAATCTTTTAATATTTACATTACATTAAATATTAAAGCAAGCTAATTATATCCCAATTTTCAATATATATCAACAATATATTATTTTTTTTACATGTGTCCAAAAGTATATATTTTTACAACAAGCTGTATTTGATTTTTAGGAATGACGTACAAAAAATAAAAGAAATGGAGTTGAGATTATCAACAAATACCAGTAAAGGGACACCGCAGACATCGTCCAAAATTGTCAAAATACCGGAAGATGAGGTTCTTATGGCTATCGCCAATGTCTTTAAAACAGAACCTCAAACGGTCCCAGAGGACCCTATTGAAATTAAGGATATGGGAGAAGAAGCTGCAGCAATGACTGACGAGGGCACAGCAAGTATTGTCGACCAACAACCATGCACGTCGGCTCCAAAGAAAGGCGGGAAAAGTTTAAGGGGTCAGCTGGTGGCAAATACTAGTATGTCATCGTCTGACGAGGACACACCCATTGTAGAACCACCAAAGAAGAAAAAGAAAACCGAGAAGAAAAAAAGAGTTTCAACAATGGAATTGGCCAGACAAAACCAGTTAGCATACAAAAGATTCATGGAAACGAAAATACCAAAAATTTTAAAGGCTATCGGAATTGAGTCAGACAGCAGTGCCGATGACTCTGATTGATTCTTGAATTAAATGAATTACTTCTACCTAATTAGTTTCCATTTTTTGTATATACCAAAGCGAACTTTTAAAAATAGCAATAACTTAGATGGAGATAAAAAAATAATCTATCCATTACTGAAAAACTAAATTCCTCAAAAAAATGAAGTAAAATGGTGTGGTTTGATTGCCAAAGAAATATAAATCCACTAGAGACCAAATTTATAGTTTACCGTGCGACTTTTAACATACAATTACACTCGACATTACAAAGCACCAGACAAAGATTGTTTACTTATTACGTCATCTGACCCAAAGGGTACAAGTGGATTGTTCTCATTACTTGAAGTCCGTCGTTCATTAGCTTTTAAACATATCTTCTTATCTAAATTAACTCAACTAAACTTAGTCTAAATCGTCCTTAGGGGATCTTTTTTTAAATAAGCATTGAGGGTTTCCTGGTGACAACCTGTCAACCAAACAACATGGTCGCCATTACTAAAATAGTACATATGTGTCTACTATAGAAATCAATGGGAAAAATTTAGAAAAGAAAACTAATCTAAAAAGATATTTGAGGTCTACAGTTACTATTGTAAGACTACACTGTAAAAATGGTGTTTAGGAAATAAACACTTTCTAAACATGTTTAGGAAATACACATAATCCTAAACATGTTTCCAACCTGGGAACACATTTGGCATTTGGGATTATGTTTAGATCTAAACACTGTTTTTACAGTGTACAACGGGATATCTCGATTTTTTGTCTAAGGTCCATTTTTTTTCATGCGGTGCTAACTTTTTCTCCTTGGTATGTTTCATTATCAGAATTATTCAGTTTTACGTTTTCTATAAACCATGTGTATATCTTCTCTTTCAACAATCAATACAGTGCACAATACAGTGCACAGTAAATAAACAGCAAAACAAATCTACCTGAAACTATTAACTGTTTAAGTTCAAGAATATTCTTATGGCACACTGCTATTCACAGACAAAAGTGTATGTAACATATAAACTCCAACATGACTGGGTACGAATTTGTTTATGATAAGGTGAACGAAAACTTAAATCATGAGAAACAAATCTACGTTGACCGAAAATAAATATTGTTGTCTATGCGTCCTGTTCTTATCATGGGTAAACTACCTCTGTGTCCTCTGTTTTTTTTTAGTTCTGAGGGTAGTACATGAAGAGGGTTCAAACATCAGTTTTCAACTTGAACTCTACGTACATCACAATAACATCACGGCAAATCGATACATTTTTAAAAGATAAAATCTGAATAATTTTCGATTCTTCAGAATAAATTTCGATTCTTCAGAATAATTTAAGATTCTTCAGATTAGTTTTAGATTCTTCAGATTTAAAACAATGCAATAATTCAAACGAAATTATGTTTGAATTATATATATATAGGGTGTGATTTGCTCATTATCGGCCGCCTAGTCATATTTTCGTTTGAATTATTGCATTGATTTGAAATCTGAAGAATCTAAAATTATTCTGAAAAATCTAAATATATATATAAGATAAGATAAGATGCAATATTGTTAATTTACAGGTCATATAAAGTTTTGTGTTGACAATTGCAAAATGCAAAAAACCATTGAAATCGTAAATGCAAATGAATGTTAATTTACACGAATGCAATTGGGACACGAAGGGTCGATTGAAAATATATGTGTGAATTTGTAGCTACGGAAAACATCATCTCTGTTTTTCGAAGTGTAAAGTGGCGTCCATTTTCTTGGTCTAGTATACATTAGGTTTTCGGGGCCTGCTCAAAACTTCCGCTGGGTGCGGGATTTCTCGCTTGTTGAAGACCCTGGAGTTGTGGTCTGGTTGTTGTTTTTCTGACATAATCCCTGTTTCCATTCTTCTTATTCAATTAATTGAGACGAATTGTATTTTATCATTTTCTTTCAATAGCTTGCAAACTTGGTTTTGAAAAAAAATTAGAAAATTTGAAAGTAAAAAGATTCCATTCTATCAAAGACGCTTGATTAATAAACGTTAAGCGAAACAGAAATCATAATCCCTGTTTTCTGGTCTTATAAGAGTTGACCTGGGGTGAGGATGGAGGGGGTTAGGGGTGCATTTTAATGTTTCTATATTTGTTTCTGCTATTTGTTTTGAACTATTTTTTCTATCTTTTTAATTTACTTTCAGCTGTTCTACCATCAGTGAGCTAAAAAGGAATATATTAATAAACAATTTAATATAAAAACGTAAATATGTGAAGTCGTGCGTTATACGACTATGCCCTTTTTACCATTTGTTTACAAAACGTAAAACAAGATTAATATGATAATTGATAAAAAAAAATATAAAAATTTAAACTATTTTACTTTTTTTTACATGATATTTGATCGTCTTCTGTGTAATTTATTAAAAAACTGCTGCAGGTAAACATCAACTGTATCAAACACACCCATACAGGTAACAAAATATGAGATAGTATTTAAACTTTTAGAGATGACCCCTGTATATCATATTGTATTAATCTTCATCCAACACGAGCGCCAGCAGTAGTATCGACTTTTCTAACACGTCTGATACAAATGTCAATACATATTAGAAAACTGTCTAGATCAAATTACCGATTTAAGGTTACTTCAAATACAATTAATAAATAATTCGACAAAATTTACAGTAAAATGTGGAAAAATTATCATTATAGGTAACAAAATTTTCAATTTAGGTAACATCTGAATGAATAAAAAAAGTGGCAAAAATTTACTGTAAATGTTGCAATTTTCAGATAAGGCTGTAATTGGATCACGTTTAGTTCTTATACAATTGTCAATACATATTAAAGAATTGTCTTGATCAAATGACCGATTTAAGGTTACTTCAAATAACCTGTCGATTGATTTGTGCAATACACAGTTATTAGATGGACCGTTCCATTTTATTTCGGACAAGGTAATATATCCCTTGATCCTCATCTGAATCAAAAACAATAGAATAACAGGTTAACAGAACCTGTCGATTGAATTGTGCATTACACAGTTATTGGAAGTACCGTTCCATTTTATTTAGGACAAGGTAATTTATCCCTACGATCTAAGTTGAATGGAATGTCCACTTCATTTTTATATGACCTTTATTTTTTGTTAATAACTTTTTATGAAATTGGTGTATTATTTTCTTCAATATGAGAAACTGTCTTTAGGACTACATTGGTTCACAAAAATAATAAAAAAAAGACTCTTAGTTTTTTATTGGTACTATCTGAATTAAGTGTGTATCTCAGCTGTTTTATGTGTAATCAATTAACATTCTTAATGTATTAAAGAAACTTATTCGGAGTTTTTCTAAGTTTAAGGACATTTCTTTTTAAAATCACACCAAGGGCGATTTTAAACAAAGAAACATGTAAATTTGCTAACCATTCTTTTGACACAAAAGAAGTAAATTCCAAAAAAGTTTCAAAACGTTGCACTTATTAAAGGTTACAAGTAAATAAAGACTTAAGGGGGTGTATAGGTAACTACCCTCCAAATTTGAGATAAAAAAAAAAAAGGTTGCTTATATAAAAAATCAATGAAACATATTTATACAAATTCCCCTCTCAAGCAGTCATTGCTTCAAAAGTTATGAAATTCCTGGATAAACAACAGACCAAACTGGAATTATTTCTAATGCATTTCACATTCACTACCACTAGTGTTGCGTATATTATAAACAAAAATTAAACAAACCAGGTTTTCCTTAAAAAAAAATTTTTTTAATAAAAATTGATTTCTACACTAAGTAGCAGCAATCAAAGTAATGCAGCCCCGTCCATAATTCAAATCATAAAAATCATTTAGTTGAATACACATATTATATTCTCATTCATTATTAAAAATGAAAATATAAGAATAAATTTCAAAACTACAAAGACCAATTGATTTCACACAATTAGACCATAAAGTGTCTTTTAAAGTACGCCGCTGTAAATGAATAAAGAGTATCGCTAGAAAAGTAAAATTTGAACTACAAATGTAACTTTTAGAGCTGGAGATGTAAATCCAACGGCAAAAAAAAGTTTAGCGCAGAACATGTAAAATTAAACCATGCAAATCTAAAGTCTAAAGCTAGAGATGCAAATTCCAACGCTGGATATGTAAAGTCTATGTCTAGGGATTAAAAATCTAAAACTTCTAATGTGTAACACCTACTACTGGAAATATGCAAAGATTCTCTGGAGATGTATAAAGTCAAGCGTTAGAGATGTAAAATCAAGGGCAAAAAATGTAAATTTAACGCTAAAATTAAAATTAACAGCTGGATTTTACACTGCACACTTTATATCTCAAACACTTAACTTTTCATCACTACACTTTATTTCAAATCATACGCACTAAAATAAGCATTTCCATCACTAGATTTTACACATCTCCATTGTACATTTTACATCTTCAGCGATACACTTTATAAGACCTGTTAGTGACCTTCTGCTGTTGTTTTTTCGATAGACGAATTTTATGTCATTAATAAAAACCAGTTCAAATCTTTCATTTGAACACATTAAATCTACGAAAGTAACATTTCATGGTTTAAACAATGTCACCACTCTTTCATCAAATGATTAGCACTTTCATGCCAGAATCAATAATTAACGAAGAAAACTTTTAATTCTAATATTTTAATATCACTCCTTTAATTCTTTAACTATAAAATTAATATCTGCTGTAATTTTATTATATAAATTATGACTGTCTGCAAATAAGATAGTTCAACAAATTTTACAAACTACAGATTAGCTAACTACCTAACACTAGACTCTCTTCAGTCATAATACAGTAATTCGCAATATAAAGGTTTCATTGGGGAGGTTCTGATCTTTGATCCAACCTACTTTTTTTTCGAGATTACAGTATCCAACTAACACTATGCATGTAAAAAAATTTCATTATTCAAACATTGTCCACCTACACTTCATTTCCCTTATTCAGGACACAATAATAAATTATAACATGTCACGCTTACGAAAAATTATAACTCCAGAGTCTCGCTTACCAAAAAAATGATATTAACATCTTACGACCTACAGTGTCACTCTTACGAAAAATAGATAATCCCATGTAGCACTTACACCCCAATAATACAAACTACAGTGGCGGATCTAGAGGTGGCTTCACGGCGAACAGGACCACACCCATGACGAACTTCAAATATTTTTAAAGTGTCTATTTTTTCAATAACTAGCTAATTAACAAATTAACACTTAAGATTAATCCTTTCATCGCACTAATTGGTTATGAATTACCTGTATACCTGGAGATGTCAAAATGATAGAATACGGATTAATGCGTTTATCTGTATACATGTAATTAAATTGTCAAAACAGCTCGTCAAGATGAAGAAGTTGACTTCTTATTTTGAAAGGTAAATACAAATTATTATTGAATTTTTAAGTGAAATTTTTATATATAATTGCATTCTCCAACTAACGGAGTCTCGGTTTTAAATTTCATTTATGTACATTTGGCAAAAAATAATTTATTTTTTTTTATTTATCTCTTGGAACACCCCCCCCCCCCCCCTTTTTTCCCTAACATCAAGAGCAACTCAAGCACTGGAGTTGGTACCGGCATTTGTACAAAGCGCAACATTTAATGAAATTAAAAATTTTGTAGACTTTTACCATACTGATTTACCGAGTCCATCTACAATGCCTTCCGTACTGCGTTTGTGGTTAAAGACTTTTCAAAAACAGAAACTGTAGCCAGTGCTCTGAATGTTGCAAAACCGACTTTCCAATTATTTCTGTTATCTTAAAAATCATAGCTACCATGGGGGTGATGAGTTGCGAAAGTGACCGATCCAACAGTGAGTTATCACTTCTAAAAACCTACATGATAACAACTATGGGGCAATAGCGTTTAAACGGACTTGCGTTGATGCATGTGCACTACAGTTTGGAACTAAACATAAAACAAATTATAGATAACGTTACAAGGAAACCCAGCGAAGCATGATGTTGAATGACATTATAAATAACTCTTAAAATTGTTAAATTAGTAAATTTTTACAGATTCGAAACATTTCAGTTAAACCTTTTTTACAGCTTGTCATATTCAGATGACAGTTGTAAGTTGTGCTATTTTAGATTGCAAGATATTATATAGAGTCTTAAATAAAAAACAGTTTTACATGTCTTTGAATTCCTTTTCCTAGGAATATGTACATAGCATGATGTTGTCCAAATTCATGATCTTAAATAATGTCGAAGTGTTTTTAACCTTTTTCATACCATTCCATATTCATTTGGGACCCCCCCCCCCCCCCCCCCCCCAATTTCTTTCTGGTTCAACAAACTGCACTATATAATATATAACATGTTAAAAACTTGAAAGACGGAAAAAAAAACCTAAAAAACTTATTTACCATTCCTTAAACTTTCTTCTTACTAATCCTTCGTGGGTACTTTGCAAGTTAGAAATAGCTATCTAAAACAATAACAGACCAACAATCACTTTTAACAAAGATATATCCTTTTCTAATTAACATTAATTAAGTTTTAAAATGTCAGTAGAATCTTCAGCAATAGAAGAATATAACAAACTTTGTATTTACAACCGATTTGCATGGTTTTGAAAGATACTTAGATTTTCATAGTAAATTTTCCTATGGGTTTTTTCGGGAAACAACAGTTTGTTTTACCCTCAGCTGCCACTATATGTAATGCTACAATTGATAGAAAAAATTGTTTTCAGTGTGTTGCTAAAAAATAGATTGTTCTTCGCCAAAGAAGAAAACAAAGAGTTTGCACAGAAAAAAAAACATAGCCCCCACTCCATTTCACTTAAAATGTTGACACTTCAGAGGCGGATTTAGGGTGGGGGCAGAGGGACCTAGCCCCCCCTTTTTGGGAAAACATTTGGTTGCTTATATAGGGAATCACTGAAGCATGACTGGAGTGGGTCCCCTCTTAGGTCATTCACCGGGCCCCCACTTATGAAAATTTCTGGATCCGCCACTGGACAGCAAAGAGAAATCAAATTTGTTGCAAATTTAGATAAAATTTTAAAGATAAAAAGTCAGTAAAAATCTTAATGTTGAACGTACATACGTAATTCACTCCGTTTAGGAAGCACCCCTCAGGAGCTGTAGAATCCTTACATTCCCTACCGAAATTATTGAAGATATGTCACAAATGTATTACACCGTTCTGTTTGTTTGTTGTGTATTTCAGTAACAATCCTATTATTCATATTACAGACTAATAAAACTCATATCCCTATTCTAATTCTTAACACTGATTTGTTAACTTTTTAAAGTCAGGGTCGGACTATAACAATACTTTTCAATGATATACAACAGAAACCTCCTAAACGTCTTTGACCAATAACAAAAGAAAGGTTCAGAAGTCTTTTCCCTACTTGGTTCTGCTTTTAAGACAAAATAATCACTTAGATTGAAAATATTATGTTTCAGAATAATATCAGTCAAAACCAGCAAAGTAATACATTGTATTGTTCAAAAGTTGCTAAACAGTATCTTTTAAATACCAATTTTGTCGAGCCTGCAACTTTTGTTGCAGAAAGCTCAACATAGGGATAGTGATCCGGCGGCACCAACGGCTACAACAGCGGCGACGACGGTGTTAGCTCACTTCTTAAAAGAATTATATTTTAGAAGGTGGAAGACCTGGATGCTTCATACTTTGTATATAGATGCCTCGTATTACGAAGTTACGTCAGTTACATGTCCAATGTCCTTAACTTCATTTTCATGGTTCAGTGACCACTTGGAAAAAAAGTGAACAAATTTTGTAATGTTGAATTCTCTCTTATTAAAAGTAATAGATAATTGGTATGTGTGTACCTTGCAAGGTTATCATGCCCTTCAGACAGTTTTCAATTAACCTCTACCTCATTTCATGGTTCAGTGAACAAGGTTAAGTTTTGGTGGTCAAGTCCATATCTCAGATACTATAAGCAATAGGGCTAATATATTCCGTGTATTGAAGGACTGGATCGTGTACATGTCCAACTGGCAGGTGTCATCTGACTTGACCTCATTTATGTTCAGGGGTTATAGTTAAGTTTTTGTGTTTTGGTCTGTTTTTCTCATACTTTAAACAATAGGTCTACTATATTTGTTGTATGGAATTATTGTAAAGTAAACATTTCCAACAGACAGATGTTATCTGACCTTGACCTCATTTTCATAGTTCAGTGGTCCAAATTATTTTTTTTCAATTTTGGTCTTTTTCTCAAATACTATAGGCCATAGGTGAACTATATTAAGTGTATGGAAATATTTTATGATCTATATATTAGTCGCCCTGTTTTATTTGACCTTGACCTTATTTTCACAGTTCATTGCTCAGTGTTAAGTTTTTGTGTTTTGGTATATTTTTATTAAACTATAAGTATTAGGTCAACTATATTTGTTTTTATGAAAGCATTGTTAGCTGTACATGTCAGCTTGGCATGGTTCATCTGACCTTGACCCCATTTTCATGGTTCATTGGTCTTTGTTAGTTATCTTCGTTAATGAACCTTTATGTGTCAGTTGTAGTTTTCAATTTCCTTCGTGGCCAGCAGCAGATACAACCCCTTAAAAAAACATACATTCAAATCCAGGACAAAAAGTGTTAAAACTATTATTTCCATTCAAATGCATTTATCAGCCAATAGTAGAAGGATTCAAAAACCAATAAAACCCATACTGGATCCTAATCCATAAAAAATTAGCTTATTACAATAAAACAATTTTCTTGTCACAAAGCCTTCCCACTTAGTGTCAATTTTACATGGATAATCTCCCACATTTCTTACTTTAGTCTAACTTGATTTCTATTTTACTGATAAAACATTTCATTTTTCTTCCATTAAAATACTTCAACTAACAAGTACACTTACTCTGGTTAGAATTGTTTTACATTGTCTTACAAAAGACTTTAATAACTGACTATTATCATGGGCTTTACTCATTGTTAAAGACAGTACACTAAACTATATTTGTTGTTAATGTTTGTGTCATTTAGGTCATTTGGATTGTTGTCTCATTCACTATCATACCACATCTTATTTTTTATAATAGCTGTTTTCACTGTTCTCTTTGCGTTTTGCTGTATGTATATTCTCTTTGACACCTTACTCCATGCTAATCCCAATTTATATTAGCATTTAATCACAAAAACCAGACCAACTATTACCAAATGTGACTAACAAAATATGTATTCCAAATAATACCACCTGCACAACTCATAAACTTTAATAATTTTGATAAATTCTACATTACCTTTACATCATTCTGAAGTTTCCTTTGTTGTTATTTCATTCTAAACCATTCTCATTCAACATTATAGTTGTCAACTAGTGACTTTCAATGTTAAGCTTCTTTTTCCATTATAATAAAATACTAATAACTTTTAAAGACAATTATCTCCCTTTATTACCTCCAATTAAATATCAAGATCAAAATATAACCTGAAGAAAACCAATGTAACCTTTATGTGTCAGTTGTAGTTTCAATTTCCTTCGTGCAGCAGCAGATACAACCTTAAAAAACATACATTCAAATCCAGGACAAAAATGTTAAACTATTATTTCCATTCAAATAGCTTTATCACCATAGAGAAGGATTCAAAAACCAATAAAACCCATACTGGATCCTAATCCATTAAAAAATTTGCTTATTCATAAAACAATTTTCTTGTCACAAAGCCTTCCACTTAGTGTCAATTTTACATGGATAATCTCCCACATTTCTTACTTTATCTAACTTGATTTAATTTTACTGATTAAAACATTTCATTTTTCTCATTAAAATAAATTCAACTAACAAGTACACTTACTTGGTTAGAATTGTTTTACATTGTCTTACAAAAGACTTTAATAACTGACTTTTATCATGGGCTTTACTCATTGTTAAAGACAAGTACACTAAACTATATTTGTTGTTAATGTTTGTGTCATTTAGGTCATTTGGATTGTTGTCTCATTCACTATCATACCACATCTTATTTTTTATAATAGCTGTTTTCACTGTTCTCTTTGCGTTTTGCTGTATGTATATTCTCTTTGACACCTTACTCCATGCTAATCCCAATTTATATTAGCATTTAATCACAAAAACCAGACCAACTATTACCAAATGTGACTAACAAAATATGTATTCCAAATAATACCACCTGCACAACTCATAAACTTTAATAATTTTGATAAATTCTACATTACCTTTACATCATTCTGAAGTTTCCTTTGTTGTTTATTTCATTCTAAACCATTCTCATTCAACATTATAGTTGTCAACTAGTGACTTTCAATGTTAAGCTTCTTTTTCCATTATAATAAAATACTTATAACTTTTAAAGACAATTATCTCCCTTTATTACCTCCAATTAAATATCAAGATCAAAATATAACCTGAAGAAAACCAATGTAACCTTTATGTGTCAGTTGTAGTTTTCAATTTCCTTCGTGGCCAGCAGCAGATACAACCCCTTAAAAAAACATACATTCAAATCCAGGACAAAAAGTGTTAAAACTATTATTTCCATTCAAATGCATTTATCAGCCAATAGTAGAAGGATTCAAAAACCAATAAAACCCATACTGGATCCTAATCCATAACAAATTAGCTTATTACAATAAAACAATTTTCTTGTCACAAAGCCTTCCCACTTAGTGTCAATTTTACATGGATAATCTCCCACATTTCTTACTTTAGTCTAACTTGATTTATATTTTACTGATAAAACATTTCATTTTTCTTCCATTAAATACTTCAACTAACAAGTACACTTACTCTGGTTAGAATTGTTTTACATTGTCTTACAAAAGACTTTAATAACTGACTATTATCATGGGCTTTACTCATTGTTAAAGTCAGTACACTAAACTATATTTGTTGTTAATGTTTGTGTCATTTAGGTCATTTGAATTGTTGTCTCATTCACTATCATACCACATCTTATTTTTTATAATAGCTGTTTTCACTGTTCTCTTTGCGTTTTGCTATATGTATATTCTCTTTGACACCTTACTCCATGCTAATCCCAATTTATATTAGCATTTAATCACAAAAACCAGACCAACTATTACCAAATGTGACTAACAAAATATGTATTCCAAATAATACCACCTGCACAACTCATAAACTTTAATAATTTTGATAAATTCTACATTACCTTTACATCATTCTGAAGTTTCCTTTGTTGTTATTTCATTCTAAACCATTCTCATTCAACATTATAGTTGTCAACTAGTGACTTTCAATGTTAAGCTTCTTTTTCCATTATAATAAAATACTTACAACTTTTAAAGACAATTATCTCCCTTTATTACCTCCAATTAAATATCAAGATCAAAATATAACCTGAAGAAAACCAATAGATTCATAAACATAATTCCAACTTTACCTTTATGCTGAAAATGACAATAACATACCATTCAAAATTCTCAGAAAAATACTTATATCAACTTCTCATTGGCAATCATTCCAAACATTACTTTATATTGATAAAAACCCATTTACCCAATACTTCACATAGTGCTATTTGCAATTACAAATCATTTTTTTCCATGTCTATCCACTTTCTAAAGCATTTTTCATTCTATATAATAAAAATACATTCACAATGAAATTTTTATTCAATAAAACTAATACAAGTGGTAATAATTACTAATATCATTAAAATGTTAAACAGAATACAATAACAGACCTACTCTACTAAAAACTAACTATTTTGTGAAAATAACAATATAAACAAAAACAAAATTAACTATAAAATTAACCAAATGTACTTTTATCGGAATAAAGTTCAAATAAACACCCTTCATCTACCTGCAAAACTTCCTTCTCACTTACTTCCATAACATTCCCTTCAACATATTCCATATTAAAATTGACATCCTCCTTTTCAACCTTCACAATAACACCCTCCTGACAACTCTTCTCCTCCTTCCCACTGTTTGCCTCAACACCAATTTCTTCACTGATGCCACTTGCACCTTTCATTGCTTCAATAATAACACCATTATCATTATCAACCATTTCCTTTTTCACTACACCCTTCTTCTCTGCTGATAAAAAATTTCACCCTTTCCTCTGTTTCCATTTCCACTTGCCTCTTCAACTGCTGTAACAAGTACATCATCATCTTCATCACCCATTTCATTTTCAATTTTAATTTTCTTCGTGTGTGATTTTACCCCAACAACAACAACTTCAAATTTCACTGCCTTATGTTTCTTTGGTAAACCACTCCTATTAATAAATGTCTGTAAAAATAACTCTTTCTGTTTCAACGCCTTCTCCTTCCTCTGTAACAAATACATTCGCCGTTGACATTCCCCACAATTAAATGCCACCTCTGTTCTTTCCCTTATAGTTTCAATCAACTTCTCTGTTGCTACTTTTAACTCCATAATTCCTGTAATATACAAATAAAGTCTTCAAATTAAGTATAATATTCATAATACTAAAACTATAACACTAAAAAATCATAAAATTTATGAGAAACTACAGAATGTGTTACAAAATTAATAAATATGACCATTAAAATTACAACAGCTAAAGGTTACCAATAAACTATACATATACCTAGTAAATATATATATATATACTAATTCAACACTAAGGCAGCAACCATTTGATTTTCTGGGGGGGGCTATGGTTTTTTTTGGAAAAAAAAGTTTGTTTCCAGTTTTTGGAGAAAAAAATAATTTGTTTTTGATTCTGAGAAAAAAAAATTGTTTGTTTCACCCTCAGCTGCCACTATATGTAATGCTAAAATTGAAAGAAAAAAAATGTTTTCGACTTGTCGCGAAAAAAATAGATTGTTTTTCGCCGCAGGCGAAAAAAAAAGTTTGTACAAAAAAAAAAAAACCATAGCCCCCCCCAGAAAATCAAATGGTTGCTGCCTAACAGATGAAATAAGAATTCTTTTCCATTGGGCAAGAACGGACATACGCATAGACTAATTGATTGGTAGCGTAACGTTCAGTGGCAAATATTGCATGCATGTTCAGGACAAGAATAAGTTAACAATATATACAATAAGTAGGTGTTGTCATAACAGAGGCCATTTGGGTGATGTTCGAGGAAGAGGGTTCGCATGAGGTTGTTCTCGACAGAACAATGCCTATAACAGTACTCATATCAAACGTTTCTGGTGCTGCATTACACATTTCTCAAATTTTACTGGAGTATATAAATTAATAATATTATCTCTTATGAACCGTTTTCATAATCGCGAAACAGTGATCAGTTGTATTTGGATTGTGTAGTTCTTTTAATCTTTAAACCTGAAATGGAAGGACTTGTCACAAAGTGTTCAAAAAGTTGGAAATCAAAGAGTATGTAGTCACCGTAAAATACTATAACATCAGATTACCATTAAATTTAATTTATCGATTGTTTTTTACCTTTAAGATAGCATCACACGTGGTTATCTTTCCCTGTCGTTTGCACTGGTTTATAGCAAATTCATACAACAATAAAATTGAGAAAGGAAATACAACAATCTCTGTTTCTGTACTTTTCATGAATTTTATGTCTTAAACACCAGGTACAATAAGTGTCAATTATTTTTTGTCTGTCACACAGGTATTTGAAAATATTTTTGTCGTTCCATGTTTTTAAACACAGATACCGGCATGTTTTTCTGTACCTCGTATGTTTGTTAGCTCTTCTCCCTTTTTTTATGGAGATTTCAGGCATTTCCTGTGCGAAAAACCGTACAATTATATTCTTTAATCACAAATGATTAAATACACGTATAAAAAATGTGGTATAACACAAATGCCAAAATCACTTAAAGTAATCTACTCTTACAAAAACAAGGGGAGGATGGTTTGTTTACACACAGTAGTTTTACAGATCAGATCATCACATATGTTGGCAGTGCCATCATTACAGTCTGAGGAATGGCTTCGTTCACACTGGCCATGCGAACATCTGTTTGCTGTGACTATGCAGTTTCATGAATCGAGCTTGATTGATTTACCCGTCCTTTATAGAGACAATTCAATGTTCATCTTGGATCAACCCCAAGGGTGACTGGGGAATAGAAATATGGTTACTTGGTCTTCTCTCGACTGACAGAAAACAAATGGCCTCTAATATGATTGATTGGTGGTTGCTTAACGTCCATTAGCAAATATTTCAAGCATATTCAAGACTAGAACAAGTTCACAATAAATACAATAGGTAGGTTGTTGTATTAGAGGCCATCTAAGATGATGGTCGGGGAAATTTGGACTGCCACTGGAAAATGAGGGTATATTTGATAGGGAAGAAATTCGGCCTTGCAACAAGCCACCTACGGACCCCTCAAAGAGTTGTTGCAAGGGTTATTAACGTGCAAAGAGCGTGGCACTCTCTTTACACGATGCATCGGATTTAACGTCCCCCTTCTGACCAGACGTGACTGCGAACTTGGTACATCACGCGCGGCCTAAACGGACGCCCCACTTATGCAAGTGTTTAACTGCCGGTCGGGAGAAGACCAAGTGACCTTATTTCTATACGCCAGTCACCCTTGGGGTGGCATCTAATATGAAAAGACCTACATATTTGTATTTATTGTCAACTTGTTCTCGTCCTTAATATGCATGAAATATTTGCCACTAGACGTTAAGCAACCAACAATCGATCGATCATCTTGGATGAGTTGTGTATTCAGGACATTGGTTTCAAGGTACCAACTGATAGATCCAAGATCTTGATAAAAGGCTTCACTTACCTAGAAGTTACTTATGATATTCAAAGGAAAGCTTTGGATCAGTTAATACTGCTTACAGACTTACTTCATCTTTCAATGCCATTAGAAAGTAATTAGCCACTTCTGTATTCAAATCAGACAAATCAAAAGAAAAATGAGTTGTGGAAAACCATAACAGGGGAGGCTAGTGCATTGGGTGTCTGCAAGAGAAGTGCGACAGAAGTGAAAAAGCAGACATCGCAATATGTGTCGGGGTGCTAAATAAAAATACAAATAAAAGAGAGGAAACGAGCAAGACTGGAGTTAGACACATGTTGACTATTGAAGAAAATAACATAATGAATGCTGAGGGATAGTGCCTCGTTCATTGGAGTGGCTTTGAGACGGAAATGTCTTACAATATTTTAGAATCAATGACTTTGAAGCAATGAAAAGATGTTGTATTCTTAAATGACAAAGAGTGTTGAGCAATTTCAAAGAAACTTTTAGATGGCCTGAAGATGTAACATTTAAATCGCCAAATCATGCTAGAGGGTAGTCAATATTACCTCACTTCGAATTTTATTTAAGTTGCACTCTTCGTACAGACAGAAATATTGATATTGAGTATTTTAAAATCCATCTTACTTCTTTATTTGTACTAGAAGTAACCAGCTATCAACAATTAGTGTTAAAAAAGTTAGATAATGATTTTATTGGGTCCTAACTGCTATTATTTAAATAAACATTATTCTATTTTATTAGGACGTGTGATTATATTGAAATAGGGAGATGGGTTAGTACTGAAAACCAATTGACAAAGATATGAACAATGTTATGTCGAAATAAAACCTTTAATACTGACCAAAGCCGAAATTGTTTTAATATATATCAACTTTTATCTTCATTAAATATTTATACCAAATATTTTATACAACTGTATTCGATTTACAAATGATAGTTCTTACCCCGCTTCGCCCCTATAGTTTCCTTGAAAGTTTTTCCCATTTGGAAAATAAATTTGCACCATCTCCTGGAGGACTTGGCTTTGGGTCAACATTTATTCATCTGAACTGGTTTAGGTCCAATGTTGAACTGTTTGGTACTGTTTTTCATGAAAATATACTTATTAAGCTGACATCCAATAATTATAGCCTTAGTTCTACTCCCTGCTGTTGTTTTTATCTGTAAAAATGGAATAAAATCAATTTATATATCTTTTTTGAATAGTTGAAACTTGATTAATTAATTTGTAATTATAATATGAGCATACACACATAGTTTTTATACGACCGCAAAATTTGAAAATTTTTTCGTCGTATATTGCTATCACGTTGGCGTCGTCGTCGTCGTCGTCGTCGTCCGAATACTTTTAGTTTTCGCACTCTAACTTTAGTAAAAGTGAATAGAAATCTATGAAATTTTAACACAAGGTTTATGACCACAAAAGGAAGGTTGGTATTGATTTTGGGAGTTTTGGTCCCAACATTTTAGGAATTAGGGGCCAAAAAGGGCCCAAATAAGCATTTTCTTGGTTTTCGCACTATAACTTTAGTTTATGTTAATAGAAATCTATGAAATTTTGACACAAGGTTTATGACCACAAAAGAAAGGTTGGGATTGATTTTGGGAGTTTTGGTTTAAACAGTTTAGGAATTAAGGGCCAAAAAAGGGCCCAAATAAGCATTATTCTTGGTTTTCGCACAATAACTTTAGTTTAAGTAAAAAGAAATCAATGAAATTTAAACACAAGGTTTATGACCATAAAAGGAAGGTTGGTATTGATTTTGGGAGTTTTGGTCCCAACAGTTTAGGAATAAGGGGCCCAAAGGGTCCAAAATTAAACTTTGTTTGATTTCATCAAAATTGAATAATCGGGGTTCTTTGATATGCCGAATCTAACTGTGTATGTAGATTCTTAACTTTTGGTCCCGTTTTCTTATTGGTCTACATTAAGGTCCAAAGGGTCCAAAATTAAACTTAGTTTGATTTTGACAAAAAATGAATTGGTTGGGTTCTTTGATATGCTGAATCTAAAAATGTACTTAGATTCTTGATTATTGGCCCAGTTTTCAAGTTGGTCCAAATCGGGGTCCAAAATTAAACTGTGTTTGATTTCATCAAAAATTGAATAAATGGGGTTCTTTGATATGCCAAATCTAACTGTGTATATAAGGCCTTTACACATCAAATAAATCTTTTTCATTCGTGTATGAACGTTATATAGGGCCTGTACACATCGAATAACTCTGTGTCATTGATGTATGAACGTTATATAAGTCCTATACTCATCGAGCAATTATGTACCATTCGTGTATGAACGTTATGTAAGGCCTATACACATCGAATAACTCTGTCTCATCCGTGTATGAATGTTATATAGGGCCTGTACACATCAAATAACTCTGTCTCATTCGTGTATGAATGTTATATAGGGCCTATATCCATCGATTAATTCTTTCCAATTTGTATATGAACGTTATATAGGGGCTATACACATCGAATAACTCTGTCTCATTGATGTATGAACGTTATATAAGGGTTATACCCATTGGAAAACTCTGCATCATTCGTGTATGAATGTTATATAGGGCCTGTACACATCGAATAACTCTGTCTCATTCGTGTATGTATGTTATATAGGGCCTGTACACACCAAATAACTCCGTCTCATTCGTGTATGAACGTTATATAGGGCCTATATCCATCGATTTATTCTTTCCAATTTGTTTATGAACGTTATATAGGGCCTGTACACATCAAATAACTCTGTCTCATTGATGTATGAATGTTATCTAGGGCCTGTACACATCGAATAACTCTGTCTCATTCGTGTATGTATGTTATATAGGGCCTGTACACATCGAATAACTCTGTCTCATTGATGTATTAACGTTATATACGGCCTTTACACATCAAATAACTCTTGTCTCATTTGTATATGAACGTTATATAGGGCCTTTACACATCGAATAACTCTGTCTCATTGATGTATGAACGTTAAAAACCCTATACTCATCGAGCAATTATGTACCATTCGTTTATGAACGTTATGTAAGGCCTATAAACATCGAATAACTCTGTCTCATTTGTGTATAAACGTTATATAGGGCCTGTACACATCGAATAACTCT
The DNA here is from genome assembly GCA_019925275.1 of Mytilus edulis. NCBI lineage: Eukaryota > Metazoa > Mollusca > Bivalvia > Mytilida > Mytilidae > Mytilus > Mytilus edulis. Next base: position 6,564,365 of record JAHUZM010000015.1, on the reverse strand, counting down.
GTCTCATTCGTGTATTGACATAATATAAGGCCTTTACACATCAAATAAATATTTTTCAGTGGTGTATGCATGTTATATAAGGGGTATACCCATCGGAAAACTCTGTATCATTCGTGTATGAACGTTATATAGGGCCTATATCCATCGATTAATTCTTTCCAATTTGTATATGAACGTTATATAGGGCCTTTACACATCGAATAAATCTGTCTCATTCGTACGTGAATGTTATATAGGGCCTGTACACATCAAATAACTCTGTCTCATTCGTGTATGAATGTTATATAGGGCCTGTTCACATCATTTAAGCAATTATAGATTATCTTGCCTTCAACACTGACCCAGCGTTACAATAAGACAACTCTCCACCAGAACAGATAATGATAGTACTAAGAAACCACTGTTTGGTGTGGACAATTTTTGTCCCTCAGAACAGACAATGATAGTACTTAGAAACCACTGTTTGATGTGGACATTTTTTGTCACACAGAACAGATAATGATTGTACTTAGAAACCACTGTTTGGTGTGGACAATTTTTGTCACACAGAACAGACAATGATAGTACGTAGAAACCAGTTTGATGTGGACAATTTTTGTCACACAGAACAGACAATGATAGTTCTTAGAAACCACTGTTTGATGTGGACATTTTTTTTTCACACAGAACAGATAATGATTGTACTTAGAAACCACTGTTTGGTGTGGACATTTTTTGTCACACAGAACAGACATGATAGTACTAAGTAGCCACTGTTTGATGTGGACATTTTTTGTCACACAGAACAGATAATGATAGTACTTAGAAATCACTGTTTGATGTGGACATTTTTTGTCCCACAGAACAGACAATGATAGTACTAAGTAGCCGCTGTTTGATGTGGACAATTTTTGTCACACAGAACAGACAATGATAGCACTTAGAAACCACTGTTTAATGTGGACATTTTTTGTCACACAGAACAGACAATGATAGTACTAAGTAGCTGCTGTTTGATGTGGACAATTTTTGTCACACAGAACAGACATTGATAGTAGGATATTTGTTATTTTAATTGGGCATCATTGACGAGTCTTATGTAGTAAACTTATGTATGCTGTGCTTAATTTTAAGCCTGATATCGTTAACTATATTTTAATCTTTTTTCAGATATTGTCTTTTTCTTTCAGTTGCTTCATTTTTTGTCAGTTACTTTCAATGCCTTGTTGTATAGTATTAGCTTTGCTAATCATTGAAGAAAGAATAAAGACCTAATGTGGAGTACACTTGTGTCTGCGATCCTTAATGGATATTTGTCTCATCTGCATTCAAACATTAAACACTCTTTTGTGTACTATGAACTAATCTAAGACAATTTTTTAACCTTGGGAAATACTGATTTTTTGTGATTTATTGGTAGAATATTTATCATTTATAAAGGTATGAAATCACATTTGGAACACCTTTCAAATAATGTATAAAAACAAGTAGTATCATTGGCAGTTAATACAATAAAGTAAATAGAGAATTATTAAACAATTACAAAACCATTTATTACCATGTTTTAAAAAGTTCAGGTATGTTTTTTGTGTAATGGAAAAGCTATACTGCTTACAGTTGTATTATAACTTCTTTTAATTGCTTCATGTTTTACATAGACATCAATAATGCAATCTAAATGAAGATAAAACAATTTAAATATGTGAATGCATCAGATAATTAAAATGCAGAAAAGAAATACATTTTCCTATCAATAAAAATGTACAAAGAAGTTGTGAAAATTTGATGAATAAATATGTGAAACTGTCCAATTGTTTTCGGAAAAAAAGTTTTCAACAATAACATCATAGATAATGGTGAATTTCATCAAAAATATAATATTTTACCACATCTGGCCATTGATATAAAAATTCCATAAGTATATTTATATAGAATATACCCCAAATCAAACCAAAAGCATTTAAATATAAAATCTCCAAAAATCATACCAAGTGTCAAGTTTAAAAAAAATCTGTAAGCAAAGTTCATTGCACAAAATAGGCATTGGAGGATGTAATAGAAGTCAATCTAAAAAGGCTAAAATATCATCATATTTGATTATCTCCCTTACATATTTATTTATATGGCAAGAGTGTTTAAATGAAATAACGAATCTATTTGAAATCTTAAAAAGTTCTGTGACAACAACAAAAGATAAAAGATAGTTATAAACAGGACAACATTTTCATATGTTAACTTATATGTAGGTAATAAGTGAATGTAGCACAACAGTCAAGAGGTGATGCTTTTGTGAATTTTTAAAAAGCTATTGAGTAGTTTTGGAGCAATCACCTAAAAAAAATCTGACTGTTGTGCTACCTTAAGTACTCATAATTTAGATAAAACTGCTTCATTTTGACCCCAAACATAGAGTTTACAATGTTTAATAAAATTGGTTTGGGTCATATACGAAAGAGAGCCTTTTATTCTTTGTAGTCTAGAATTTGCCTGCTTCACAACTTGTGAATTAAGATGAACATGTTGTGGGTATCTTTTTAATTCATAGCCTGGACCACATGCTGAAAGAAAAACAACAGTTTGTAAATAATTAACTCAATGTGAATAAAATATTTCTAAAAGACATCATACTTGGCAAGTTATTTTCCTTCATACTCATTGCCATTTTATAGCATTATGTTCTATGCATTTGATTTTGACAAAACTCTACTCTAAAATGTAAAGTGACACCTTTTAAAGAAAGTATGTAAACAATAAGCATGATTTTTTAGGTTTGATTACAGTAATAACATTCATATTATTTACCTTTATGATTCTTAAAATGTAAAACATCAACACGAAATGTTGTATTTGAGAAAAATACTGGATCCCTATTGAGGCAGTATGCATGAAGCGAACAGGCATTATCATAGATAACCAGTTTAGGTGCTGAAATGTTAAAAAAATGAATAATTTTACTTCTTCATGCTCATCTGTATGAATAGTAAAAAATATCAATATGTTTTAAAACTGTAGAATTTAAAAAAATTCTGTAAAATAAATATTTGAAGGTGATACTTAAAATTGGTTAACAAAAGTGGAGTTATAAAAATTCAAAGACATTACTGGAAAAGGAAAATATTTATTCCTTTAAAGCTTCATGTAAAATGTTTCCATAAATTTTTGTGTTGTTTTACCATATGGCTAAATTTTATAGCTGACAATGTGGTATGGGCTTTGCTCATTGTTGAAGGCTGTACAGTAACCTATGGTTTTTAATTTCTGTTTTATTTGATTTTTTGTGAAGAGTTGTCTCATTGGCAATCACACCATTTTTTTATATTTTAAATGTATTTCTGTGTAACAAAGCATCCACCTGATTAGATTTTAAGCTATAAAATTCTTACCTCGGGTAAATCTTGTTCGTAGTAGTGTAAATGGCACATCAGGTGACTCATGCAATTTCATTACCTGGAAACCATAACAAACACCTAAAAAAATTGGTAGAGAATTATTGTGTTATTCATGACATAATTATACAAAACAGTCTACTGCATTGAGAGAAATCCCTTATCATACATGGTATTTTTTTTTTATAAAAATCTTAAAGGTGATTTAACTATGCATTAAAAGTAGTAAAATATCAACAACAATTTACACAGAAAGAAACTGAATTTCTGATTTGGTCCATTATAATACTGTATCTCAAATACTCAATGAGGGGCTTGGAGTAGTTTTATATCTAGTATGAAATTATTATAGGGAAACCTGAATGATTGATTTTGTCCAAATCACAGTTTTTTTCAGGGTCATTGTTTCTAATTCCTGTCTTATCTGTTACAGGGACTGTATTTTGTATATTGATTGCCCATCTATTTGGTTTTAGTTCAGTTGTCTACTTTTTCTCTTTTAATGTTTGCAAACAAATGTTCACATTGGTGCCAATTTAAATAATGTGCCATATTATTTTCTACCAGTTTTCAAGTTGAACCGGTACAAAAATTAAAAAACTAACCATGAGGACAAAACATAGTAAATACACCTGGAAGCAGGGATGGATGGCCTTTTGAAAACTTTGAACAAAAGTCTTCCTTGCTTTTGTATCCCTTCTTGTCTGCAACAAAAAATCCTCTCTTTCTCTGCTTTGGTAACTGTGGAAAATAGGCTAAACCATCTTCTTCATCTGGTGTTTCAGAAGGACAAGTTTCTTTTAGAAAGGGATCAAATGTTTTTTGTTGGAAGAAATCTAGGCAATTTTAAAATGTCTCAAATGGAATTTGGATTTTAAACCTTTCAGAAGTTTGAAAATCACAGGCAGTTTCATTTGAATTTCTGACAGCTGGACATCATTATTCAAGAGATTTTCTTTACATGACAAAGCGCCATGTAAAAAATCAAAAAAGTCTTCCGATGGTGGGAAAAATCCACAGGCAGGATAAGATGATGATAGTGCTTTCAATAAATCTCACCAGATATCCTTAGCGAATAACCTTTAACCTCGAACCATACTATCATCAAATATATATAACTGATTAAATCCAATATGCTACTCTCTTGATTTTCTGCTTTTATTAAATTAAACATCTTCTCCTTTTCATCATTGGAAATTCCTCTGGAAGGTTTCAAGTAATCCGTAAAAAATTTCCTGACCATCCTTGAAAAAAATGTTCGTTCTCTTACCCTGTAAATACAGAAATGAATGGTGTATTATACTTTCATCCATTATTTGGAAAGCAAGCTGAATCTTTAAAACTCTTGACAAAATAAATAAGCTGACATATGCAGATTGTAAAATAGATAAATAATGGGGTCAATCAGAGGAATCAGATTGTAAGAAATCTATTAAAATAAATAAATGTAGCACTAAAAATCACTTTAATGCCAGGTTGGTTACAATGGTAGCTAATAACAGAGTTATCTCCCATTAAATTTTTAATTATAGTACATTTCAACCAAATTCTATTTCCTATTAACAGAACAGGACAATTAGTGTTATTTTCCGGCATTACTACATATTATGAACTGAAATCAATGTAAATTTAAGGTTTTTTTTTCCACTGCCTGATTCTTGGTCAGACTGGCACTTAAAGTACATCTACGTTTACTGATTTTATGATTTGAACTTAGATATTCATTTAAAGATTCAGGTCTGCCTACTTAAGCCTGGATGGTGATCTTTTAATTCAACCTTTGTTTTGTGCCAAAGATCATTGTGTTAAAATTTCATCAGTATTAATCAAACATAATTTACAAACAAGAGAACCAAAAGTCTACAGATGCATCTACGTTTACTGATTTTATGATTTGAACTTAGATATTCATTTAAAGATTCAGGTCTGCCTACTTAAGCCTGGCTGGTGATCTTTTAATTCAACCTTTGTTTTGTGCCAAAGATCATTGTGTTAAAATTTCATCAGTATTAATCAAACATAATGTACAAACAAGAGAACCAAAAGTCTACAGATGCATGGAGACATCACCATACCATTATACAATTGCATTTTTTTATTGTAAAAATTGAATCGATCTGATGATCTTTTTTTATATCTGTGATAATTTGTAAGAAGATGGTTTACTTCTTTCTTTCATTTTTCTTATATTAAATTGTACTCTCAAAAAATACCTGTCTGGATCAAATGTAAATGTATCACATGGTTTGGAATCATGTTTTTCATCAGTAAAAAGTGATTTCCAGGAAATCAGCTCCTTTCGAAATGCAACAGATGTTGCATCCATTACAACTGTATCTGGATCTGGTCCACAATGAGGACATTGAAATGAATTTTCATAGTTAATATCCTGAGATCCAAAAAAGCATACCATGCACATTTAAAGTCTTGGTATGTCATTTTCTCCCCAATATCAACATATCCTGCATCAGACAATGTTTGACACAGGACCTGGTATTCTGTGAAAATTGTTGATCTAAAACAATAATTAATGAAAATAGAAGCCATATGAAAATATTGGAAAATTAAAATCAACACTTTTTCAAACTAGCAACATCATTGCAAAAATGTTTGGGGAAGAATATCAAAATTATGCACATATAATGATAGACAATAACTTCATTTGAAGTTTAGTTTTATGTAATTCACCATCAACAAATGTCTTTCAGGATATTCCATATATATTGTAGCCCTGATCATAAAAATAGATATGTCATAAATACAAAACAGAACTGGACTATGGTGAGTGGTAGCTCACTAAATGATACAACTACTGCCCTCTGCACGTTTATGCTGTACCTTAAATACACTAAAAATAATAATAATTAAAATATATACTTTACAAAACTACAAATCTTAAATTTGGAGAAATTCTTTAAGAGGTATAAGATGTGTTGTAGATACTAAATGTGAACTCTGAGTTTATACATATAATCACTTAGTGCATGTTATGCCCTAGAACTCTCTTCCCCCCAAAAAAATACCCTGATTGGATTATACAATAGGAGATGCACAACTGCATCATAAATCTAAGATTTTGAAGAAATTTGGACGATGGTTGCAGATTTTTTTATTCACATTACCACTAAGTTTATGTTATGCCAAACATGCCAAAGGAAATGAGGCAAGGCCACATAAGTTTTGAGAAATGTTGTCAAAGATTTCAGAGCAGTTGAAGACACCATATTATGCAACAGGTTGACAAATGAAAGGATGAATGGAAGGATATACAAATGATAAACACTGTCATAACTATAAACAACACCACATAGAAAGCATGGCCTATAACATTTAAACTTACTTTCCAGACAGAAAATAATACATAAATCTTCTTAAAATTTCATGGCAAAACACATTTCTTCCCATATTCAAAATACACTGATCCAAGCCATCAAAATGAAACTGCTTTTCACAACCACTGCATTGCTTCACAGACACTGGAAAAGACAATAATTGTGTTTTCCACAAATTTCATGATTAGAGCATCTTGGTTTAAGACAGCATAATACAAAGTTCATAATACTTCCAATCCCTCTACCTCCATACCTCTTTCATAACGTTCCATGCAAAATTAAAAAAAAAAATTGAAGTTGAGCTATTGAAGGTATTTCAAATTTTGTACTGTATTCCTTAAATACATTTTATATTTTCAGTAAAAATGAATTGTTTTTTTATATTGACACCCCCTCCCCCATTTAAAAAATGAAAAGAAATCCAAAAGAAGACAATGTGTTATCTTCCATATGCAGAAAAAATCTTGTTTCATACATTTGCTTTAAATTAGCCAATGAAAAAAACAAACAAACATGTGTCCAAAATTAGCTGTGACAGTGTCATTTTTAATCAAACCAAAATTTGTTGAAGAAAAATTAAGAAAATAGAAATTGAGACAAGATGATAGTGTGGGAAAAATTTCTTTTTGTAATCTTAACTTCCCCCAAATTGATGTCAACTTACAACCGTCAAGACATAGAATAGCAATCAAGTCATACAGGTCTTACCATTTGCCTTTAAAACTTTGTTCATCATAAAAATATTAGCTGTAATTTTGTCTTCCTTTTCTGTCAATATAATCCCACAAACATCACACATTTCTACCTCTGGTTTTAATGAAATAACATCATCTTCAACAAGAAATCTATCTGTTAACTCCTTTTTGTACGTTTCTTGCATGCCAAAGTTGGAATTAAATGATATTTTAGCCAGAGAATAGCATCTTTGCTGGTATGATCTATTTGTATTACTTTCTTTCTCTCTTTCTCCACGACTGTTGATAAACATTTCTAAATGTTTGCATTTAACAACACTGGCATTACATGTTAGGCATTTGGTTCCACTTTGGCCTTGAAGTACCACTCCTAAGCCTTTACTGGATTTTATAAGAAAAAGGCCATCATTCAATTCTGTTATTTCCTAAAATAATACAAAATTTGTATTACATGCACTCATTATTTTGAAAAATTGAACTTGTTATAGGTTATAAATATAACATCTACCATCTAATATGTAAATATGCTTTGAACTAAAATGACAGTATATAGACACACTGAAAAAAAGGGCATAAAAGATTTAACACTATTATTAACTGCCTCCGGGAAATACTAAATAACAAGTTACATTATTAATCTTTTACACTAACATGATTAATATTAATATTTTTAAGCATTTTAAAGTGTTAACTGATTAAAGCTAGCATAACATGTGAATCGACCAAGAAAAACTAAAATCATACTAGTAAACATGTTCATCCTGGTCGAACTTTAAATTTCCTAACATGTAACATGTCTAACCTGACAAACAAGACAAGTGTTAAAGATATTGCATTGTGATTGGATTATTACAAAGTACACTCAGCAATAGTGTTGTTAAACTAACATATTAACTTCACTGTTTAAGGGAAGTACATGGTTATGAATGGCCCGACACATGCACAACTTTCTGCTGTCTTTTTTTTTCAAGGACATTTACAAGCCCAAAAGATGTTATCAAACGAGACACAGTTCCCTGATCAAGTCATGCGCGGAGCCACTAGGCTGTCTGCTCACTTTGCACCAGCACCTTGGTCACCTTTGCCTAGGGAGGGAATCGAACCCTCGTACGCAGACTCTCACAGGGACTATGTATCTTAACATTTAATATATATGTATTTTAGTTCAGGTGTACTCAGGGTGTTGAGTAACATTATGGAAAAACTCACTTCTTCTACACTTTCTTCATTGTCCCCTGCATTTATCGTGGAATCATCTTCTATTTCTTCTAAAACAAGTAGATGAGAGAGATAGACAATTGAACAAATTTCTTGATTGTTTTTGAAAATTACCTCTTAAACAACATTGTCACTAAACAACTAAAAAATTAAGTTTCTTTGGAGGTAGTTAAATAGAAACCCAAAAACATTGACAATTATTGATCAACCATGTGTCTGGTGTCCTAATATACATTGTAGTTCTTCTTCATGTTCTGTCTGGCATTGTGGTGTCAAGTTATACTTATTTTACTTTTTTTAATGGCATTACATCTCCTTATTTGTGGGTTCATGCATTCTTGAGGACTGATAGTTATATTTGGGAATCCTTTTTAATTTGTGATGTGGTTTAAGGTATCTCAAAGGCATTTCTTTTTATCGATTTCTGTCTTATATTACAGTATTCACATGTTTCAAGATTCCAATTACCTGCAAGTCAAATGAATAAACATTATGTTGTATGATTTATAAACATACAAACTAGTATTACCTGAGTCATCAGGATTGATCATATTCTGGGCATCAAATTGCTCCAACAATGTCCCAACTACATTTGTGTGTATACACCCGGGAATCCTTGCCTTAAAATCTAGAAAATAAAAGAAGAATGGATCTCTGGACACAGATGGCCATGATATCAGCTGTGTGAAAAAATTGCAAAAATAAGAACTTTGTATTTGATTACACTGATAAATTATATAGACCTTGATTAAAAAAAAATATGACATGGATGGAGAGCTGTCTCATTGGTATTCATACCAAATCTTCTTGTTTATGTATATGTATATATCTTAAAGTTAATTTACTATGCAGATAATTGTTAAATCCAAAAATCCTGAAAGAAAAAAATTAATTCTTTCTTGCATCCCGAAAAAATTATCATTGATTCAGGAATCCAGATGCGGGTCAATAAGAATTCCTTTGAAAACAAGAGTGGACACAGATAAGTGTGGATAGTGTTATGCATTATGATAGTATTTCACAAAATGTGAGTCAACTCAATAAGGAAATCCACCTCCCCCACACCCATCCCATTATGGCATATTTACTACACTACATTCAAGCTTAATACAGCTCTGAAATTGGATTGTGATTAAATATTAAACACATCACAGGTTTCTGATACAGAATGAATGTGTAACTACTATTAATGACTTAACATACAAGGAATACACATACATTTACATATTGCTATATTTAAATGAATGAACATGAACATTTAAAATAAAAAATAATTAGCGTTAGTGATATTTATACTAAGTAATTTCAATATATCCCTTGAAAAAAAAATAACCAGAAATATCCTCCTTCATGCACATCTACAGGTTATGTACGACAAATGTGTATGTTTCATCAATATTGATTTATCTGTTAAGGAGAAGTTGTGGTTACAAGACTTGTTGCCATTTATTGCTATATTTTACTAAGTAAATTCAATTATCTCCCTTGAATTATTTCCTACCAAAAATGTTTTTCTTCATGCATATCCTCAGGATGTGTACTACAACTGTGTGAAGTTTGATCAATATTGGTCAATCCATTAAGGAGTAGCTGCGCTTACGAGACATATGGACAGACAGACAGAAGGATGGATGGACGGGTGATTCCTATATACCCCCCAAAACTGTTTTTTTGGGGGTATTATGAAGGTCCAATCCCAAAGTCCAGAAATACATGGAAGTCCTTCCACTCCTTTAAGCAGATAACTACTTAATAATGATTTTTTACAACATGAAATATTAGGCCAAAGATTAGAGAATCTATAAATTTTGTCATTCAACAGATCATACTGTAAATTTTTTCTTTAGCCTAAAATTTTGCAAACCTGCAAAGGTAACCTCCATCTGCTGACCGCAGCACTCAATTAGTTCAGTTCCAGCTACATCACATGAACATGTGTAAATCCAATGGAAATCGCCCTCAAATGACATAGCTTTTCTTGAAACAAATAAAAACTGTGTAGCCTGAATAAAGCATATATAAATGAAAGTATACATAATGAAAATATTCCCTCTGAAATTTTACAAAACTTCATGAGAGCTGTCTCAGATAGAAATTGACCAAGTGTAATAAATGCATTTACATTGTATGTACATGTATCTAAATAGAAGAATATTAAATGTTTATAACAGAACAGATTTGCACAATTTTCATCATAGTTAATACTTCATAAAAGTTGTGTCAATTATACCAACTGCATCACAGTTCTGGAACGTTTCTTTTTTGAATTACACAATAGAGTTATGGTTGTCTTGACTACATGTAAATGTCATGAATGTGGTTCAGAATATTGCATAGTCAATGCCTACTTAAATATATATTTTCCAATACAGTTAGAACATGAGTGGAAAGTGGGAGACTGGTCAGCAAAATTATCTGAGAACATACCCATATATTATTTTAATGGATGTTATAACTTTTTAAAAAGGTGCTGCTGAAGTTTCTCTTACTTTTAGTTGTAATCTTTTACTGTCAAATTCTTTCAATACAAATGTTCTATACCCATTGTCAGAACAAAAAATACCACAATTTTCCTTCAACAAATTCAGATATACATCATCTGCTGAAAGAACAGAGACATTTTCAGGATCCAGTTGGCACTGTAGGTCAAATGAACCAAAGTTACAATATCTTCTTGGTCCTAAAAGATATATGAACAAGTTTAAAATGTAACTGAAAATGAATAAAAAAGATATTTCAAAATATACAAATAATGAATTGGTATGTGCTTATTTCATTAAATTTTTTAGTTTTAAATTAGATATTTGTATATTGATTAATCTTGCTGTGTTTTGGGGCCACCCAGAGCTGGCTGTGTGCTACTTTCTGTTCCATTGAAATTTATATGGTGATATCTTATTGCTATTACCCTCTATCAGTTCTTTTTCGTATAAAAAACTTCCATCAGAAATTGATTGAAAAGAAAAATGAAAAAAGATATTGCAAAAATTTAAAAAACAATACAGTGCAAGTCTTACTATGAATGAAAATTGAGACATCCTGGGATCTGGATTAATGCATGCACATGTAATAAAGAGATGAAGTTAGAAAATGAATTCTGTTAAACCTTGAAAACTCAAATAGAAAGTAACCAAAATAGTCAAAGTTGAGTTCAATATAGGATATGAGCATTATAAAATTGAAAAAGATCAGTCTAAACAAGTAAGGCCATGGTTTTTTAATTTGTTGGTTTACGGATCCCCCAAACTTATTTTTCTGAACTAAGAATAAAAATAAAATTCACATTTCATGCTTTTTTATTCCAGCCCACCCTAGCACATATATTATCCCTGGAAATAAAAAAATGGGAATGCATGACAACTGATAAATCCTATATCCTGGATTTCCAGTTGGCGGGTCTATTTCGTTTTAGACACGGAAGTTTAAGCTATTTTCATACCATGTGTTTGCAATTTTTATTTTCGTGCTTGAAGAACATTTTTCACCATGTTTCCTGAAATTTAGAAAAGCAATGTGGATCTGATTTCTTTTTTGTTTGTGAAATGACAATTTAATTTCGTCTTTGTCTGTGCACAAATCCCCATTTTTGGAAATTGTATGATGGTATGCATTTTATGTTTAAAACAGCTCAGCAATAACATTTGGAACTAAAATTTAAAAAATGATGACAAAGTAATATACCAAACATATTTTTAGTAAGGTGAAATATATTTAGTTTTTTTACATATTTATGTCTTGAACAATATTTTTTTCTTTATTTTTCTGATCAACCAACCAGACTTTTCCATGTGAAAAATCTGTGAACCAACAAATTAAAATATTTCAGCAAGAAGATCACATGTACAACATTCTGTAATTACAACCTGCTGACAAGGATTACGTATACTCCTATGATCTATCTGAAGAAATTTTCAACTTTAGAAAAATAATTCGTAATTCCTCATATTTTGACCAAAAAGAGCTAACAACACTCCAAGGCAAACCATTAGATCGAGAGCTAATTAATTTCACCAACAAAAGTAGGGATCATAGGAACGACTTTCTATCACAAGTGATGGAAAATAACCTAGCAACCACAAACAAATATGAGCCGGTATTCATCACCCCACCTGACCGGAATGAATATTTTGATTTATATAGAAGAACAAAAACCGATATGGTGAAAGATAAGGAGTTAAAACTTGAAGGGCTGGATGACGAGAAATTAACCGAAAGGTGGATGAAAATTTAGGGAAAGAACAAAATAGACCTATTAACTTTTCTGAAAGACCCTCAATTCTGGTATTGTTGCACATTTTGGTTGTCTCTGGTTAAGTTTACGGCCGATAAAGTCCCATACATGTTCAATTGGGTTCATGTCAGGTGATATGGCCGGCCAAGGTAACGTGTCTATTGATTCCGACGTCAGGTATGCATTGACGATTCGTGCGCGATGAGGTCTCGCATTGTCATCTTGAAAGACCGGTCTATCAACTTACGCGTGATTGTCAAAATGAGGCGATATAATGGTGTTCTGGATGTCATCCCGGTACCTTTGTCCTTTCAGGGTACCGTGAAGAACATGTATATCAAGCTCCCTCCGGTGGATCGCTATCCTTGCCGTGGTCGGAGGGCTTGCATGTCTCAGTGACCTCAAGAGCTATGCCAGCTGGAGCTTCGTCTCCTGGAAGGGTAACCCATGCTGGACAGGTCGAAGGGTAGAGACCAGACTAAAGTGATCCGAACATCGTGAGATGCCCGATGTTTTGAATAAAATAGGCTCTCCAACCCGTTTGCCGTGGGTTGCTACCCGTGTCGGTGGTTGACGAGATCCTTGTGGATGAGGGCAATAGCCAGACTCCTTACGGTCAGAAAATACCCGGACGGACGAGACTATAGTTCAATAAGCTGCTTTGGCTTCGAAATCATCTAAACGGGAGGTCGGATGGACCCGGTTCGATCAATCGGCTGGTCATGTCGAGCCCTTCAGTTAATCCTCAACAATAAGCTTTCTTGTTACAATTTTCATAATATACACAAGTATTTTAAATTAAGCTATTTATATTTCGGATACCTGAAGAAGGCGATGGCTCATGGGTCAATCAAGTGGTACGCTTTCTTTTTCGCTTGATCGATACGCTCTGCTTGAGTATACTATTCTTGGAACATCTGGTGCTTTCCGCAGTGGATCTTGGGTGCTGATTTTGAGGACCAGCTACATTATATTTGGAGCTCGTTTTCAGCATTAGCACTTGATCCCGGTTCGCCACGGAAACACAGCATCGCCCTTGTAGGCACTCCGAGGTGGGTGGATGACAAGAATGGTGAATCTTTCTCCTCTCATATGGCACAACAAAACAAACCCTCTAAATCAGCTTTAATACATAAAAACAGACAATGTGATGATTCAGAGCCCTGTCGGGAAGATGACAGTTGGCCCAGATTTCTTGTAATAAAAGGAACAGAAGAAAAACCAATTTCAAAAATATCGCCCTTGTAATTCACAAACAAATTCAAAGCGTTGCTTGTACTGTTAAAAAAGTTTCAAAATGAGATCTGGCAATTTGTTGGTTGAATGTTCCAACAAAAGTCAATCAACAAATTTACTGACAATGTCTACAATATCAAACTTTCCTGTTTCTGCCTCTCCTCATAACAGTTTGAACAGCTGTAAGGGGATCATTCGAGACAGAAGTCAATACCTTGGTGACCTCACCGTGGAAGAAATCGGTGAGGAACTTTCAAGCCAAGGTGTAACTGATGTTATTAGATTTCAAATTAAAAAGAATGGAAATATAATTAAATTAAATACATACCTTTTGACCTTTAGAACTCCAACTCCTCCTCCATCTATTACTTTAGGCTGCTTCGGAATCAGAGTTGACATGTTTATCCCTTACCCAATTCGATGCTTCACTTGTCAAAAGTTTGGTCATGGAAGCAAACAATGTCGTGGTAAGCAGAGATGCTTCAAGTGTTCTGACGAAGGACACGAGGGAACAAACTGTAACTCTGAATCTTCTAAATGTGTAAACTGTGGTGAATCCCATTTTTCATCGTCTAGGGACTGCCCTGTTTACCTTAAAGAAAAAAATATTATTAAAATTAAAACAGAAAGAAACATCAGTTACCCAGAAGCTAAACAGATAGCTTCTGTTTCGAATGATCTCCTTGTTTCAAACAGACCATCGTACGCCAGAAAAGTTGTCCGCTCATTCAGTCACGAGAATACACAAACTCGCATGACTTGGCCAATTGATACGGACAATTTTAAAATGCTGCCTGTTGAAACAGAACCTACCGAAAAATATTAATTCCAAGAAAATCTTCCAAAACCAGTACTCAGTCAACTCAATCTTCCCTACAGAGCTCACTATCATCACAAAAAAAATGAGAAAAAGAAATCAAATAAAAAAGAAACAGTGGAAATTCACAATTGGAACGGTGAATCTGTCTGGGATCTTCCCAGTGACATATATGATTCTTCCACCTCAAATAGTCTTTCTTCATCTGCATCCAAGAAGTTATCTTCTTCGTCCAGTACAAAGTCGATAAGAGCCCCATCTCCTCTTCGTTCTCCAGAAAAGAAGGATGTCAAAAAGAAGCCAGTAAATACATCCTCTCAGAAGTCTTCTGATTCGAGGTCGCGGGGTAGGGGTCGAGGCGGAGTAAAACCAGCTGCGTGTGGTCCTGGAGATCGACGACTCTCCTCGCACAACAGATTTTCTACACTAGTCGACGAAACTGAAATGGAAATCGAAAGTGTTTCGCCACCCGAAAGATCACGATCTCAGGGTGAACGAAATAAGAATGCTGGCAAACTCGACAGCATTCGCCCTTCTTTTATTAAATAATGACAATTATAATCCAATGGAATTGCCGAGGTCTTAAAATAAATCTTCTCGAGTTAACACGTTTAGTTCAGTCTTTTTTTTACCTATTGCATTTTGTCTTCAAGAAACTCATCTAAAAGAAAGTGACAATGTATCTTTTAAAGGATACAACATGTATAGCACATTTTCTAAGGTAGATGAACGTGCTGCTGGCGGATCATCCATTTTTGTGAAGGACAGCGTCATTCATAGCACAGTCCAACTCACAACCGATCTACAAGCAGTTGCAATTCGTTTATCATTAATAGACAAAACAATTACATTATGTTCGATATATATTCCACCCAATTCAATTATAGATAAAGCAAAACTTAAAAACCTCACTGATCAATTACCCTCACCATTTATACTTATGGGCGACTTCAATGTTCACAATCCATTATGGGGTAGCAAGACTCGTAATGCCAAAGGTAAGATCATTGAGGACTTTGTCTCTCAAGAAGGATTATGCATTTTTAATGATGGATCTAATACGTATCTTCATCCTGGAAACGGGTCTTATTCTTCTATTGATATCACTATATGCGATCCCTCTCTGCTCCTAGATTATTCATGGTGTGTTCATGATGATCTATGTGGAAGTGATCACTTTCCAATAGTACTTGAACATCTTTTTACTTCTGCCCAACAGAGAGTTCCACGTTGGAAACTTGACAAAGCGGACTGGTCCTTAATTGAGAATCTCTGTCAAGCAGAACTTCAGTCAAAGATGTTTGAGACTTTACATGATCCAATTTTAACTTTTAATACAGTTTTAACGTCAATTGCTGACAGAACTATTCCTAAGACCTCGGCAAATCCTAAACATCCCAGCAAACCATGGTTTGATGACGCTTGTGATCAAGCCATAGGTGACCGTAAAAAATCTGAAAGACGGTTCAGTCAACAACCAACGACGGAAAACTTGAGTAATTTCCGTATTTTTCGCGCTAAGGCACGGCGGACTTGTAGGCAAGCCCGACGAACATACTGGAAAAAATTTACACTACATGTGTTATGAGATATACCCTATTTTGATTAATCATGGAAAGGGCTTTCTAGAAGCTGGTAAAACTCAAATCTACGACAGAATCAAAACACACACAAAGTCGACAAGGCTGCATTTTGATTAATCGTATAGCCTTCTAGAAGCTGGTAAAACTCAACGCTACGAAAGAATCAAAACACTCACAAACTCGACAAGGCTTCGTGGTTTTTCGAATCTTTTGGACTGAAACCTTCTAGTTTGAAACTAACCACTGCATCAGGGAATAAAAAAAGTTACATCTAGCGATTAAAGATGGTCAACCCGTAGAAGCATGTATCTGGAGAAAACGAGGGCAGTATTATTCTTTTTAGAAGTTTAAATGAGTGACCAGGATACCATGAAATAGTAAGAAAAACCAAAGAACTGCCACGGCTTCATTCAATTGTGCGTTTGACGAGATGTCGGATAGTACGTTCGCAATATATCATACAACAGGCAATATTTCGGGCGCATATGTCAGTCAAAAGTCAGCGCTTGGTTAATGTTGTAAGAAACTTGAAACATTACCATCAGAGACGGTAAGAAATTAAAATATCAGGAGACGGACGGTACGTGAGTTATTGAAGTTTAATCCTTTTCATCTGCATATTATTTCAGTATCTTTCACTGAGAGTCAATCTAATATTGTCGAGGCATATGCCTCAAAGCAGAACTTTACAGTAAGTGATTTATTTTCCCGAGGGTATCACCGGCCAAGTAGTCAGCACTTTTGCACTTTTAATGCTGACATGAATTATCATTGATATGGTTATATTTATAAATAACTGATTACAAAATTTAGATTTTTTGAAATACTAACGCTTTTCTACCTCAGGCATAGGTTACCTTAGCTGGATTTGGCAAAACTTTAAGGAATTTTTCTGGAAATTGTATTCCGGCTATTGTTAGTAAATATAAAATGTGTTTAGAAAAAACCTTCGAGTATCTTAAGAAAGTGATTTTTGTAAATATGTTTAATGCATTATTTTTTTATGTAGAGAGAATTCTCAGCAATTCTTCGGGCAAATTTGAAATGAAGCTGTCCGGTACCCCAACACAGCTGTTAAGAAGAAAAAGGGACCCGGAAAGGAAGCAACTGAACAAAGGGCTGTCTTTGTTTGAAAAGATGGCAAAATTCGCCAATGCAAATGAACAAGATACATCCTATTTTGTCATGTTTAAAAAGGGACAGGAAGTTCATACCTTCAAAACTTAAATAAACTTATAAAGTCTCTAAAACTCAATGATGTGTGGAGAATAAAAAATCCAAATAAAATCCAATTTACATGGAGCAGAAAAGACAGGTCAGAGTCAACACGAATAGATTATTTTTAATAGCTCCAGAAATATTCAAAAACTGTGTTTCATATGACATTAGACCAATAGAATTACACAGGCCAGAACTGTGTTTCTTTAAAAATAAATTTAATCAGAGGCCAAAAAGGAAAAGGGTACTGGAAATTAAACAGCAGTGTACTTCAAAATGAAGACTGCTGAAATAATTAGAGAAATAATTAAAAAATTTAAAAACAAAACTAAAACAAGAACAGATCTTGACATACTATGGGACAATTTCAAAATAGAAGTTTGGGACCAGACAATAAGCTATTGCAAAACAAAAGCTAAGAATAAAAAAAACCTAATCAGTTTAACTTCTTAATTTGAATGCCTTATGTTGTGACTTATCACTTGAAGTACAACTTATTTGCATCTTTTGGAAGTTGGAAGAAAATTTAACAGAATTAAATAATATTTTAGACACATGCAATAATTATAACAATAATAACATATTAAAAGAAATAGATAATATAGAAAATGAAGTCGGAAAACTCTATAACGAAAAAATAAAAGGGAATCAAATAAGAGCACGGGTAAAATGGGTTGAAGAAGGAGAGAAAAATTCTGCATATTTTCTAGGGATGGAAAAATCAAGACAGAGTAGAAAAACAATAACCCAATTATATGATGATAAAGGTCAAATTACAAGAGATGAAGACAAAATATTAAAATTAGAAGCAAATTATTATAAAAATTTATATTCTACAAAAAAACCTGAAATAGAAGCCACTAAAAAGTATTTAGATTCTCTAAAGGAATATAAGAAGTTAACTGACTGTGAAAGTAATTCCTGTGAAGGGGAAATAACTGTTGATGAATGTACTGAAGCGATTTTTAAAATGAAACTTAATGTTATATATTACCTTAGCTTTATTTGGCAAAACGGTTAGGAATTTTGGTCCTCAATACTCTTCAACTTCGTACTTCATTTTGCCTTTTTAACTTTTTGGGATTCGAGCGTCACTGATGAGTATGTACTAAATTTAGTCCTGGTATATATGATGAGTTCCTTTTGTGCCTGTGTCTGACATATTACTTATATATATGGTATTTTGAAAGTTAGCATTACAAGTTTCTACATAACGCTTCCACTCTTTGTCATATGTGGAAAGTCTATTTATGACACGTCTTCCACTACTTTGATGGGTTTCAATGTCATGCGCCTCGGTTCTTTTCGACCTCATTATGTGGCGCTTGTGTTTAACTTCTTAATTTGAATGCCTTATGTTGTGACTTATCACTTGAAGTACAACTTCTTTGCATCTTTTGGAAGGTTTCTCTGCAATAACAAAGTCGAATGTTCCACATTGTAACCCTTTGCACCTTGCCGTTTGGCCTTCCGAGATGTATCAAGTTCACAGTCATGTCCGGTCAGAATGGGGACGTTAAATCCGATGCCTCGTGTAAAGAGAGTGCCACCATCTTTGCACGTCAAGAAAATTCAAATTATTTTATTCAAGAAAACTCACAAAGAGCATAAAATGAACAATATAAATGCATATGTACATAAATATTGAGAAAGAGTTATAGCTGACAAAGAGATCTAATACACACATAAAAAAGGAAATATTATATTATATTGTATGATAAATATCAAGGGAGACAAACCTGTTCTTATGTAAATACTCTATTAAGTTACCATATCCATACAACAAATAAATATATATATATATATATGACAGAACACTAAGATAATAATTTTTCTGTTGCTTTGCTATCGGTTTTGTAAAATATACTCAAACTTAGAAATCTAGATATATTTCTACATACATTGGCATGTTCATTACTCATAAGCCAAATAAATTTGTTATCTGTGTTCAGTTTTGAACTATTCTTATTATAGCAAATGTCTATATAGGTTTGCCTAATAGTAAAATATTTTTGGCAATCTAATAAAATGTGTTTTTCATCTTCTACTTCACAAGAGGAACAGTTCTTACATGTTCTGTCATTAACAGGTGTTTTTGGTATTGTATATCTACCCAATTCAATTTGCAGTCTATGATTGCTGGTTCTATATCTACTCATGTTATATTTATCATTTTCGTTACAAATATTAACAAGATAATTTTCAAATTTGAAAATGTTTTTGAAAGTTCTATATGTTCTCAGTTTCTCACTGGTTTGAAGTTGTTAACCATCTAGATTCAAACTTACTTTTAGTAGATTTTATTATCCTTTGGATATCACCATTTTTCATAGAAACATGTAATTGAGTTAATTCTGACTCATTAGAGTTGAACATATTAAATTTCATAGACCATCAATAAATTTGTATGTTAAACTTTTACACAAATTTTGTGTAGCTCAAGCTACAAAAATATTTTTGTCAAGCATCCGATTTCACCTAGATGGATGCACACGCCCGTTGCAGCTAATCTAAGGGAGGTTCTGAACACGGAAACACGTGCAATAAAAATCCCCAAAACGTTGCATGAAAAATAAAAATCAGGAAAAACGAAGCAGGAGAAATAAAATCGTAAAAATTAAGGAAATATAAAGTTATGACTTAGCCGTGCAGCCATTATTAATGGACATGTAGACCTTGCGGTCACCTATAAGTACGTCCACTTCTTGCATCTTATTTGAACACAAATATTATTCATAGTATTTTGATGGACTTCATAAATACCATTAATATTGCAAAAGCAGAATGGTAACATCAGAAATCAATTATTGGATTACACAAGTTTCAGAAGGTATTATACCACACTGGATTTTAATCAAATGCTGGACATGCACGAGAAATCAGGAGCACAGACACTGAACACGGAAAATAAATAAGGGGAAACACGAAGCACTCAAGTTGAGCCAGACACGAAAAAACGAGAAATAAAACGTCAAAACACGTAAAATAAAAATGCAGAAAACGTTGCACGAAAATAACCCATTACCACCCTCTAATTTGTTTAGCGAAATTTTGCGTGAATAATTTATAAAATATAACTAATTTCATAACACTCATTTCATAACACTCATTAGTGTGTTAATGTTAAATTCTTAGACGCTTATATAAATACATATATACGTATTTACCACTAACTTCTTTAAACGAGTAACATAAAGGTTTTCCGTTTTGAAAATTTAATTTTAAACCATCCCTCTTACGTGTATTGAAAACACTAGAAACCAGATCTTTTTTCTGGACTTTAGTTTTGTTAGTTTGTTTTTTCTCGCTTCCTCATTTGCAATCATAATTCCAATGTGTGCAATTTTCACAAAATCCGGCCAGTGCAAATCCCTAGTTAACATTTTACTAAGTCATCCATTGGAATGCCGATACTCTTCTCTATTCTAATTTTTAAGATATATATGTCTAAGGTTCTCAAGTCTTCATCTTCTTTGAAACTATTTAATAAACCAGACAACAAATTCCATTCATTAAATTCTGATATGTTTAAACCACAGATGGTAGCCCTTTTCATTAGTACAAGTGGACGTCATCATGAAACATATGATAGCTAAGCTCTAATCGCTAAATGTGCATGATAATGCAACGTATCCCGTTTTATGTGAGCTATGCTATACAACTTTTGCTAACTAGTTATTTTGTTCAGCCAGAACTATTCAACTAGATTCATTGTCCTGGGATTTTTCAACTAGCTACCTTTTCCACGACACTTTTCGACTGCACCGGAATGAAACAACCAGTTGAAGAGTTCCGCCGGAACAAAATAAACTCAAATACCAGGATTGAATTCAGTATATACGCGCGTTCCGTCTACAAAAGACTCATCATGGACGCTCGAATCCAAAACAGTTTAAAAGGCCTCTTAAAGTACGAAGTTGAAGAGCATTGAAGACCAAACTTCCGAAAAGTTTTGCCAAATACAGCTAAGATAATCTATGCCTGAGGTAGAAAAGCCTTAGTATTTCAAAATAATCAAAAATTAGTAAACAGAAAATTTATAAATATAACCATATCAATGACAATTCAAAGTAACTGGTTGTTACAAATGTTCACGAATATTGTTTCTCCTTTATGGTAGTTGTTAGTCTTTCCTGTTCAAAGTCATTAATATTATTACTATTATACAAACTGCCTGTACTCTCTCTCCTTCTTTTACCAGATCGAGAGAAATAAACATGTGTAAAAACATTGATACTTCAAAATATACAATAAACAAATAACTAGAAAACTATCCTACTCTATAAATAAAAGTATTAAAACGTTTAGTACATAGTTTAAAAATCAATACTGAGAGCAATTATTCGGTGTATTGCATACCAAGTCTTAAATAGTATTATTAACCAGTGAATATTTATATCCACAGGCAAAACACTCGTTTTGTCATCGTTGCGACTTTGTCAAATTCGACATCCCCAAGGGTGACTGGGGTATAGAAATGAGGTCACTTGATCTTCTCCCGACC
This sequence comes from Mytilus edulis, assembly GCA_019925275.1. Classification (NCBI taxonomy): domain Eukaryota; kingdom Metazoa; phylum Mollusca; class Bivalvia; order Mytilida; family Mytilidae; genus Mytilus; species Mytilus edulis. Next base: position 6,542,166 of record JAHUZM010000015.1, on the reverse strand, counting down.
GGCAGTAAAACGCTTGCCGAAGTGGGGCGTCCGTTTGGCTGTGCGGGATGTATCAAGTTCGCAGTCACGTCCAGTCAGAAAGGGGACGTTAAATCCGATGCCTCGTGTAAAGAGAGCCACGCTCTTTGCACGTTAAGAACCCTTGCAACAACTCTTTGAGGGGTCCGTAGGTGGCCTGTTGCAAGGCAAAATTTCTGTCCCTATCCAAGATACCCTCCTTTTTTCGGTGGCAGTCCAAATTTCTCCGACCATCATCCCAGATGACCTCTATTGTATCAACCTACCTATTGTGTATATTGTGAACTTGTTCTCGTCCTGAATATTCATGAAATATTTGCCACTGGACGTTAAGCAACCAACAATCAATCAATCAAATTCGATATCACTGTCCTAACCCCTACTCTGAAAGATATTCTTAATCTTAGTGGCGAACAAGGTTACTTTTTTGCCTACTCCATCTCCTTTTATCAGATCAGTAAATCGCAAATAGGTATTATTGGAACCCCCCCATTACACTTTCGACAAGTCATGTTCTTTTCTTTGAACTTTACTGGTTAAGTGGTATTTCAACTTGCTTTTGGTATGGATCCACTTCAAATAATGCTGTGATTGAATATGAATTACAGGTATTTATTGAATTGTTTATTAATTATGTTTATTCCTAATTACACCTATTTACTGTAACATTCATTATGGTTAGATAAAAATATGTGTTCAAAATTAGATGTATCAAATATGATACAATGGGTGTTTATTTTTATCATCAAGGGGGATAATCACTATTTTTTTATATTATATAATATGCAAAAAATGCATACTTGTGCAATTATAGATGTTAGTTGATTTTAAAATATAAAATATTAAATTACTTATATAATGGTAACTTAGTAGTGTTGAAGTGCATGCATTGGAAGTGGGTCCATTTCAACACAATTTAAAATCTGCACCAAGTTTTGTATGCAGTCCAAAACTGAACTGACACTTTTGTGTATGTGAATAAGTTTTATTACAATTGATGAACATGTAAAGTTTCACTGTCACAGTTGTTTTTAGTTTCCTATGGTGCTGTGTTGCCCTTGAACCTTGTCCACATGACTTAAATAAAAAAAATCTTTATCAGAATTAAGAAATAAGAACAAAAGCCGTTTTCAAAACCCTCAAAAACCAAATCCATCACACAATTTCATGCCAAGTTCAATAGGGAATAATGGATCTGTTCTGGACGCGTATGGTCAGACCATATAAGTATAATACATTGATTGGTTGTTTTGTGTACATTGTTCATTAGAACAAGATATTATGATCACATTGGTACAAATTTTCTGTTATATTGTAAGGCAATTTATCAAACACTGTGAATTATCAGACCTGTTCTTCTTGGTCCTGTCTAAGAATATCAGACGTCGTGATTTGTTTGTCTATGCCTATGTTGTATGCTTGTCAATAAATAATGTGGTTTTCTTCAAATTGAAGATTTGAAATACAGTTCACCCCTTTTCGCTTGTGTTGAAACATCGTTTGCTTTGTGTTATCTACAGAAACAACAGCACCACTCATTACTGCTGCTTGCATATCCTCAGCTGTGGTAATACTGCCACCGGAAGAAACATTCATGTGCATTTTGCATCTCATGTGTGCAATTTTAGAATCACAAATTTATTTTCCTGCTTTGGGCTCACTGAAGTCATATCTCAGTATGGAAATTTTAAATATTTCTCCAATGTTGTTGGTGGTCGGCAATGAATGATTCTCTTAATACAGGGTGCATTTAGTTCCATGCCGAGGGCAACTGTTGCTAGGACCAGTCTTAACGTAGGTTTTCTCTGACAAAGGTCCTTCACAATATGTTGCTTCATAGTTTCTGGATAGTCAGAGTGATATTGAGCAAACAATCTATTTTCAGGAATATTTACTCCATTGTACCAATTTTTCTTAAATTCATACTCCAAATAGCGGAAATAATATCAAAGACTCTCCAAATTTTCAACATATATAACAGTTAGAGGAAAATCGCTTTGCTGCTCATATAGTTGTTCAGCTATTGGTTTGATCAGTTCATCAAATTTGTCAACTTTCCGGATATTTGGGAGTCTTCTCCTTATCTCTAGAAATATGTTAGGACGATCTGGATTGCTGATAATAAGAGTTGTTTCCCTATAGTTCAATATTACTTCTAATTCATTAAGTGCCTTCGATGTAGCGGTTGCTGTAAGAGCAAGATGTCCTGATGTTTCAAAAAGGCATGTTAATTCACCCAACTTCATAAACTCTGGTCTAAAGCTTTCACCCCTACACAGAAATAATGAAAAATTTACAGGGCAATGAATTCCCTACCAGGGATTGACATGTTCTCTTATGGAATAATAAATATGTGTAAATTGAAGATGAAGATTTACATTAACAAAGCTGTATCAATAAACTGTATTCATGAAATATGTATTTCAACCTAATATTCATGCATCAATTTTTTCTTCTTGTTATTGTATATTGCCACTTTTTGTTTAATTGTATATTACTTCAAAGACGAAAAAAAATGCCAATAGCCTCATTAATATTTGTCAGTAGAAATAAGTCAGACACACAGTACAACTTTAATAAGAGAAAAACAGACCAAATATTATATATTTTAAATCAAACAGTTATATTTACTAATTAAGAAATGCAGTTTAAAAAAACAATACTATAATTTGTTGTTACTTTTGACATCCGAAATTGTTTTTCATGAAATATTAGGTAAACTGCCGATACATCACTGTGTATTGCCAAAAGCCAATTTTGTCCGGTATTGAACCAGTCTACAATTAACAAAGGGAATTAATTTGTTTTAAAAGTGTGTAATAACGGAATCAAATCGGTATTTGGCAATGGACCATTCAAATAAGAAAAAAATATAAGTAATTGATTTTTATTTTCTGGAAAGTTAGAACAACTTAAAGTGCCATTCGATATAGCAATTCAGAACAATAACTACTGATGTTTACTTTTGAATATTCCCAAACGTATGTTAATTATTTGGACGTAACAATGGGCGATCAATTTCAGTACACTAATATATAAGATACATACTCCTACATTCAAAAAACCGAAACGTATCAGTTTCTACATAGAACAAGTGCACATCCCATTGGAACATTTAAAAGGTTTGTAAAAGATGAAACGCTAAGACATTTTCGTTTAATGAGGCTCGCGGGTACAAAAAAAAATCAGCAAAAAAACAAACATTTGTTTGTTTCATTACAATTAATTTCACTATTAGATTACTAAGAGATAAGGTACCAAAAAACTTGTTGGATATTTCAATAACTTTGATATATGAGTGGATGATTTTTTGGGGTGTCCATTATGGTGTAAAATTTGAGCGCTATTGACATAAACTCATTTCTAATATAATACCAACAGAAGGTTTCCAAGATACCCATATGTCAACATTTACAGAAGCCTTAATGTGTTCACGTGAACCTTCAGCCACTTCAACTGCGTTTAGTCCGCTCCCTTGAGGGATGCTCAGAAGGCGGTTCATGCTTTCTCCACCGAACTCCTTCGGTGTTCGTTAATATTAATGATTAATGATCCTCTCAGTGATCTCTTCTTTAACACTTTCTCTTTGGTTCCATAGAACTTTTAACGTTGTTGCTACTTGAGTCACTGACATATATATAGGTCTCTGTGCTTTCTTTTTACTACTCTACTGTCTCTCTCTAGTTTTCTATTCTTCATGATTAACGCATGTGATTTCTCATTATCACAACTGTCGGATGAACTTGAAAAATTCCTCCTGTTCTTCTTTTTGTCTTTTTCTTAATAACACAGCATTCAGCCTATTTGTTGCTTTTGGTGGTGTTGGTGGTACCGTCCCATCATCACTACTTTCATCAGACATCTGAAAACAAATTGAGCATTTGTCACTTATCTTTTCATAGTAGCCAATTTCCGCATAAAAAAGCCAATTCCTGCCATTATGTAGACAATTACCGCTGTTATGTAGCCAATTGATGTTATTGCGTATCCAATTACCGCTGCGGTAAATGACTACGATAGAAGCGGTATTTGGTTACATAACAGTGGTAATTTGCTACATGAGAGCGGTATTTGGCTACTAAGAAACCATTCACCGCACATTTGTAGCCATATACCGCGGCGGTAATTGGAAACCTAATAGCGAAGAAAGGCTACATTTATACGTCAACTACTAAACAGTGGCATTTGGCTACATATATTTTCTGTTATGGTCTGTTTAGTATACATCTGGTCAATATTTTAAAAAATACAGGGAACTTGAACTCAATAAGCATAAACAGTTGAGATACTTAAGTTTTCTGTTATCATTTTAAAGATAATCACCTTTTTCTTTCTTTACATACAATAGCACGTAATCAGTTAGTTTTACACTTACTCAACCCCTCTTTAAATTTCTAAACTTATACTCACTTTTACAGTTTCTAAAAAAAAATCACCACTTCAGATAGTTATTCAAAAAATGATAGTGAAATGTTTGTTTTTTGATTCCAGGATTTGTTTATTAAAGAAAAATTAGATTCGATAGAATACAGAAACAAATGATTTCCTCAAACAGCTCAATTCATATTTTGTCAAAGTAAAAAAATCAAAAGCAGAAATACAATCTTCATAATTTACAAATTAAAAAAACACAGAGGAAAAGAATTCATGACACAAAATAAATGAGAAACAATAAAAAAAAAAATGGTGGGGTGATTCTTTCCCTGAAATAGAAAAGGATATTTTTGTTTTGTTGTTAATCAAATGACTAAGTAATTAAACTAAAGGCTCTCCAGCATTTGAAAAAATAAATAAACTGTATACTGAAGTGTTACTGCTCTTAATATTCAATGGCATCATTTTAAAGATAATTACCTTTTTTCTTTCTATACATACGTTGTCAGTTAGTTTAAAATATTCACTATGTCCACTGTCATGAATTTATAAAGTGACAAAAACTGTAAAACTCGTTCTACCACTGTTTTGTCGTTGGTGTATATTCGTAACTTCAAGTGATCTGCGTGCTTATCCCATAATGGATTATTTCATTTAAGAGCCCAATCGAAATGCAGTTGCAATTTGAATTGAAAGTAAACTTGCATGTCTTGATGAACTTACAGTTTCCTTCTCTGCATTTCTTCTTTCTTATCTTCTTTTCTTTTCATCAACTTTACATTACTAAACAAATTAAAATCCAAACTAAATAAAACAAGACCTAGAAATTTCTGAATTTAGATTTTTAAAAGCAAAACTTAAAACAGAAAGAATACAACAAACTCCAAGCTCATCAATTAAGGGTTTGGGTCACAAGAACATTTTTTTTATAATTTAAAACTTCTCTTCACAAAAAGAAAGCAACTCCAAAAAATCATTATCTGAAAAGACAGCAATATAATTGGCACTATGCAAGGGAAAGTCTAAAACATTCAAATCATGATTTTGACAAAATAGTAAAGCTTCAGTAAACTCAAAATTTGGTAAGAAACAAACCAAACTATAGGGATGTTCCAATAAATGTGCCATAATTTAAAGAATAAAAGAATAAAAACAGGATAAATAGTTATAGACGATCTGGCTTTCTTGCTTGGAACACCTAAAACAAAAACAAAAAATTAGTATTTTCCACACTCATATTCATCTTTGAAATCTTCCCCAAAACGGTATACTAAATCAGCAAATGATTGATTAGAAAACTGTCATCCAATGAAAACCGTTGTTACTATTACGTCATTTCACATATATTTCATCAATGATAAGATGTTAATTTACTAAAATAAATTGAGAAAATATTTTTTTTGCCAGACTTTCACTTTTTTTTAAATTGGACCAATAATTTCTGCACATTTTCCGCTATAAAACTTGAAAATCGGTCAAGAAATAAAATAGTTATGATAAAGTTGAGGACCTACCTTTTCACGTCTCATCTCTTTCAGTTTCAGCAGGGATTTTTTGGGATGTCAAACTATATATGCAAAAGAGGCAAAGTGATATAGGTGATTGAAAGGAATTTTCTAATAGGTAACCTATGATATGTGCAACTTATTAGGGTTATATATGTCTCTATATAGAGTATGAATAAATAAATGTGTTTGTACATATGTACCCATTCTTGTTGTGTTTTTTTTTTAATTCATGTCTTCTTCTGTATGTTCTTTGAACAATATCACAGATTAGCGGTAGTGGGCTACTTGTATACTTAAACAGGTGACAGTATATATCAGCCTCTATTCACATTTTTAATGAAGATTTTCTTAATCTGAAAACTGTGAATGATAGAGTTGACTAAATTTTTGATTTTTTAATATTCAATAAGAGAAACAAAAATGGAGAAAAAAAATAGATTGAAAAAAAAACATAGCTTTAGCACTATTTGCACATTATGGGTAGGTGTACAAAATTGGATATTTTGACGATATGCATCCGGTTAGAATCGATCCAAAAACTATTGTTACTTTTTCATCTTACGATGCCTTTCTGTTGCAACATATTTAAAATTAAATAGAAAACAAGTTGCAGTTGCCATGGGCACAGATGTGTTGCTAGGGATATACCACAGTGAATTTGGCAAAAATGTTTATTTAATTATGTTATATTTAAATAGTGTACAAGTGTAAAGTTCACTACATACTAAACGGGTTTAATTTCAAATATAGATATATTAAAGCTGTATAATAATCATATTTAATTAGTTTAACTCCGCCATTATATTGGTTGCTAGGCAAAAGAATAAACGAGCAAGACCCAAAATTCAATTTTTTTTCAGAAGGTCTATGGTATAGACTGACAACATGACAAATTAAATGAAATTTGGAGATGGGGCCCAAAATGGCCCTTATAGCCCCCAGTCCTTTGTTTCTCAGATATTATGATATATATATATATATACATTTATATATAAGCAGTACTCCAGTACATTGACAATGGTGAGTTTTTGTGGTTTAGTCTATTTTTTAGATGCTTTAAGCTACATTGTACATGAAATATATGGAATGACTCAATGTAAGATGTACATGTTTGATTGGCTGGTTTCATCTAATAATGACACCATTTCACGGTTTGGATGTTTAATTTGTTTCTCTGTTACTATAAACTCTACATTTAGGGTATGGAAGAACGGCAAGGTATACATTATCTGTAAGGCATGGTTTCTTGGAATGGACTTCATTTATCAAACCACCTATTGTATTTATTGTGAACTTGTTTTCGACCTGAATATGCATGAAATATTTGCCACTGGACGTTAAGCAACCAATAATCAATTGTCTTGAATATGCATGAAATATTTGCCACTGGACGTTAAGCAACCAATAATCAATTGTCTTGAATATGCATGAAATATTTGCCACTGGACGTTAAGCAACCAACCAACAATCAATCAATCAATGTAACTGAAATCCATAAATCTGACTATTTAAAAGAATCAAACTATTATTAAAACTCAATTTCGACATAGTTGAATGTGTTCTCTTGAAATAAATAACTTTAAATTTTATCTTTCAAATCTGACTGAACTCAAGGAAATTGGAAACAAATACATTGCGATAAGGTCTACGGACAAGACAATTTCAGTTGAAAAATCAATTTGTTAGAATTAATTGTGATTATATTTTTGTTGAAAATACTTAGTTTTAATGTGTACGAATAACTTTCATCACCTATACATAAGATTTAAGTTTAAAAGCAGAGAAATAATTGAATTTAATACTTGGTTATGTACAAGTGTCTTGTCCGTAGAAACTTCCTCATCTGCTGGTAATACTGAGAGATATACTTTTTCTTCATTTGATTTAGTTAATCTTTTAAGGTATGCAGCAACTGGAATAAGCATATTGAAGTAAAATAAGATATCCTTTTTATGAATGATGGTTTGCCACTTTTAAAAATCCACTCCTGTAAAGTTACAAAAATAATTAGTTAATCAAGTATAATATCATACACACTTGCTATTTGCTTAAGCAGGAACCCATACTAAATGCAAATGAGCATGTCTCTTACAAGGCCCAATAGGTGAAAACAATAGCTGTGTATATTGTGGGTAGTTCCTCACACAATGCTGCTGAACTGGTCTTTTAGTAGATGGCTTATCAAATGGAGGTGTAAAAGATCTAAAAAGATGATTTAATAGTAGATAATGAAGTTAGTGAAAGTAGTATGCAACTAATACTGGAATTTTCTTAAAAAATAGTATATTTTTAATCAGTTGGTGCCAAATATACTGGGTTTTTTTTATCTTCACCTGCATATATCTATGGTTGGTTCCAGATTTATGACAGATTTCACATCTATGGCAATTATGACATCACAAACGCCATAAATACGAATCATAAATATATGGCAAGTATTTTGTTTTCTCAAAATCTATGACCTATTTTGGAGTCTGGGAAAAAGAGTAACTTTAGCATCACAGTTAAAACAAAATCAATTATAGATTTCAGATGACATGGCATCATATTTTCCATATATTAGGAATCTGCTATGGATCTTGACCCCACCAGGAATCCAAGTCCATCATTTATATCAACTGTATATATATATATATATATAAATGTCTAAGAATATAACTAAAACACACTAATTGATACATTAAAAAGTTCTATTAGATGTTCAATAAAAATACGCAATATTTCGCTAAACAAATTAGCTTCATCAGGCGTTTGCATCTCTCAAGGTGAAATCGGATGCATGACAAAAAAATATTTGTGTAGCTTAATCTATACAAGATTTGAGGGACAGTGTAACATATTAATTCGGTCATAAAATATGTTTGTAGCTACAACTACATGAAGTTGGAATAAAAGTTTAACACATTTATAGTTGTTCGATTAATTGTATGAATACGACCGCAAAATTTGAAAAAAATTCGTCGTATATTGCTATCACGTTGGCGTCGTCGTCGTCCGAATACTTTTAGTTTTCGCACTCTAACTTTAGTAAAAGTGAATAGAAATCTATGAAATTTTAACACAAGGTTTATGACCACAAAAGGAAGGTTGGTATTGATTTTGGGAGTTTTGGTCCCAACATTTTAGGAATTAGGGGCCAACAAGGGCCCAAATAAGCATTTTCTTGGTTTTCGCACTATAACTTTAGGCAGCAACCATTTGATTTTCTGGGGGGGGCTATGGGGTTTTTTTTTGTACAAAACAATCTATTTTTTTCGCGACAAGTCGAAAACATTTTTTTTCTTTCAATTTTAGCATTACATATAGTGGCAGCTGAGGGTGAAACAAACAATTTTTTTTTCTCAGAATCAAAAACAAATTATTTTTTTCTCCAAAAACTGGAAACAAACTTTTTTTTCCAAAAAAAACCATAGCCCCCCCCCAGAAAATCAAATGGTTGCTGCCTTAGTTTAAGTTAATAGAAATCTATGAAATTTTGACACAAGGTTTATGACCACAAAAGAAAGATTGGGATTGATTTTGGGAATTTTGGTTTTCAACAGTTTAGGAATTAGGGGCCAAAAAAGGGCCCAAATAAGCATTATTCTTTGTTTTCGCACAATAACTTTAGTTTAAGTAAATAGAAATCAATGAAATTTAAACACAATGTTTATGACCACAAAAGGAAGGTTGGTATTGATTTTGGGAGTTAAGGTCCCAACAGTTTATAGGAATGAGGGGCCAAAAAGGGACCCAAATAAGCATTTTTCTTGGTTTTCGCACCATAACGTTAGTATAAGTAATAGAAATCTATGAAATTTAAACACAAGGTTTATGACCATAAAAGGAAGGTTGGTATTGATTTTGGGAGTTTTTGTCCCAACAGTTTAGGAATAAGGGGCCCAAATGGTCCAAAATTAAATTTTGTTTGATTTCATCAAAATTGAATAATTGGGGTTCTTTGATATGCCGAATCTAACTGTGTATGTAGATTCTTAACTTTTGGTCCCGTTTTCAAATTGGTCTACATTAAGGTCCAAACGGTCCAAAATTAAACTAAGTTTGATTTTGACAAAAAATTAATCGGTTGGGTTCTTTGATATGCTGAATCTAAAAATGTACTTAGATTCTTGATTATTGGCCCAGTTTTCAAGTTGGTCCAAATCGGGGTCCAAAATAAAACTTTGTTTGATTTCATCAAAATTGAATAAATGGGGTTCTTTGATATGCCAAATCTAACTGTGTATGTAGATTCTTCATTTTTGGTCCTGTTTTCAAATTGGTCCACATTAAAGTCCAAAGGGTCCAAAATTAAACTTAGTTTGATTTTAACAAAAATTGAAATCTTGGGGTTCTTTGATATGCTGAATCCAAACATGTACTTAGATTTTTGATTATGGGCCCAGTTTTCAAGTTGGTCCAAATCAGGATCTAAAATTGTTATATTTAGTATTGTGCAATAGCAAGTCTTTTCAATTGCACAGTATTGCGCAATGGCAAGAAATATCTTATGCACAATATTGTGAAATAGCATTTTTTTTTAATTAGAGTTATCTTTCTTTGTACAGAATAGTAAGCAAGAAATATCCAATTGCACAATATTGTGCAATAGCAAGAATTTTTTTTTATTGGAGTTATCTTTCTTTGTCCAAAATCAACTTAAATCTTTGTTATATACAATATACAATTTTTATTCACTTTTTACTACCAACTGATAAATTAAAATAATCTTTACCATTCAGTGATAACAAGCAGTTTTTTTACATCTTAATATTTTATGATGTATTTAAATGAGTAGTTATTGTTGCAAAAACTCCATTAGAAATTTTAATTGAGATTAGTTTTGGAATAAGGGAAAGGGGGATGTGATTAAAAAAATTCTTCAAACATTTTTTTGAGAGGATTAATATTCAACAGCATAGTGAATTGCTCTAAGAGAAAAAAAAATTAAGTTCATTAGAACACATTCATTCTGTGTCAGAAACCTATGTTGTGTCAACTATTTAATCACAATCCAAATTTAGAGCTGAATCCAGCTTGAATGTTGTGTCCATACTTGCCCCAACCGTTCAGGGTTCAACTTCTGCGGTCGTATAAAGCTATGCCCTGCGGAGCATCTGGTTATAAATTAATTTGTATGATTTCAAGATAACTATGGTTTTGATTTGAGAGAGATTTTGGATGCACCAGTTACGAACTCTTGAACCTTAAGTACTTAAGAGACGAAAAAAGATTTGAAAGCAAATCAAAACCATAGTTATCTTGAAATCATACAAATTAATTTATAAAAATTCATACAATTAATCGAACATCTATAAATGTGTTAAACTTTTATTCCAACTTCATGTAGTTGTAGCTACAAACATATTTTATGACCGAATTAATATGTTACACTGTCCCTCAAATCTTGTATAGATTAAGCTACAAAAATATTTTTTGTCATGCATCCGATTTCACCTTGAGAGATGCACACGCCTGATGAAGCTAATTTGTTTAGCGAAATATTGCGTATTTCTATTTAACATCTAATAGAACTTTTTAATGTATCAATTAGTGTGTTTTAGTTATATTCTTAGACATTTATATAATTTTAATTCAGTAACTGTATCAGTTTATTTTCACAAACTGATCCACGTTAATTAGATTGAATGTTGATTGTTGCTATTTTTAGACATTATATATATTTATATATATATATTACCGAATAAATATCATTTCTGTAACATGTAACATTTTTGTGATACACATGGTCATTGATTTTTTTCAATCTTTCATTAACTTACACTAACAAAACAGATAAAAAAAGGAGCATTTTCATAGGTATTCATTGTTTATTGTTATAAACTTATACATGTATTCAATGTTAAAACTTACTTTCATCCAGGAATGGATTCCTAATTGTTTCCATCATCTCCATTCGAATGATATTTTCAATGTCATTCACATCAGTGATTGGACCTAAAAACCCCCATTGTTGCAGAGCTCACCCAAAGGGGAATAGCTCCTTTGTACTCTTCCATAAAAAAAAGTAACGGTATAGGAAATCAAAATTGAAATTTCTGTTCTAAATTTTACCTTGACATAGTTCCATTTATAATCGGCAGATTTAAGCTGATGTTACCTTATATCTGCAAGATTGTTAACTGCTAACTTTCTTTGTTCAGTAAATATAGTTCTTTTCCTGAATTTATGGTTTCTGTTTTTTGTTCTCTGCAAATTCAGCTTGTTGTTTTTTACCTTGTGGCCCTATATTTTGACCATCTGACACTCTATAAACACACTGAAACCAACAGAATAAGCATATTTTGTAAATGGTACTAATTCTTCCACCATACTGACTACTGCAGCCAGCTTCAGCATCATTGCCAACAGTTCCTCTCCATACAGTATGATGGAAATTGCATTAAAAATACAGTTTCCATCTGATGTTGACTGCAGAACAGTTCTCTCACCAATTGACAATGGAATAAAATCTTCATTTCTGATTGATAAAATATAAAACAAAAGGTTATGTAACAAAATCCCCTAGTCTCAAAATGAATTGCACCGGTTTCATTTAAAATCAAATAAAAGAAATTTCATATTAAAAGATTCTCATTCTTTCTAGGTTTTTTTTCAAACAAAGGTGTCACTATGGCATCAACAAATAGACCTTCAACAGAAGGAGTTAACAGTTCATTTAATTTCTTCTTGTATTGTAGTGGTAAACGTGTACTGTTAAGTAGATAGAAACTTATTCTTTTCTGTGGGAGATGTAAACACTCATAAAAATCATGAATGCTGAAGTCCATTCATTTATTCACAAATAAACCCCCGACGATCTTTTTTCAATTCAAATGTTCCCACTTGTTAATTTCAAATTGCCCTCGTCAACCTCTTCCATTTCTTTTTGCGTTCTCAAAAGAGAATGCAGCTCTATAAACTTTCCCTCACACATCTTTTCTTTAATTATAAAAGACACGTGTTCCCCCACTGTGTCATGAACGCTAGATTCTTGTGACGGAGTGAAATCAATGGAATTATTTGCAATGTCGTGCCTTAAAGAGAAGAAAGCCTGTGCATCCTCCTCCGACTCATTACCTGATGAAATATCAGTAGTTTCCTCATGTACATTAAGCCACCACATGTCCGACCTCTTTTGTTTTCGTGGCAGGTCTTCTCCGGCTAGCTCTGTCTTTCATTTGGGCAATTTCTTCCTGCTGCACTCTCTTGCCTCCTGTCCTGCTGGTCGTTCTTTTTTTGTTCCCCACGGCTCTTGATGGCGATCCTACGGCATTTCTCTTGTTAGGCATCTTCTATTTGGATAGTTTAACTAGTTTTCGTAACACCTGCTTTCTTGTCGACAGCAAATAAACATGTGCCCGATACGGGAATTCCAAAATTCTATTCAAGCTGATTCAGGAAGTCAAAAATTCTGATTCAAGCTGATTCAGGAAGTCAAAAATTCTGATTCATGCTGCGAGCGCCGCTATGGCCATGCCAAATATGGCATTGAGCTATAGGCTGCAACACCCACGCACCCACACTATTATTTGATTGAATTAAACCAGATTATTGAAAATATAAATTTTTTATAATCTCAATTAATGTATAAATCCAAACACCAACTGACACCAACATATTTATCCAATCTTATTGTGCCTACAAGTAGTAAACAATCGTACAATACTCGACTTTTATCATCGGATAATTTTAGTGTCTCTTGTTGATGATATTTGTCACATTTGAATAAATAGTATTATCCTCATGGTCTCCATACCTTCTATACCTTTTGGCAATTAGGTATTTAATGTCTAAAAATATAGTAAATGTACTCCACAGTGTGTAACAGCGTATGATAGGTTGCTACTAATTCTTTCGCAAAACTGCTACTGTCACGTAAACATTGTTCACTTGTGCCCTTTCAACACAGTACATTGTATTTGCATGGCATTTGTCTTTGATCAAACATTTTTATGCTGGTCATTTTGCTGATTTGATAGTTGATTTTATTGATTATCTCCGCAATCTTTTTCTAAAACTCAGAAACGGTAGCACCCCGATGTGTGTGATAAATTTTACTCGTGAAATTACCATGGTTACTTGATAAGATTTAAGAAGATTGTATGATAGTTGATCTTTAATTATTTATGTCCTGCATAAGTTATTTAGCCATCGGCATTTAATACATATCCGAGACAATATCATCAGTCATAATATAGTGAAATATATATTGTAGATTTAGGAAAGAGATAAATGTTAAGGTTATGCTAAAATAAAATATGAGATAGTATATCATATTTGAAAAGATATGGCATTCTGATTGAATTAATTTTGAAATATGTGCCACTAGATACAAGATTATGAAACTGTAGAATTGTAATAAATCTGTTTCAACACTTGATTATTATGGCCCTCCGGTGGATCGCTATCCTTGCCGTGGTCGGAGGGCTTGCGTGTCTCAGTGACCCCAAGAGCTATGCCAGCTGGAGCTTCGTCTCCTGGTAGGGTTACCAATGCTGGACAGGTCGAAGGGTAGAGACCAGACTAAAGTGATCCGAACATCGTGAGATGCCCGATGTTTTAAATAAAATAGGCTCTCCAACCCGTTTGCCGTGGGTTGCTACCCGTGTCGGTGGTTGACGAGATCCTTGTGGATGAGGGCTATAGCCAGACTCCTTACGGTCAGAAAATACCCGGACGGACGAGACTATAGTTCAATAAGCTGCTTTGGCTTCGAAATCATCTAAACGGGAGGTCGGATGGACCCGGTTCGATCAATCGGCTGGTCATGTCGAGCCCTTCAGTTAATCCTCAACAATAAGCTTTCTTGTAACAATTTTCATAATATACACATGTATTTTAAATTAAGCTATTTATATTTTGGATAACTGAAGAAGGCGATGGCTCATGGGTCAATCAAGTGGTACGCTTTCTTTTTCGCTTGATGGATACGCTCTGCTTGAGTATACTATTCTTGGAACATCTGGTGCTTTCCGCAGTGGATCTTGGGTGCTGATTTTGAGGACCAGCTACATTATATTTGGAGCTCGTTTTCAGCATTAGCACTCGATCCCGGTTCGCCACGGAAACACAGCATCGCCCTTGTAGGCACTCCGATGTGGGTGGATGGCAAGAATGGTGAATCTTTCTCCTTTCATATGGCACAACAAAACAAACCCTCTAAATCAGCTTTAATACATAAGAAAAGAAAATGTGATGATTCAGAGCCCTGTCGGGAAGATGATAGTTGGCCCAGATTTATTGTAATAAAAGGAACAGAAGAAAAACCAATTTCAAAAATATCGCCCTTTGTAATTCACAAACAAATTCAAAGCGTTGCTGGTACTGTTAAAAAAGTTTCAAAAATGAGATCTGGTAATTTGTTGGTTGAATGTTCCAACAGAAGTCAATCAACAAATTTACTTACAATGTCTACAATATCAAACTTTCCTGTTTCTGCCTCTCCCCATAACAGTTTGAACAGCTGTAAGGGGATCATTCGAGACAGAAGTCAATACCTTGGTGACCTTACCGTGGAAGAAATCGGTGAGGAACTTTCAAGCCAAGGTGTAACTAATGTTATTAGATTTCAAATTAAAAAGAATGGAAATATAATCAAATTAAATACTTATCTTTTGACCTTTAGAACTCCAACTCCTCCTCCATCTATTACTTTAGGTTGCTTCGGAATCAGAGTTGACATGTTTATCCCAAACCCAATTCGATGCTTTACTTGTCAAAAGTTTGGTCATGGAAGCAAACAATGTCGTGGTAAGCAGAGATGCTTCAAGTGTTCTGACGAAGGACACGAGGGAACAAACTGTAGCTCTGAATCTTCTAAATGCGTAAACTGTAGTGAATCCCATTTTTCATCGTCTAGGGACTGCCCTGTTTACCTCAAAGAAAAAAATATTATTAAAATTAAAACAGAAAGAAACATTAGTTACCCAGAAGCTAAACAGATAGCTTCTGTTTCGAATGATCTCCTTGTTTCAAACAGACGATCGTACGCCAGCAAAGTTGTCCGCTCATTCAGTCACGAGAATACACAAACTCGCATGACTTGGCCAATTGATGCGGACAATTTTAAAATGCTGCCTGTTGAAACAGAACCTACCGATAAAATAATAATTCCAAGAAAAACCAAAATCTTCCAAAACCAGTACTCAGTCAACTCAATCTTCCTTACAGAGCTCACTATCATCACAAAAAAAAAATGAGAAAAAGAAATCAAATAAAAAAGAAACAGTAGAAATACACAATTGGTGCGGTGAATCTGTCTGGGATCTTCCCAGTGACATAGATGATTCTTCCACCTCAAATAGTCTTCCTTCAACTGCATCTAAAAAGTTATCTTCTTCGTCCAGTGCAAAGTCTACTAGAGCCCCATCTCCTCTTCGTTCTCCAGAAAAGAAGGATGTCCAAAAGAATACATCCTCTCAGAAGTCTTCAGATTCGAGGTCGCGGGGTAGGGGTCGAGGCGGAGTAAAACCAGCTGCGTGTGGTCCTGGAGATCGACGACTCTCCTCGCACAACAGATTTTCAACACAACTCAGGGTGAGCGAGATAAGAATGCTGGCAAACTCGACAGCATTCGCCCTTCATTTATTAAATAATGACAAATATCATCCAATGGAATTGCCGAGGTCTTAAAATAAATCTCGAGTTAACACTTCTAGTTCAGTCATTTTTACCTATTGCATTTTGTCTTCAAGAAACTCATTTAAAAGAAAGTGTCAATGTATCTTTAAAAGGATACAACATGTAAAGCACATTTTCTAAAGTAGATGAACGTGCTGCAGGCGGATCATCCATTTTTGTGAAGGACAACGTCATTCATAGCACAGTCCAACTCACCACTGATCTGCAAGCAGTTGCAATTCGTTTATCATTAGACAAAACAATTACATTATGTTCGATATATATTCCACCCAATTCAATTATAGATAAAGCAAAACTCAAAAACCTCACTGATCAATTACCCTCACCATTTATACTTATGGGCGACTTCAATGCTCACAATCCATTATGGGGTAGCAAGACTCATAATGCCAAAGGTAAGATCATTGAGGACTTTGTCTCTCAAGAAGGATTATGCATTTTTAATGATGGATCTAATACGTATCTTCATCCTGGAAACGGGTCTTATTCTTCTATTGATATCACTATATGCGATCCCTCTCTGCTCCTGGATTATTTATGGCGTGTTCATGATGGTCTATGTGGAAGTGATCACTTTCCAATAGTACTTGAACATCTTTTTACTTCTGCCCAACAGAGAGTTCCACGTTGGAAACTTGACAAAGCGGACTGGTCCTTGTTTGAGAATCTCTGTCAAGCGGAACTTCAGTCAAAGATGTTCGAGACTGTACATGGTCCAATTTTAACTTTTAATACAGTTTTAACGTCAATTGCTGACAGAACTATTCCTAAGGCCTCGGCAAATCCTAGACATCCTAGCAAACCATGGTTTGATGACGCTTGTGATCAAGCCATAGGTGACCGTAAAAAATCTGAAAGACGGTTTAGTCAACAACCAACGACGGAAAACTTGAGTAATTTCCGTATTTTTCGCGCTAAGGCACGACGGACTTGTAGGCAAGCCCGACGAACATCCTGGAAAAAATTTGTCTCGGGGATTACATCTCGCACTCCGATGACAAAAGTTTGGAATATGGTAAATAAAATAAAAGGTAAAAATTCTAAAGCCACTGTAAAACATTTGAAAGACGGCAATGATTTATTAACATCTGAAAAGGATATTGCCAACAAGCTTGGTGAAACTTTTGCGAAATCTTCTTCTTGTAACAACTACAGAGAAGACTTTAAAAAAGTTAAAAAACAAAAAGAAAAAATTAAATTAAACTTTAAATCAAAAAATGGTGAAAATTATAATAAACTATTTTCTCTTGAAGAACTTAAAACATCTCTGTCAAAAGCCCATGATACAGCTTGTGGGCCTGATAATATTCACTACCAACTCTTAAAACACTTGCCAGATTCCTCACTAGACGCTCTCTTGCAGCTCATGAATAACATTTGGGAATCTGGTGATTTACCATCAATCTGGAAGCTTGCAACCGTCGTGCCTATTCCAAAACCAAGTAAACATCATACGGATCCTATTAATTATCGACCAATTGCTCTTACCAGTTGTGTCTGTAAAACACTCGAACGGATGGTCAATGATCGTCTTGTTTGGTTCCTTGAATCCAATGGGCTATTAACCAATATCCAGTGTGGATTCCTACAGGCCGCAGTACTCTTGATTATCTTGTTCGATTCGAATCATTTGTTCGTAATGGTTTTGCGAAAAATGAACATGTAGTGTCGGTCTTTTTCGACATTGAGAAGGCCTATGATACTGCATGGAAATATGGTATTTTAAAAGATCTATTTGATATGGGGTTGAAAGGCAATATGCCTAATTTTATTTCTAATTTTCTCTCTAACAGACAATTTAATGTTAGAGTTAATTCGACCTTGTCTGATCTGTATGATCAAGAGATGGGTGTCCCTCAGGGCAGTATTTTATCTGTTACATTATTTAGTCTTAAAATCAACAGCCTTGTTGAAGTTTTAAAAAGTAATATTGAAGGTTAATTGTACGTTGATGATTTTTTAATATGTTACAGAGGCAAAAATATGAATAACATTGAAAGACAATTACAATTATGTCTTGGAAGAATTGAAAAATGGGCCTCGGAAAATGGTTTTAAATTTTCCACGTCAAAAACGGTCGGGATGCATTTTTGTAACAAAAGAAAATTGCATCTTGATCCAGAACTAACTTTGTACGGCAACCCAATTAAAATGGTTGATGAAACCAAATTTCTTGGTTTACTTTTAAAAAGTTAACCTTTCTACCCCATATCAAAATGTTAAAAGCGAGATGTTTAAAAGCTTTAGATATTTTAAAAGTTGTTGGCAGCACCGACTGGGGTGCTGATCGCAACATTTTACTCAATTTATATAGATCTCTAGTTAGATCTAAACTAGATTATGGCTCTGCAAGAAAGTCCTACATACAGATTCTCGATGCTGTGCATCACCAAGGTTTGCGTCTCTGTCTTGGCGCATTTAAAACCTCACCAGTTGAGAGTCTGTATGTAGAGGCTGATGAGCACTCACTCTCTGACAGACGTTTGAAGCTTGGACTTCAATATGCTGTCAAACTAAAAGCCCATTCAGAGAATCCTGCCTACAGCTGTGTTTTTAATCCGATTTATGAAGATATTTTTGCAAAACATGAAAATAAAATTCCTCCGTTAGGTATACGTTTAAAACCACATTTAGCTTCTTTTGATTTAAAATCTGTTGCTCAAGTTAAAACTTGCAAATGTCCTCCATGGGAACTTCCTAAACCAAAAATGAACACAATAAAAATAAAACAAATCCTCTTTTAATTCAGCAACACTATGCTGAAATTAAAGCCGATTATCTAGATTTTTCAACTGTCTATACTGATGGATCAAAAGATGGTGATCGAGTTGCATCTGCTGCTGTCTTTAGGGACAGAGCTGCAACCCTCCGTTTGCCATCTGATGCCTTAAATAGGTCATTTGAACAAGACAATTTTCTAATATGTATTTGCAAATGTATTAGAAGCAAAATTAAAACAACCACAGCTTTATTTAAAAATTGCACCATTTTCTCAATAATATTTTTTTCAGTAATTTTTATTTCTTTTTGGATATTCATTTAGATTTGACCTCTATTGATAATTTTTCAACATTTTACTGTAAATTTGACATTTTTTTTGATAATTGTATATGATGTTACCTTAAATCAGTCATTTGATCAAAACAGTTTTATAATATGTATTGGCAAATGTATAAGAAGCAAAATAGAAAAAAAAACACAGCTGTATTCAAAAATTGAACCATTTTCTCTGTAACATTTTTTCAGTAAATTTTACTACTTTTTTGATTTTCATTCATTTTTACCAATTTGAAGGTAACTTCTGAATAAATTATCCAAAAAGTGGTAAAATTTACTAAAAAAGTATTATAATTCTATAATGAAGGTTTGGTTTGTTCAAATTGACTTCAAATGCATTTGTCAATACATATTAGAAAGTATTTCGGTCAAATGACAGATTTAAGGTAACATCAAATACAATTATCAATACATATAAGAAAGTTGTCTTGGTCAAATGACCGATTTAAGGTAACATCAAATACAATTATCAATACATATTAGAAAGTTGTCTTGGTCAAATGACCGATTTAAGTTAACATCAAATACAATTATCAATACATATTAGAAAGTTGTCTTGGTCAAATGACCGATTTAAGATAACATCAAATACAATTATCAAACATATAAAAGTTTGGTCAAATACGTTAAGAAACTCAATAACATTAAAAAAATGGTATATACGTAAAATGTCGAAGTTATCAATGAACCTACAACAGGTTTGCTGTTGTATATTTACAATTATCCTATAAATAGGCCAATTGAAGGTTACAAATGAATGAATTAGTTCAAAAAGTGGTTAAATTTACTGAAAAAAGTATTATAATTCTATAATGAAAGTTTGGTTTGTTCAAATTGACTTCTAAATGCATTTGGTCAATACATATTAAAGTATTTCGGTCAAATGACAGATTTAATGTATACATCAAATACATTATCAATACATATAAGAAAGCTGTCTTGGTCAAATGACCGATTTAAGGTAAACATCAAATACAATTATCAATACATATAGAAATTGTCCAGAAAGTGTTAAAATTTATTGATATTTTTTTACAATTTCATAGTTAATTTTGATTGGTTTCAAGTTGACTCTTGGTAACAATTACAATTACATAATAGAAAAGTTGTCTTGGTCATAAACCGATTAAAGTAACATCAATTAACAATTTATAATTAAAAAAATCAAATTTACATGTAAATGTCGAAAAGTTATCATTATACCAAAACAGGTTTAAGTGTAAATTTCTAAAATATTATAATTCATAATGAAGGTTTTGGTGATTAAAATTAATTCAAAAATTTAATCTATAGAAGTTTTGTAAATGACATTAAGTACATCAAATACATTATCATACAATATGAAAGTGTCTGTAATACCGATTTAAGGTAACATCAAATACATTATAATCAATAGAAATGTAGAAAGTTGTAATTTATTATAATTTTTTACAATTTCATATTAAGTTTGAATGGTTCAAGTTACTTCAATTATCAATACATAATAGAATTGTCTGGTCAAAAACGATTAGTAAATAATCATTATAATTAAAAAAAATCAAATTTAAGTAGAAAAATTTAAAATTACATATAACAAAACAGTCTAATTATTATTACAATTACCTATAAATATGGCTATTGAAGTTACAATGAATGATATCAAAATGTTAAAATTACTAAAAAATTTATAATTCTATAATGAAGGTTTGTTTGTCAAATTGACTTCAATGCATTTTCAATAATTGATTTTCGGTCAAATGACAATTTAATAACATCAAATAATTATCAATACATTAAGAAAGCTGTTGTCAAATACGATTTAGTAAATCAAATACAATTATCATACATATAAGAAATTTAGAAAGGTAAAATATATTGTATTTTTTTTAAATATGTTAAATTTATTGGTTATTGACTTTCATATTAAATTGATGTTGTTGTCTTGACAATTTAATACATAATAAATTTTAAAAAACCAATTAAGTAAATTCAATTACATTATACAAAAAAATTAATTTAAATTCTAAAATGCTATTACAACATTTAATGTATTATCAAAATTATTTATAAATTAATTCTATAATGAAGGTTGGTTTGTTAAATTGACTTCAAATGCATTTGTCAATACATATTAGAAAGTATTTCGGTCAAATGACAGATTTAAGTAACTTCAAATACATTTATCAATACATATAAGAAAGTTGTCTTGGTCAAATGACCGATTTAAGGTAACATCAAATACAATTATCAATACATATTAGAAAGTTGTCTTGGTCAAATGACCGATTTAAGTTAACATCAAATACAATTATCAATACATATTAGAAAGTTGTCTTGGTCAAATGACCGATTTAAGGTAACATCAAATACAATTATCAATACATATTAGAAAGTTTACTTGGTCAAATGACCGATTTAAGTTAACATCAAATACAATTATCAATACTATTAGAAAGTTGTCTTGGTCAAATGACCGATTTAAGATAACATCAAATACAATTATCAAAACATATTAGAAAGTTGTCTTGGTCAAATGACCGATTTAAGATAACATCAATAACAATTATAAAAAAATGGTCAATATTACAGTAAAATGTCGAAAAGTTATCAATGAACCTACAACAGGTTTGCTGTTGTATATTTACAATTATCCTATAAATATGGCCAATTAAAGGTTACAAATGAATGAATTATTCAAAAAGTGGTAAAATTTACTAAAAAAGTATTATAATTCTATAATGAAAGTTTGGTTTGTTCAAGTTGACTTCAAATGCATTTGTCAATACATATTAGAAAGTATTTCGGTCAAATGACAGATTTAAGGTAACATCAAATACGATTATCAATACATATAAGAAAGCTGTCTTGGTCAAATGACCGATTTAAGGTAACATCAAATACAATTATCAATACATATAAGAAAATTGTCCAGAAAGTGGTAAAATTTATTGATATTTTTTTACAATTTCATAGTTAAGTTTTGATTGGTTCAAGTTGACTCTTGGTACAATTATCAATACATAATAGAAAGTTGTCTTGGTCAATAAACCGATTAAAGGTAACATCAATTACAATTATAATAAAAAAAAATCAAATTTACAGTAAAATGTCGAAAAGTTATCATTATACCAAAAACAGGTTTAATGTTGTATTATTTACAATTATCCTATAAATATGGCCAATTGAAGGTTACATATGAATGAATTATCCAAAAAGTGGTAAAATTTACTAAAAAAGTATTATAATTCTATAATGAAGGTTTGGTTTGTTTAAATTGACTTCAAATGCATTTGTCAATACATATTAGAAAGTATTTCGGTCAAATGACAGATTTAAGGTAACATCAAATACATTTATCAATACATATAAGAAAGTTGTCTTGGTCAAATGACCGATTTAAGGTAACATCAAATACAATTATCAATACATATTAGAAAGTTGTCTTGGTCAAATGACCGATTTAAGTTAACATCAAATACAATTATCAATATAATATAAGAAAGTTGTTTTGGTCAAATGACCGATTTAAGGTAACATCAAATACAATTATCAATACATATTAGAAAGTTGTCTTGGTCAAATGACCGATTTAAGTTAACATCAAATACAATTATCAATACATATTAGAAAGTTGTCTTGGTCAAATCACCGATTTAAGTTAAACATCAAATACAATTATCAATACATATTAGAAAGTTGTCTTGGTCAAATGACAGATTTAAGGTAACATCAAATACATTTATCAATACATATAAGAAAGTTGTCTTGGTCAAATGACCGATTTAAGGTAACATCAAATACAATTATCAATACATATTAGAAAGTTGTCTTGGTCAAATGACCGATTTAAGTTAACATCAAATACAATATCAATACATATTAGAAAGTTGTCTTGGTCAAATGACCGATATAAGATAACATCAATAACAATTATCAAAAAATGGTCAATATTACAGTAAAATGTCGAAAAGTTATCAATGAACCTACAACAGGTTTGCTGTTGTATATTTACAATTATCCTATAAATATGGCCAATTGAAGGTTACAAATGAATGAATTATTCAAAAAGTGGTAAAATTTACTAAAAAAGTATTATAATTCTATAATGAAGGTTGGTTTGTTCAAATTGACTTCAAATGCATTTGTCAATACATATTAGAAAGTATTTCGGTCAAATGACAGATTTAAGGTAACATCAAATACAATTATCAATACATATAAGAAAGCTGTCTTGGTCAAATGACCGATTTAAGGTAACATCAAATACAATTATCAATACATATAAGAAAATTGTCCAGAAAGTGGTAAAATTTATTGATATTTTTTTACAATTTCATAGTTAAGTTTTGATTGGTTCAAGTTGACTCTTGGTACAATTATCAATACATAATAGAAAGTTGTCTTGGTCAATAAACCGATTAAAGGTAACATCAATTACAATTATAATAAAAATAAATCAAATTTACAGTAAAATGTCGAAAAGTTATCATTATACCAAAACAGGTTTAATGTTGTATTATTTACAATTATCCTATAAATATGGCCAATTGAAGGTTACATATGAATGAATTATCCAAAAAGTGGTAAAATTTACTAAAAAAGTATTATAATTCTATAATGAAGGTTGTTTGTTCAAATTGATCAATGCATTTGTCAATAATATTAGAAAGTATTTCGGTCAAATGACGGGGGGGGGGTGTCTTGGTCAATAACCGATTAAAGTAACATCAATTACAATTATAAAAAAAAAATCAATTTACAGTAAAATGTCGAAAAGTTATCATATACAAACAGGTTTATGTTGTATATTTACAATTATCCTATAAATATGGCCAATTGAAGGTTACATATGAATGAATTATCCAAAAAGTGGTAAAATTTACAAAAAAGTATTATAATTCTATAATGAAGGTTTGGTTTGTTCAAATTGACTTCAATGCATTTGTCAATACATATTAGAAAATATTTCGGTCAAATGACAGATTTAAGGTAACATCAAATACAATTATCAATACATATAAGAAAGCTGTCTGGTCAAATGACCGATTTAAGGTAACATCAAATACAATTATCAATACATATAAGAAAATTGTCCAGAAAGTGGTAAAGAAAATTGTCCAGAAAGTGGTAAAATTTATTGATATTTTTTTACAATTTCATAGTTAAGTTTTGATTGGTTCAAGTTGACTCTTGGTACAATTATCAATACATAATAGAAAGTTGTCTTGGTCAATAAACCGATTAAAGGTAACATCAATTACAATTATAATAAAAATAAATCAAATTTACAGTAAAATGTCGAAAAGTTATCATTATACCAAAAACAGGTTTAATATTGTATTATTTACAATTATCCTATAAATATGGCCAATTGAAGGTTACATATGAATGAATTATCCAAAAAGTGGTAAAATTTACTAAAAAAAGTATTATAATTCTATAATGAAGGTTTGGTTTGTTCAAATTGACTTCAAATGCATTTGTCAATACATATTAGAAAATATTTCGGTCAAATGACAGATTTAAGGTAACATCAAATACAATTATCAATACATATAAGAAAGCTGTCTTGGTCAAATGACCAATTTAAGGTAACATCAAATACAATAATCAATACATATAAGAAAATTGTCCAGAAAGTGGTAAAATTTATTGATATTTTTTTACAATTTCATAGTTAAGTTTTGATTGGTTCAAGTTGACTCTTGGTACAATTATCAATACATAATAGAAAGTTGTCTTGGTCAATAAACCGATTAAAGGTAACATCAATTACAATTATAATAAAAATAAATCAAATTTACAGTAAAATGTCGAAAAGTTATCATTATACCAAAAACAGGTTTAATGTTGTATTATTTACAATTATCCTATAAATATGGCCAATTGAAGGCTACATATGAATGAATTATCCAAAAAGTGGTAAAATTTACTAAAAAAGTAGTATAATTCTATAATGAAGGTTTGGTTTGTTCAAATTGACTTCAAATGCATTTGTCAATACATATTAGAAAATATTTCGGTCAAATGACAGATTTAAGGTAACATCAAATACAATTATCAATACATATAAGAAAGCTGTCTTGGTCAAATGACCGATTTAAGGTAACATCAAATACAATTATCAATACATATAAGAAAATTGTCCAGAAAGTGGTAAAATTTATTGATATTTTTTTACAATTTCATAGTTAAGTTTTGATTGGTTCAAGTTGACTCTTGGTACAATTATCAATACATAATAGAAAGTTGTCTTGGTCAATAAACCGATTAAAGGTAACATCAATTACAATTATAATAAAATAAATCAAATTTACAGTAAAATGTCGAAAAGTTATCATTATACCAAAAACAGGTTTAATATTGTATTATTTACAATTATCCTATAAATATGGCCAATTGAAGGTTACATATGAATGAATTATCCAAAAAGTGGTAAAATTTACTAAAAAAAGTATTATAATTCTATAATGAAGGTTTGGTTTGTTCAAATTGACTTCAAATGCATTTGTCAATACATATTAGAAAATATTTCGGTCAAATGACAGATTTAAGGTAACATCAAATACAATTATCAATACATATAAGAAAGCTGTCTTGGTCAAATGACCAATTTAAGGTAACATCAAATACAATAATCAATACATATAAGAAAATTGTCCAGAAAGTGGTAAAATTTATTGATATTTTTTTTACAATTTCATAGTTAAGTTTTGATTGGTTCAAGTTGACTCTTGGTACAATTATCAATACATAATAGAAAGTTGTCTTGGTCAATAAACCGATTAAAGGTAACATCAATTACAATTATAATAAAAATAAATCAAATTTACAGTAAAATGTCGAAAAGTTATCATTATACCAAAAACAGGTTTAATGTTGTATTATTTACAATTATCCTATAAATATGGCCAATTGAAGGCTACATATGAATGAATTATCCAAAAAGTGGTAAAATTTACTAAAAAAGTAGTATAATTCTATAATGAAGGTTTGGTTTGTTCAAATTGACTTCAAATGCATTTGTCAATACATATTAGAAAGTATTTCGGTCAAATGACAGATTTAAGGTAACATCAAATACATTTATCAATACATATAAGAAAGTTGTCTTGGTCAAATGACCGATTTAAGGTAACATTAAATACAATTAATTAGAAAGTTGTCTTGGAAAAATGACCGATTTAAGGTAACATCAATAACAATTATCAAAAAAATGGTCAAATTTACAGTAAAATGTCGAAAAGTTATCATTATACCAAAAACAGGTTTAATGTTGTATTATTTACAATTAACCTATAAATATGGTCAATTGAAGGTAACATCTGAATGAATTATCCAAAAAGTGGTAAAATTTACTCAAAAAGTGTTATAATTCTATAATGAAGGTTTGGTTGGTCCAAATTGACTTCAAATGCATTTGTCAATACATATTAGAAAGTATCTCGGTCAAACGACCGATTTAAGGTAACACCTTATACAATTATCAATTCATTTTAGACAGTTGTCTTGGTCAAATGACCGATTTTAGGTAACATCAATTACAATTATCAAAAAAAATCAATCAAATTTACAGTAAAATGTCGAAAAGTTAACAATATACCAACAAGAGGTTTGCTGTTTTATTATTTACAATTATCCTATAAATATGGTCAATTGAAGGTAACATCTGAATGAAGTATCAAAAAAGTGGTAAAATTTACTTAAAAAGTATTATAATTCTATAATGAAGGTTTGGTTTGTTCAAATTGACTTGAAATGCATTTGTCAATAGAGCTATACCAGCTGGAGCTTCGTCTCCTGGTAGGGTTACCCATGCTGGACAGGTCGAAGGGTAGAGAGCTATACCAGCTGGAGCTTCGTCTCCTGGTAGGGTTACCCATGCTGGACAGGTCGAAGGGTAGAGACCAGACTTAAGTGATCCGAACATCGTGAGATGCCCGATGTTTTAAATAAAATAGGCTCTCAAACCCGTTTGCCGTGGGTTGCTACCCGTGTATATATATGAAAATATACCAAATTAATGTTCACATGGTTCAGGTGAATCCATAGGGAAACCTTTGGGTCAGACCCTGACTTCACAATTTTATCAATTGACAACATGCCGATTAAACCATTCAAATTGTCTATATAATCAACCAACACTGAAGTGTTGAGCAATCTTTGAACTGTGAATTGTTATTTTCTTTTACTGAAAATCGCACAGGATTATTTTGAAAAATGTATTACCATATACCAGGATATTTGTTGTGCCTTTTATGACTTAGTTCTAGTGGCTCTGCATTTAAGGAAAAGGCCTTCAGTTATGTTATATATTTTGCCCCAACAAAACTGAGTCTCTGACTCTGTAAATTCTACCAATATTCATAGCATACGGATTAGTGATGGGTACAATTAAATGAATTCACGGTAATTTGCAGATACTCAAGTCCATGACATTGATAATAATAGTAGTGAGGTTTTTTTAAGTTTCAGCTCATTATTATTTTTCTCTAGACAGAATGTTTTAATTGAAGATGTAGCCTGTAATAAGGTCATTTCCTTGTTGTGGAGAACATTTTTAATTTCAATTAATCCTTGGTTGTTATGTTCATGTATTACTTTCCCATTTGGGCTACCACCTCAACATTAAACCTCTTCATCCACAACAAGACCCATGTTTTCTACTTTTTGTTTGTCTTTTTTCTTGAGTATATTCTTGTATTCCCCTTTCCTCTCTTAGTCCAAGTCAAGTAGCTGTGTTACCTTTAAAGGTACTGTATAAAAAAAAATTACAAAAAGAGTTGCAGGTATTTTATGATTCCTTTTGTTGACAAGGCCGAAATATGGCTGTTATCTCTTCTTTCTCTCATCCATCTATTAAGCTGATGTTGCATGTAACTTTAGTGTAATTTTCATTTATAAAAGGAAGGGGATTTGACTTACGACGTGAGGAAGATATCCGATACCATTTGTAAAACGGTAATTCCTTAAGGTCACCTCCTCGTGAGACTTGTGTTTATTTTTTCTATCAATGTTTTTTCCTTTTTTTGGATAATGCAGTAGAGCTTTTCTCATTGAGAGAGGAATTTTCTGAACCACTCAATTCATATGCTTCTATTTCAATTCCATCGTCAGACTTATTTTTATTTTTTCTATAAATGTTCTTTCTTTTTTTTTGATTTTGCAACATACGATGTATTGTAATTTCAGACTTGTTGGTGCAATGGCAATGTATATTTTGCATCATTTTTATGCTGAAGGCGGAGGTGATTGATTGATTGTTGGTTGCTTAACGTCCAGTGGCAAATATTTCATGCATATTCAGGACGAGAACAAGTTCACAATAAATACAATAGGTAGGTTGTTGTAATAGAGGCCATCTAGGATGATGGTCGGGGAAATTTAGACTGCCACTGGAAAATGAGGGTATATTGGATAGGGACAGAAATTTTGCCTTGCAACTGGCCACCTACGGACCCCTCAAAGAGTTGTTGCAAGGGTTCTTAACGTGCAAAGAGCGTGGCACTCTCTTTACACGAGACATCGGATTTAACGTCCCCTTCTGACGGACGTGACTGCGAACTTGATACATCCCGCACAGCCAAACGGACGCCCCACTTCAGCAAGCGTTGTACTGCCGGTCGGGAGAAGACCAAGTGACCATATTTCTATACCCCAGTCACCCTTGGGGATGGCGGAGGTGATAAACTTGACTTTTCTCTGCCATTGCTTCTTTGTGAGGGTAATGAATATGTTTCGGAATTATGGCCTCCATCTATTTGAATTGTCCCATTGAGCTAAAATTTCTTGATATCTATTATTACATGAAATAATCAAGTTGTGAATCCTAATGTGGAATATGTCATAGAGACAATAACAGAACAAAAGAGCAGTTAACATAAGAAAGCTGCTATTTCATTTTACACTGTACAAACATGTTTGTATATGTTGAAATCAATGTGTTGAAATTTATTTTTCTTTGATTCCAGAATGTTGTGAAATTTGACACAATCATGTTGTTTCTTGCTTGAACACATGTCTATATTGTTTTTGAAGAAATTCCATACAGTTTATTAGAGTTTTTTTTCTCCTTCTATGACCAGCTAACGTTTATTGTTTACAAAA
>JAHUZM010000015.1:6461364-6512400 GCA_019925275.1 Mytilus edulis | reverse complement strand
TGTTAGTTTTAGTAGAACATTAGGAGACTGGAGTAGTTTTCTCTGTGAAGATGACAACGAAACGAAATTTTTCGAGTTTCTTGGCGACTGAATTGCTTCTTTAGTGACTAATAAGGATACTTTTAAGCTACCCGTTGTAATCATGGAGAAGCAGATACACGAATGTTTGCATGTACGGTTTGCTTCCTGTACGTGACATATCAAATGCGTTTGGTCCTTGTGTAGCTACTCTTCCTTTGGTTCATGTGTTCATTGGATGTGATACTTTTTGGATTTTCGTGGGGAAGGGAATAGTTCAGTTTGGATGACATGGGAAGTATTTCCAGATGTAAGGGACGTTTTTTTCTTCGCTGAAGTATGAAGACACATACATGGACATCTTAAAAGCATTTGTTTGCATCATGTATGACAGAACAACATCATCATTTGCTGTTAACGAGGCGCGATGTAAATTGTTACACAGGAAGCAGCGGCATTGTGATGCAGTTCCGCCTACAAGAGTTTTTTTTCTCGGCGCACATTCAAAGAAAAGCATATCAAGGAGTACAAGTTTGGGCTCAGTCTGGTTTATGTATTCGACAGGTTCATGTACCAAGTCATGAACACTGGGGTTGGATGAAAGAAAAAAATCGATGACCGAAAAGAACTTCTTTGGCTGCCATTACTCCCTCCTGTCATGAAATGCGAAGGTTAAAAATCCAGCTGTGTTGACAACTGTAAACTCTACCGTTCTAGCCTTCCTTGAGCGGGTTTTTGTATTGGCTACAAATGAGGGTATCTTTTAAAGGAACAGAAAATTTTGCCTTGCAACAGGCCACCTACGGACCCCTAAAAAATGTTGTTGCAAGCGTTCTTAACGTGCAAAGAGCGTGGCACTCTCTTTACACGAGGCATTGGATTTAACGTCCCCCTTCTGACCGGCCGTGACTGCGAACTTGATACATCCCGCACAGCCAAACGGACGCCCCACTTCGGCAAGCGTTTTACTGCCGGTCGGGAGAAGACCAAGTCACCATATTTCTATACCCCAGTCACCCTTAGGGTCAAATTGTTTGAAGATGTTGTTCATAGATTTTGTAGGATTGCAGACAGTAGATCCGAAAAGATTTCATTAAAGTATTAAAATTTACATGGATTAATTTATCAGTCATTATAACATGGTGTCAAATGTGAACAACTAGTGAAAAAAAAGACTATTGTTTGGCGAAAGCATCAACACAAAAAACATGGATGCACATGTAAAGCAGCCTCCTGAAAAGAAATTTTCCAGTGACGGAAATATGGCAGAAAGATGGAAGAGACTGGCGTCAGAAAATGGAGCTATACTTGAAAGTTGTTATGAGCGAAGCGTAAGAAAAGGATACATGCAAAGCGTTGCTATATGTAATCGGACAGGAAGGCCGGAACATATTCAATACCTTTAATATCCAGGAAGGAGACAAAGACAAAATTGACCACTTTTCACGCTTTTTTTTGTTTAAATAAATTGCATTCCGCGCAAAAACGTAACTATGGAACATTACAAGTTCGACACTAGAGTATAAAGAAAATCAGAATCGATGGATTTAAGAAAAATGACTCAAAATTGAGCAATCACGGAAGAACCTGTACGAGATCGTATTGTGTGTGGAACTAACTCTGATAGAGTAGAGAAAAGACTATTTAGGAATGACGAGTTCACACTTGCAAAGGCAATACGTGCATGCCGAGCAGATGAAGAATCTAAATGTCAGATAAAAACATTTGAAGAAGAGGAAACAGTGCACGCATTAATAAGAAGACCACGTTATCAAAATCAACAACAAAGAAGAAAAGAAGATCATAAAATCAGTTGCGAAAAATGCGGATTTCAACAAGGAAAACGAAATTGTCATGCTTATGAAAAAAGTGTCGAAAAAATAACAAGTTAAATCACTTTGAAGATTAAACAAATGGAAATCATTTCGGTTATGGTCAATTGTTATATTTATGAAGATGGCGCTGAATGTAAAACTCTTGAATGTGCACGAGTGTGTGTACTAAGAGTTAAATATTTGTGGTTCATTTCTCATCATATTTGTTAATTCCTAAAAGCAAGCATTAGACGAATAGCTATTATAACAGATAAGCAAAAAGAAATAATTTAATTTAAGCTACCTATTTTTTTTCAAAATGTTTTTTTAATAAAATAAAAGGTGTGCCAATATTTTCAAATACCTCTTCTCTCTTAGATTTCTCACTATGGTGCTCCTATGTTTGGTAACGTTTGCTTTTAGATTGAATGTCCTCCACAACTTTTTTTCATATCTTCACTGGTGGTGACAAAACCTTCCTTCGTGGCTTTTTATTTCTGGTCATATTTGAATAAAAACTAATACATTAGGTTACCTCCCAAAATAATGTGTAGGTGTTATATTAAATTCAGTAATGTATGATGTTCCATAAGGTAAACAATAAACTGTCAATATAATTATCTATAGAATATGGTCGATTTCTAAGATTATAAAAAAAAGTTATCAAATTTATAGGCCTATGTAGAAAAAATAATGTTGAACCAATGATAGGTTTATTTTTACTGTCAATATAGTTATCTATAGCATATGGTCGACTTCTAAAATTATCAAAAACGTTATCAAATTTATAGGCAAATGTAGAAAAAATATTATTGAACCAATGGCAGGTTTATTTTTACTGTCAATATATTATCTATAGATATGGTCGATTCTAAAATTATCAAAAACGTTATCAAATTTATAGGCAAATGTAGAAAAAATATTATTGAACCAATGACAGGTCTGTTTTTAACTGTCAATATAATTATCAATATAATACAGTCAATTCTGTCAATATAATTATCAATATAATACAGTCAATTTCTGTCAATATAATTATCAATAGATACGGTCGATTCCTAAAACTATCAAAAAGGTAATCAAATGTTTAGGCAAATGTAGAAAAAATATTATCAAACCAATGACAGGTCTGTTTTTAACTGTCAATATAATTATCATATAAATAAAGTTCGATTTCTAAAATTATCAAAAACGTTATCAAATTTATAGGCAAATGTAGAAAAAATATTATTGAACCAATGGCAGGTTTGTTTTTACTGTCAATATAATTATCAATAGAATATGGTCGATTTCTAAAATTATCAAAAAGATATAAATTTACGGAAAATGTAGAAAAAATATTATTAACCAATGACAGGTCTGTTTTACTGTCAAATATAATTATCTATTTGAATATATGATCGATTTCCTAAAATATCAAAAAGTTATCAAATTTTAGGGCAATGTACAAAAAAATATTATCAATACTAATTAATCTTATAAGCAATTTAGGTTTGATATTTGATTTCTAAAACTTATCAAAAAAGTTATCAAATTGATAGGCAAATGTAGAAAAAATATTATTAAACCAATGCAGGTCTTTTTTTACTGTCATATAATTTCTATAGAATATGGTTAATTCTAAAATTATCAAAAAAGTAATCCAAATGTTATGTCAAATATAGAAGAAATGTTATTAAACCAATGACAGGTCTGTTTTTACTGTCAATATTGATTTCTATAGAATATGGTCGAATTCTAAAATTATCAAAAAAGGTATAAAATGTATAGGCAAATGTACAAACATTATTATTAAACCATTGACAGGTCTTTTTTTTACTGTCAATATAATTTTCTATAGAATATGGTCGATTTCTAAATTATAAAAAGTTATCAAATTTATAGGCCAATGTAGAAAAAATAATGTTGAACCAATGACAGGTTTGATTTTTTATGTCAATATAATTACTATAGATATGGTCGATTTCCAAAATTATAAAAAACGTTATCAAATTTATAGGCAAATTAGAAAAAATATTATTAACAATGACAGGTCTGTTTTAAACTGTCAATATAATTATCTATTAGAATATGTTCGATTTCTAAAATTATCAAAAACGTTATCAAATTTATAGGCAAATGTAAAAAAAATATTATGAACCAATGGCAGTTTTTTTTACTGTCAATATAATTATCAATAGAATACGGTTAAATTCTAAAACTATCAATACAGGTAATCAAATTTATAAGCAAATGTAAAAAAAATATTATTAAACCAATGACAGGTCTGTTTTTACTGTCAATATAATTCTCTATAGAATATGGTCGATTTCTAAAATTATCAAAAAAAGATACAAATTTAGGCAAATGTAGAAAAAATATTATTAAACCAATGACAGGTCTGTTTTACTGTCAATATAATTATCTATAAATATGGTCGATTTCCTAAATTATCAAAAACGTTATCAAATTTATAGGCAAATGTAGAAAAAATAATGTTGAACCAATGGCAGGTTTTTTTTAGTGTCAATATATTATCTATAGAATATGGTCGATTTCTAAGATTGTCAAAAAGTTAAAATTTAAGGCAAATGTAGAAAAAATATTATTAACAATGACAGGTCTGTTTTACTGTCAATAATTATCATTGAATAGGTCGATTCTAATTTACGTATCAATTGGCAATTAAAAAAAAATTATCAAAATATATTACGGTTGATTCTAAAACTATCAAAAAGTTATCAAATGTTAGTCAAATTAGAAGAAATGTTATTAAACCAATGACAGGTCTGTTTTACTGTCAATATGATTACTATAGAATATGTCGAATTCTAAAATTATCAAAAAAGGTATAAATTATAGGCAAATGTAAAACATTATTATTAAACCATCAGGTCTTTTTTACTGTCAATATAATTTCTTAAAATATGGTATTCTAAATATAAAAAGTTATCAAATTTATAGCAAATGTAGAAAAAATAATTTGAACCAATGACAGGTTTTTTTACTGTCAATATAATTTCTATAGATATGGTCGATTTCTAAAATTTCAAAAAGTATAAATTTAGGCAAATGTAGAAAAAATATTATAAACCAATGACAGGTCTGTTTTACTGTCAATATAATTATCTATAGAATATGTTCGATTTCTAAATTATCAAAAACGTTATCAAATTTATAGGCAAATGTAGAAAAAATATTTGAACCAATGGCAGGTTTGTTTTTACTGTCAATATATTATCATAAATAGGTAAATTCTAAATATCAAAAAAGTATCAAATTTTAGGCAAATGTAGAAAAAATATTATTAAACAATGACAGGTCTGTTTTAACTGTCAATATAATTTCTATAGAAAATGGTCGATTTCTAAATTATCAAAAGTTATCAAATTTAGGCAAATGTAAAAAATATTATAAAATCAGTTGTTTTTACTGTCAATATAATATCTATAAATACGGTTGATTTCTAAATATCAAAACATATCAAATTATAGGCAAATTAGAAAAATATTTAAACCAATGACAGGTCTGTTTTTATGTCAATATATTACTATAGAATATGGTCGATTCTTAAATTATAAAAAAATAAATTTAGGCAAATGTAGAAAAAATATTATTAAAAATATCTTAGAATAATTATTTAAAACTTTCAAAAAAGTTATCAAATTTATAGGCAAATGTAGAAAAAATATGTTGAACCAATGCAGGTCTGTTTTTACTGTCAATATATTATCTATAGAATATGGTCGATTTCTAAATTATCAAAAAAAGTATCAAATTTATAGGCAAATGTAGAAAAAATATTATTAAACCAATGACAGGTTGTTTTTACTGTCAATATATTATACATCATTAAATAAGATCAATTGGCAAATGTAAAATATTAACAATGACAGTTGTTTACTGTCAATATATTATCAATAGAATATCGTCGAATTTCATAAACATTATCAAAAAGGTTATCAAATGTTAGGCAAATGTAGAAAAAATATTATCAAACCAATGACAGGTCTGTTTTAACTGTCAATATAATTATCTATAGAATATGTTCGATTTCTAAAATTATCAAAAACGTTATCAAATTTATAGGCAAATGTAGAAAAAATTATTATTGAACCAATGGACAGGTCTGTTTTACTGTCAATATAATTATCATATAGAATATTCGGATTTAAATTCTAAACTATCAAAAAGTATCAAATTTATAGGCAAATGTAGAAAAAATATTATTAAACCAATGACAGGTCTGTTTTTACTGTCAATATAATTCTCTATAGAATATGGTCGATTTCTAAAATTATCAAAAAAGATATCAAATTTATAGTGGAATGTACAAACAAATATTATTAAACCAATTACAGGTCGGTTTTTACTGTCAATATAATTATCTATAGAATATGGTCGATTTCTAAAATTAGAAAAAAACTATCAAATTGATAGGCAAATGTTGAAAAAAATATTATTAAACCAGGTCTGTTTTAACTGTCAATATATTAATCTATAGAATATGTTCAATTTCTTAAATTAAAAAAAAGTTATCAAATTTATAGGCAAATGTAGAAAAAAAATATTACTAAACCAATGACGGGTCTGTTTTTACTGTCAATATAATTCTCTATAGTTTTAGTTATCAAAGGTACCAGGATTATAATTTAGTACGCCAGACGCGCGTTTCGTCTACATAAGACTCATCAGTGATGCTCATATCAAAATATTTATAAAGCCAAACTAGTACAACATACTATAGAATATGGTCGATTTCTAAAATTATCAAATAAGTAGTCAAATGTATCGTCAAATATAGAAAAATTGTTATTAAACCAATGACAGGTCTGTTTTTACTGTCAATATGATTACCTATAGAATATGGTCGAATTATAAAATATATAAAAAAAAAGGTATAAAATGTATAGGCAAATGTACAAACAATATTATTAAACCTTTTACTGGTCTTTTTTTACTGTCAATATAATTATCTATAGAATATGGTCGATTTCTAAGATTATAAAAAAAGTTATCAAATTTATAGGCCAATGTAGAAAAAGTAATGTTGAACCAATGCTGTTTTTACTGTCAAAATAATTATCTATAAAATATGGTCGATATCTATAATTATCAAAAAAGGTATAAAATTTATAGGCAAATGTAGAAAAAATATTATTGAACCAATGGCAGGTCTGTTTTTACTGTCAATATAATTTTCAATAGAATACGGTTAAATTCTAAAACTATCAAAAAAGTAATCAAATTTATAGGCAAATGTAGAAAAAATATATATTAAACTAATGAAAGGTCTGTTTTTACTGTCAATATAATTCTCTATAGAATATGGTCGATTTCTAAAATTATCAAAAAAGATATCAAATTTACGGCAAATGTAGAAAAAAAATATTATTAAACCAATGACAGGTCTGTTTTACTGTCAATATAATTATCTATAAATTATGGTCGATTTTCTAAATTATCAAAACCGTTATCAAATTTATAGGCAAATGTAGAAAAAATAATGTTGAACCAATGGCAGGTCTGTTTTTAGTGTCAATATAATTATCTATAGAATATGGTCGATTTCTAAAATTGTCAAAAAAAGTATAAAATTTTGGGCAAATGTAGAAAAAAATATTATTAAACTAATGACAGTCTGTTTTAACTGTCAATATAATTATCTATTGAATATGGTCGATTTCTAATATTATCAAACACGTTATCAAATTTATAGGGCAAGGTACAAAAAAATATTATCAATATCATTATCTATAGAATACGGTTGATTTCTAAAACTATCAAAAAAATTATCAAATTTATAGGCAAATGTAGAAAAAATATTATTAAAACAATGACAGGTCTGTTTTTACTGTCAATATAATTCTCTATAGAATATGGTCGATTTCTAAAATTATCAAAAAAGTAATCAAATGTATAGTCAAATATAGAAAAAATGTTATTAAACCAATGACAGGTCTGTTTTTACTGTCGATATGATAACCTATAGCATATGGTCGATTTCTAAAATTATCAAAAACGTTGTCAAATTTATAGGCAAATGTAGAAAAAATATTATTGAACCAATGACAGGTCTGTTTTTACTGTCAATATAGTTATCAATAAAGTACAGTCAATTTCTGTCAATATAATTATCAATAGATTACGGTCGATTCCTAAAACTATCAAAAAGGTTATCAAATGTATAGGCAAATGTAGAAAAAAAATTAACAAAGCAATGACAGGTCTGTTTTAAATGTCAATATAATTATCTATAGAATATGGTTGATTTCTAAGATTGTCCAAAAAAGTATAAAATTTTAAGCAAATGTAGAAAAAATATTATTAAACTAATGACAGGTCTGTTTTAACTGTCAATATAATTATCTATTGAATATGGTCGATTTCTAATATTATCAAACACGTTATCAAATTTATAGGGCAATGTACAAAAAAATATTATCAATATAATTATCTATAGAATACGGTTGATTTCTAAAACTATCAAAAAAATTATCAAATTTATAGGCAAATGTAGAAAAAATATTATTAAACCAATGACAGGTCTGTTTTTACTTTCAATGTAATTCTCTAAAGAATATGGTCTGTTTCTAAAATTATCAGAAAAGGTATCAAATTTGAGGCAAATGTAGAAAAAATATTATTAAACCATTGACAGGTCTGTTTTTACTGTCAATATAATTATCTATAGAATATGGTCGATTTCTAAAAGTATCAAAAAAGTTATCAAATGTATAGGCAAATGTAGAAAAAATATTATTAAACCAGTCACAGGTCTGTTTTTACTGTCAATATAATTATCTATAGAATATGGTCGATTTCTAAAATTATAAAAAAAACTAGCAAATTGATAGGCAAATATTGAAAAAATATTATTAAACCGATGCTGTTTTTACTGTCAAAATAATTATCTATAAAATATGGTCGATTTCTATAATTATCAAAAAAGGTATAAAATTTTTAGGCAAATGTAGAAAAAATATTATTGAACCAATGGCAGGTCTGTTTTTACTGTCAATATAATTTTCAATAGAATACGGTTAATTCTAAAACTATCAAAAAAATAATCAAATTTATAGGCAAATGTAGAAAAAATATTATTAAACTAATGAAAGGTCTGTTTTTACTGTCAATATAATTCTCTATAGAATATGGTCGATTTCTAAAATTATCAAAAAAGACATCAAATTTACGGCAAATGTAGAAAAAAATATTATTAAACCAATGACAGGTCTGTTTTACTGTCAATATAATTATCTATAAATTATGGTCGATTTCCTAAATTAAATCAAAACGTTATCAAATTTATAGGCAAATGTAGAAAAAATAATGTTGAACCAATGGCAGGTCTGTTTTTAGTGTCAATATAATTATCTATAGAATATGGTCGATTTCTAAAATTGTCAAAAAAAGTATAAAATTTTGGGCAAATGTAGAAAAAATATTATTAAACTAATGACAGGTCTGTTTTAACTGTCAATATAATTATCTATTGAATATGGTCGATTTCTAATATTATCAAAACACGTTATCAAATTTATAGGCAATGGTACAAAAAAATATTATCAATATCATAATCTATAGAATACGGTTGATTTCTAAAACTATCAAAAAAATTATCAAATTTATAGGCAAATGTAGAAAAAATATTATTAAAACAATGACAGGTCTGTTTTTACTGTCAATATAATTCTCTATAGAATATGGTTGATTTCTAAAATTATCAAAAAAGTAATCAAATGTAGTCAAATATAGAAAAAATGTTATTAAACCAATGACAGGTCTGTTTTTACTGTCGATATGATAACCTATAGCATATGGTCGATTTCTAAAATTATCAAAAACGTTGTCAAATTTATGGCAAATGTAGAAAAAATATTATTAACCAATGACAGGTCTGTTTTTTACTGTCAATATAGTAATCAATATAATACAGTCAATTTCTGTCAATATAATTATCAATAGATTACGTCGGATTCCTAAAACTATCAAAAAGGTTATCAAATGTATAGGCAAATGTAGAAAAAAAATTAACAAAGCAATGACAGGTCTGTTTTAAATGTCAATATAATTATCTATAGAATATGGTTGATTTCTAAGATTGTCCAAAAAAGTATAAAATTTTAAGCAAATGTAGAAAAAATATTATCAAACTAATGACAGGTCTGTTTTAACTGTCAATATAATTATCTATTGAATATGGTCGATTTCTAATATTATCAAACACGTTATCAAATTTATAGGCAATGTAAAAAAAATATTATCAATATAATTATCTATAGAATACGGTTGATTTCTAAAACTATCAAAAAAATTATCAAATTTGTAGGCAAATGTAGAAAAAAATTATTAAACCAATGACAGGTCTGTTTTACTTTCAATGTAATTCTCTATAGAATATGGTCTGTTTCTAAAATTATCAGAAAAGGTATCAAATTTGAGGCAAATGTAGAAAAAATATTATTAAACCAATGACAGGTCTGTTTTTACTGTCAATATAATTCTCTATAGAATATGGTCGATTTCTAAAATTATCAAAAAAGTAATCAAATGTATAATCAAATATAGAAAAAATGTTATTAAACCAATGACAGGTCTGTTTTTACTGTCAATATGATTACCTATAGAATATGGTCGAATTCTAAAATATAAATATAAAATGTAGGCAGTAAACATATTTAACCATGAGTTTTTTTTTTACTGTAATATAATATCTAAGAATGGTCGATTTCTTTAATTAAAAAAATCAAATTAGCAAATGTAAAAAACTAGTCAATTATTATCTAACATACGGTTGAATTTCTAAAAATATTTCTAAAATTATCAAATAAGGAAATTGAGAAAAAATTATAAAAAATTATAAACATGTCGGTCTGTTTTTACTGTCATATAATTCTCTAAGAATATGGTCGATTTCTAAAATCAAAAAAGTAAATCAAATGTATAAGTCAAATAAGAAAAAATGTTATTAAACCAATGACAGGTCTGTTTTTACTGTCAATATGATTACCTATAGAATATGGTCGAATTCTAAAATTATCAAAAAAGGTATAAAATGTATAGGCAAATGTACAAACATTATTATTAAACCATTGACAGGTCTTTTTTTTTACTGTCAATATAATTATCTATAGAAAATGGTCGATTTCTTTAATTATAAAAAAAATCAAATTTTAGGCAAATGTAGAAAAATATTTATCAATATAATTATCTATACAATACGGTTGATTTCTAAAACTATCAAAAAAGTTAATCAAATTTATAGGCAAATGTAGAAAAAATATTACTAAACAAATGACAGGTCGTTTTTTACTGTCAATATAATTCTCTATAGAATATGGTCGATTTCTAAATTATCAAAAAAGTAATCAAATGTATAGTCAAATATAGAAAAAAATGTTATTAAACCAATGACAGGTCTGTTTTTACTGTCAATATGATTACCTATAGAATATGGTCGAATTCTAAAATTATCAAAAAAGGTATAAAATGTATAGGCAAATGTACAAACAATATTATTAAACCATTGACAGGTCTTTTTTTACTGTCAATATAATTATCTATCGAATATGTTCGATTTCTAAAATTATCAAAAACGTTATCAAATTTATAGGCAAATGTAGAAAAAATATTATTGAACCAATGGCAAGTTTGTTTTTACTGTCAATATAATTATCAATAGAATACGGTTAAATTCTAAACTATCAAAAAAGCAATCAAATTTATAGACAAATGTAGAAAAAATAGTATTAAACCAATGACAGGTCTGTTTTTACTGTCAATATGATTATCAATATAATACAGTCAATTTCTGTCAATATAATTATCAATAGATGACGGTCGATTTCCTAAAAACTATCAAAAAGGTTATCAATGTTTAGGCAAATGTAGAAAAAAATATTATCAAACAATGACAGGTCTGTTTAACTGGCAATATAATTTTCTATCGAATATGTTCGATTTCTAAAATTATCAAAAACGTTATCAAATTTATAGGCAAATGTAGAAAAAAACATTATTGAACAATGGCAGGTTTGTTTTTACTGTCAATGTAATTATCAATAGAATACGGTTAATTCTGAAACTAGCAAAAAATAACCAAATTTATAGGCAAATAGTAAAAAAATATTATTAAACCAATGACAGGTCTGTTTTACTGTCAATATAATTATCTATAAAATATGGTCGATTTCCTAAATTATCAAAAACGTTATCAAATTTATAGGCAAATGTAGAAAAAAATAATGTTGAACCAATGGTAGGTCTGTTTTTAGGTAATAAAGGTATAAAATGTACAATGTATAGGCAAATGTACAAACATTATATTAAACCATTGACAGGTCTTTTTTTACTGTCAATATAATTATCTATAGAATATGGTCGATTTCTTCAATTATAAAAAAAAAATCAAATTTTAGGCAAATGTAGAAAAAATATTATCAAAATAATTATCTATAGAATACGGTTGATTTCTAAAACTATCAAAAAGTAATCAAATTTATAGGCAAATGTACAAAAAATATTATTAAACAAATGACAGGTCTGTTTTTACTGTCAATATAATTCTCTATAGAATATGGTCGATTTCTTAAATTATCAAAAAATTAATCAAATGTATAGTCAAATATAGAAAAAATGTTATTAAACCAATGACAGGTCTGTTTTTACTGTAAATATGATTACCTATAGCATATGATCGATTTCTAAAATTATCAAAAACGTTATCAAATTGATAGGCAAATGTAGAAAAAAATAATGTTGAACCAATGTCAGGTCTGTTTTTAGTGTCAATATAATTATCTATAGAATATGGTCGATTTCTAAAATTGTCAAAAAAAGTATAAAATTTTCGGCAAATGTAGAAAAAATATTATTAAACTAATGACAGGTCTGTTTTAACTGTCAATATAATTATCTATTGAATATGGTCGATTTCTAATATTATCAAACACGTTATCAAATTTATAGGGCAATGTACAAAACAAATATTATTAAACCAATTACAGGTCTGTTTTTACTGTCAATATAATTATCTATAGAATATGGTCGATTTCTAAAATTATCAAAAAA
The DNA here is from genome assembly GCA_019925275.1 of Mytilus edulis. NCBI lineage: Eukaryota > Metazoa > Mollusca > Bivalvia > Mytilida > Mytilidae > Mytilus > Mytilus edulis. Next base: position 6,499,516 of record JAHUZM010000015.1, on the reverse strand, counting down.
GTAATCAAATGTATAGTCAAATATAGAAAAAATGTTATTAAACCAATGACAGGTCTGTTTTTACTGTCGATATGATAACCTATAGCATATGGTCGATTTCTAAAATTATCAAAAACGTTATCAAATTTATAGGCAAATGTAGAAAAAAATAATGTTGAACCAATGGTAGGTCTGTTTTTAGTGTCAATATAATTATCTATAGAATATGGTCGATTTTTAAGATTGTCAAAAAAAGTATAAAATTTTAGGCAAATGTAGAAAAAATATTATTAAACTAATGACAGGTCTGTTTTAACTGTCAATATAATTATCTATTGAATATGGTCGATTTCTAATATTATCAAACACGTTATCAAATTCATAGGGCAATGTACAAAAAAAATATTATCAATATAATTATCTATAGAATACGGTTGATTTCTAAAACTATCAAAAAAATTATCAAATTTATAGGCAAATGTAGAAAAAATATTATTAAACCAATGACAGGTCTGTTTTACTGTTAATATAATTATCTATAAAATATGGTCGATTTCCTAAATTATCAAAAACGTTATCAAATTCATAGGCAAATGTAGAAAAAATAATGTTGAACCAATGGTAGGTCTGTTTTTAGTGTCAATATAATTATCTATAGAATATGGTTGATTTCTAAGATTGTCCAAAAAAGTATAAAATTTTAGGCAAATGTAGAAAAAATATTATTAAACTAATGACAGGTCTGTTTTAACTGTCAATATAATTATCTATTGAATATGGTCGAATTCTAAAATTATCAAAAAAGGTATAAAATGTATAGGCAAATGTACAAACAGTATTATTAAACCATTGACAGGTCTTTTTTTACTGTCAATATAATTATCTATCGAATATGTTCGATTTCTAAAATTATCAAAAACGTTATCAAATTTATAGGCAAATGTAGAAAAAATATTATTGAACCAATGGCAAGTTTGTTTTTACTGTCAATATAATTATCAATAGAATACGGTTAAATTCTAAACTATCAAAAAAGCAATGAAATTTATAGACAAATGTAGAAAAAATAGTATTAAACCAATGACAGGTCTGTTTTTACTGTCAATATGATTATCAATATAATACAGTCAATTTCTGTCAATATAATTATCAATCGATGACGGTCGATTCCTAAAACTATCAAAAAGGTTATCAAATGTTTAGGCAAATATGAAAAAATATTATCAAACCAATGACAGGTCTGTTTAACTGGCAATATAATTTTCTATCGAATATGTTCAATTTCTAAAATTGTCAAAAACGTTATCAAATTTATAGGCAAATGTAGAAAAAACATTATTAAACCAATGGCAGGTTTGTTTTTACTGTCAATGTAATTATCAATAGAATACGGTTAAATTCTAAAACTATCAAAAAAGTAATCAAATTTATAGGCAAATGTAGAAAAAATATTATTAAACCAATGACAGGTCTGTTTTACTGTCAATATAATTATCTATAAAATATGGTCGATTTCCTAAATTATCAAAAACGTTATCAAATTTATAGGCAAACGTAGAAAAAAATAATGTTGAACCAATGGTAGGTCTGTTTTTAGTGTCAATATAATTATCTATAGAATATGGTCAATTTCTAAGATTGTCAAAAAAAGTATAAAATTTTAGGCAAATGTAGAAAAAATATTATTAAACTAATGACAGGTCTGTTTTAACTGTCAATATAATTATCTATTGAATATGGTCGATTTCTAATATTATCAAACACGTTATAAAATATATAGGGCAATGTACAAAAAAAATATTATCAATATAATTATCTATAGAATACGGTTGATTTCTAAAACTATCAAAAAAATTATCAAATTTATAGGCAAATGTAGAAAAAATATTATTAAACCAATGACAGGTCTGTTTTACTGTCAATATAATTATCTATAAAATATGGTCGATTTCCTAAATTATCAAAAACGTTATCAAATTCATAGGCAAATGTAGAAAAAATAATGTTGAACCAATGGTAGGTCTGTTTTTAGTGTCAATATAATTATCTATAGAATATGGTTGATTTTTAAGATTGTCCAAAAAAGTATAAAATTTTAGGCAAATGTAAAAAAAAATATTATTAAACTAATGACAGGTCTGTTTTAACTGTCAATATAATTATCTATTGAATATGGTCGATTTCTAATATTATCAAACACGTTATCAAATTTATAGGGCAATGTACAAAAATGTTTTATCAATATAATTATCTATAGAATACGGTTGATTTCTAAAACTATCAAAAAAGTTATCAAATTTATAGGCAAATGTAGAAAAAATATTATTAAACCAATGACAGGTCTGTTTTTACTGTCAATATAATTCTCTATTAGTCCCACAGCTGCAGTTTCATTTGTAGAACCTAATTCTCAGCACTGTAGTAAATCAATATTTCAGAGACCCCCGGTACCACCTTACCCTCTGCAAAGTACACCGGTGCATGAGCCTCAACACATCTCTCAGTCTCCAATGCCGTGTCCACATATATCTTCTTGTAATTCAGGGCTACCTATATCAACTGCTACCCTACCAATTAATTCAGACCCCAATGTCGCAATACAGATAATGTTTTCAAACATGAGTATTATGAATAAAAAACTAGAAAGTGTCAGCAATTCTAACATAGTTATATACCAACAGTTACAAAAACTTGACTTATTGGAGGATATCAGCAAAAAACTCCAAATATTTGAAAAAAACATGACAGATATGAAAATTGAAATAAATAACATTAAAGCAACACAAGAACAACAAGCACATACGTTGGCAAAAGAAGAAAATCATCCTTACATCATAGAAGATCGAGTAAAGTCAATGGAACAAGTCAACACATATCTTGAAAATGAAAACTTTGAACTTAAAGAACAATTTCTCAGGCTCCAAACACATTCAATGAAGTATAATTTGATTTTTAGTGGTATACTTGAGCAGGGCAATGAATCCAAAGAAGATACTGAAAGTGTAATAAAAAACTTTATCGAAACTGAACTTGAAATCCGAGACGCTAACACAATTTCCTTTCAGAATGTTCATAGACTCAGACCAAGAAATGACGGAAAACCGAGAAATATTATAGCGAAATTTTCAAAATACGATGACCACCAACGTGTGATTCGAGTCGTCCCAGCAAAACTTAGGCATAAGTCACGTTATTCAGTCCAGCAGCAGTACCCCGCTGAAATTAATGATCGTAGACGGGCATTAGTACCGAACTTAAAAGAGTTCCAAAGGGCCCGTAGAAACGCTAAAATTGTATATGATCAACTCATTGTCGATGGCCAGCCGTATGAACCCCCACCCCGTGGTGCACCCCCTGATCAACATGTACACGGAAGTTAGGACAACACATCAGACACACATGAACAGTTATTACGATTCTCCTTTGTAAACGTGTGTGGATTAAAATCCAAGTTACTGAACAATGACTTTTGTGATATAATCAATCAATATGACTTTTTTTCATTTTGCGAAACAAAAACTGATAAATATGATGTACTCGACTTACCTGTAAATTATTCTTATTATGCAAAACACAGAAAAAAATTCGAAAGAAAGTCAGGCGGCATTGTAATAGCATTTAAGAAAATTTTTGACAAACATTTGAAATTTTTAGATACTGATTCCGACTATGTTCAGTGGTTTGAAATTTCCCGGAATTAACTGGGTTACGGGCCAATATTTTAGTTGGAGGAGTTTATATTCCCCCTGAGTACTCTAAGTATTCAACTGATAATGCGTTTTCTGAAATTGAAACAGAAATGATGCAATTTTCGGGAAACGCTAGTTCTACAATATTGCTGGGTGATTTTAATGCTAGAACTGCAACAATACCTGATTTTATAGTTCCTGATGATACGCTATTTGATATTTTAGATTTAACTGATAATCAGGATGTAGATACTCTTAAAAATATGTATTCTTACAATGTTTTATTAGACTACAATATCCCTTTGCAAAGATCTTCAGAGGATAAAAAGTCTAATGGGTTTGGTTCAAAATTAATTGACATGTGTAAAAGGTGTTCATTGTATATTGTTAACGGTAGATTATTTGATGATACAATTGGTAAAACCACGTGTAAAAATGTGAGTCTCATTGATTATTTGATTATTTCTCCTGATTTATTTAATTATATTACAAACTTTAATGTATTAGATTTTGATCCGATGATCTCAGATGTACATAACAGAATACATTTTACCTTGAGTTTCCAGACTTTGAAACAAGTAAATCCCAAAAACATAAATGACCTAGATCATACTAAAATTAAGTGGAATCCTGTTCATGCTAACCAATTTCAGCAGGTGTTATCATTTCGCTTAGGTGAAATTGACAGCGCGCTAGATGACCTAGATAGTAACCAAAACATTACAACTGAACAGGTAAATATGGTTGTCAATGACCTTGGCAATGTGTTGACACAGACAGCCAGTAGTGTATTGGGCAACTCGAATATTCGTTCATATAAATCGAGTAATAGTAATAAACCTTGGTTTGATAGAGCTTGTCGAGGGAAATGGGATGCATTTCATCAGGTAAAGGCAAAATTTAAGCATGACAAATCCGATAATGTCAGATTATTGCTTAATGAGAGATCCAGAGAGTTTAAAAAGCAGATGAGCAACAGTTTTAATAAATATAAAGATAAGTGCGCAAATGAGCTGCGAAATTTTTCAAAATCCGACTCGAAGCAATTTTGGAAGTTGTTGAATAAATTAAGTAACTCTAAAAAAGATAGTCCGGATATATCTATCGAAACTTTTTCAGAATATTTCAAAAATCTTAACTCTGATAATTCGGAGGATGAAATGCAAGACGATATGAAACCTGGGGATATTACTATCGATATAGATGCTGTCATTCAAGAAAATCCTATATATGATGAAATATTAAATGGGATTATAACCCAGACAGAAGTTGCTGAAGCTATTAAAAAATTGAAAAATAGTAAAGCACCTGGGATTGACAGCATTCTAAACGAATATCTTAAAAACACCCCACCTGAGTTTATCTCAATGTATTGTAAACTTTTTAACATTGTGCTAGACACAGGTTTTATCCCAGATAGTTGGCTCCTGGGTATAATTAAGCCGGTGTTTAAGAATAAAGGAAATCCACAAGATCCTGACAACTTTCGAGCAATAACACTCATTAGTTGTCTGGGTAAACTTTTCACTTCGATTATAAACGAAAGACTGAATTTCTTTTCTAATGAACTGGAATTGATCTCGAAAAATCAAGCCGGTTTTAGGAAAGGGCATTCAACTACAGACAATATATTTGTCATACATGTACTTGTTTCATTGTATTTGTCCTTTGGTAAAAAATTGTTTTGTACATTCATAGATTTTAGAAAGGCTTTTGATACCATTTGGAGAACTGGACTTTGGTTTATATTACAAAAAAGCCAGATAAAAGGAAAATGTTTCCAAGTTATATATAATATGTATACTAATATCAAATCATGTGTTCAGTACAACAATACGAAATCAGATTTCTTCCCTTGTATGATTGGAGTTCGTCAGGGTAAAAATCTTTCCCCTTTTTTGTTTTCCATATTCTTAAATGACTTAGAAGATTACTTTAGAGAACTTCATGTTTTACCTCTAGAATTAATTAAAGAAAAATGTTATAATGAATTACATGTATTTTTAGAAATTTTTGTTTTGTTGTATGCAGATGACACTGTTATTTTTGCTGATAATTATGATGAAATGCAAAATGCTCTCAAAGTTTTTGAAAACTATTGTAAAATGTGGAAACTTAGTGTGAATATTGGTAAAACTAAAGTGATGCTTTTTAGCAAAAGAAAATCGAAAATGGATTTTGATTTTAAACTTGATGGTACATCTCTTGAAATTGTAGATAGCTATACATATCTTGGTCTTTTGCTTAATTATAATGGGTCATTTGTTTGTGCAAAGAAAAAGCTTGTAGAACAGTCGCAAAAAGCACTTTTTGCTGTTTATACAAAGATTAGAAATTTACATTTACCTATTGACCTACAACTTAAATTGTTTGATTATCTTGTCGAACCTATTTTATTGTATGGATCAGAAATATGGGGATTTGAAAACATTGATATAATTGAAAAAGTTCATCTACAATTTTGCAAGAGAATTTTAAATGTGAGATCAAGTACTCCAAATGTTATGGTATATGGAGAATTAGGAAGGTTTCCACTAGAAATTAAAGTAAAATTAAGAATGTTATCGTTTTGGAGTAGAATGGCTAAAAATGAAAACAAACTTAGTAGTTCTATGTATAAGCTTATTTTCAAATTACATGCTGATGGTATTTGTGAATTTAAATGGGTGTCATTTGTAAAATCTATATTTGACAACTCAGGATTAGGTTATATGTTTTTCAACCAATACATTGATTATTCAACTTTCAAACCCGTTATAAAACAGATTCTTCAAGATCAGTTTCTTCAAAAGTGGTCCAGTAATATTGATAACTCGTCTCGTGGCGAATATTATAAGTTTTTTAAATCTCAGTTTGGTCTGGAAAATTATCTATTACGTCTTCCAGAGGATAAAAGAATCTGGATTTCAAAACTGAGAACATGTAACCTAAAAATTCCTATGGAAACTGCAGATGGTACAACATCGCTAGAACAGATCGCATATGTACCTTATGTAATGAATCATGTATTGGTAATGAATATCATTATTTATATGTATGTAATAATAGTTCTATTACTGAACTTCGGAAGAAATATATACCGAAATATTATACAACATACCCATCTGTACTGAAAATGCAAAATATGCTGTCATTGTGTCACTGTCAGTTATTGTATAATCTAGCTATATTTATTAAGAAACTATATACCTTCATTTAGAAAGATGCATGTATCTTACAAGTTTTATTATCTTTAGAAATTACACTTTTGTTAATAGTTACCTGTCTATTCTGTCATTTATTGTATTTGATTTGTAATTTGTCCTCATGTAACACATATTTTGTGTCTGAGTGTAAATAAAGAATTGAATTGAATTATAGAATATGGTCGATTTCTAAAATTATCAAAAAAGTAATCAAATGTATAGTCAAATATAGGAAAAATGCTATTAAACCAATGACAGGTCTGTTGTTACTGTCAATATGATTACCTATAGCGTATGGTCGATTCTAAAATTATCAAAAAAGTAATCAAATGTATAGTCAAATATAGGAAAAATGCTATTAAACCAATGACAGGTCTGTTTTTACTGTCAATATGATTACCTATAGAATATGGTCGAATTCTAAAATTATCAAAAATGGTATAAAATGTATAGGCAAATGTACAAACAACATTATTAAACCATTGACAGGTCTTTTTTTTACTGTCAATATCATTCTCTATAGAATATGGTCGATTTCTAAATTATCAAAAAAGATATCAAATTTACAGCAAATGTAGAAAAAAATATTATTGAACCAATGACAGGTCTGTTTTTACTGTCAATATAATTATCTATAGAATATGGTCGATTTCCTAAATTATCAAAAACGTTATCAAATTTATACGCAAATGAAGAAAAAATAATGTTGAACCAATGGCAGGTCTGTTTTTAGTGTCAATTTAATTATCTATAGAATATGGTCGATTTCTAAAATTGTCAAAAAAAGTATAAAATTTTAGGCAAATGTAAAAAAATTATTATTAAACTAATGACAGGTCTGTTTTAACTGTCAATATAATTATCTATTGAATATGGTCGATTTCTAATATTATCAAACACTGTCATGTCTCATGTTTCACATTCATTTATTTTCCGGAAAGAAACCGGACTTATTTTTTGTATTACAATTTTCATAAACTTCCGTCAAGTCACGTTAATTTTCTCTTGGACAATCCTTCTGATGCCACGATGTAAGTCACTTATACTTACCTTTTTATGTATATATAGTGTAAACACATTCATTTTGATAGACTGCAATTGTTTTTATAAGTTTTTGACGATGCAAACAATTTTTGATAACCACATGCGAATTCGAAATCACTGTGAGCAAAGTGTGAATCGATAATATGTTTTCAGTTGGAATATGGTCAGAAATGTCACTGTGTGTAAACTTGACAGTAGATAAATTGCTTTTTTGCGAATAAGTTGATACTTTGAATATATGAAGTTTGTATACTGAATTCTTATTTTGAAATATATGTTTCCATTAGAGGTACCTTACATTTTCTATTATTTGATACTACTTTTGTTGATTTATCTGAAATGTTACATCAGCTGTTTTTATATCGATTGTCTTTGTTTTATTGTAGCTTTTCACCATATAGATGTGCAACGGAATAAATACTATCTCACAGTATTGACTTTGATTTGTTAGTCCCTAACGATTTAGCACATAGGTTTAGCTGGACTGCGTCTAGGCAGTCACAGTGAAAAGATCCATTAATCAGCATGGATACAGCAGAAACTGTTGATGATTTAAAACAGAGAGACCATACAATGACGGAAAAAGGACTTGAGTTGTTTCACACAACAATGGATAAACACATAAAAACTTTAAAACGTGTTTCAAGTAAGATAGACGAACACTGTTTTAAAATTACTTCTGGACAAATGGACCATGATACGTTAGAATTACTCAAACTATCATTAGAAAAGTACATTAAAAAGTCTGATGACTACATCAGTTTTCTTACACATACGAAAACAGCTGAAGCGACAAGTGAACTAGAAGAACACACGAAATTTAGGGAAGACTTTGTCTACAAAGTGGAAGGACTTATCCGATCAAGTATTGCTGAGACAACAGGATTTCAGCCGAAATCTACACTCAAAGAACCTTCTGTTAAATCTCACAAGAAAACTTCAAAGAAATCATTATCCAAAGCTTCTCTTAGATCAAGTAACAGTTCAGTACTGCGACAAAAGGCAAAGATTTCTGCAGAAACTGCACGTAAGAAACTAGAATTTGCACAAGAAGAATCAGACTTGCTGACACAAAAGGCAGAATATGAAGCTACATGCATTATTGAAAAGGCCAAACTCGCGGCTAAAGAGAAAGGTTTATCAGCTAGAAAAGAGGCAGCTGTTGCTATGGCCGAGTTAAATGCAATTGAAGAAGATGAAACTGAGTCAGAATCTAGTGACAATGGATCAGAAATTGTAAAAATCCAATTAACGAAAAGGTATGTTGAAGACCAAAATAAAATTCTGAGTAAAGAGAATGACAAAGAGAAATATATTTCAAAGCCGTCTCAACTTGATCCTTCTGTTCCTAGTTTTAAACCTAGCAATCTGCTAACAACAAAAGAGACTGGTCAGATTATTAGGCATGTTAAGCAAGGAGATGTTAACAATAATTTCGCTATGTTTCTGATGAAGAAGGGTTTACTTTCATCGAGAATACATAAATTCGATGATTGCCCAGAAAACTATGTCTCGTGGAAGGACACATTTAAATGTGTTGTACATGAAATTGGCGCCACCGCCACTGAGGAATTGGACCTTTTGTTACAGTATACAGGTGTAAACTCGAGGAAACAAGTGATAAGCATCAAAGAAGCTAACGCAGGTTATCCGACAAGCGCACTCGAACGTGCGTGGAATCGTTTGGACAGTCGTTATGGATCACCAGAGAAAGTAGAAACTGCGTTAAAAATGAAGTTAAGTTCTATGCCGAAAATCACTTACAAGGACAAAAACAAACTATATGAACTCTCAGATGTTCTGGCTGAGATTCAAGCAGTAAAGGAAAAACCTGAATATTCTGCACTGCTGAGTTTTTATGATACATCTATGGGTGTTAATCCGACAATTTCAAAGTTACCAGCAGGATTACAAAGTAAATGGCGTGATCGTGCAGCCTCTTACAAAAGAAAACATTGTGTCATTTTTCCACCTTTTACCTTCTTTTGTGACTTTGTTCTTGAAATGGCAGAAGTAATGAATGACCCAAGTTTTGACTTTGAATTTAGTGGAATGTCTCATGAACCTAGAACCAATTATCGTAATGTTTCAGTAGTAAAAACGGAAATTGATAACAACACTAACACTCCTAAATGTATCATTCACAATGCGAATCATTCTCTTGATGACTCGTGTTTTTCGACACAAGACATTGGATGAAAGAAGATCACTTTTGAAACAGCACGGTATCTGTTTTAGATGTTGTGTTTCAAAGCATCTCGGGAAAGACTGTCACGAAAACATCAAGTGTTCGGAATGTAAAGGAACTTCACATACTACAGCTATGCATGTCTTCAAAATTGAATCTCAAGATGGAATTAAATCAAAGCCAGAAGCAAGTGTCTCAAATTATGGCGAGGAGAACTCCCCAAAGGAGGAAGTTAATTCAAAATGCACTGAAGTTTGCAAAGGCGGCGTAGGAAAATCATGTGCGAAAATTGTATTATTAGACATATTACACGCACAGAAACCAAACTCACGCATGCGTATATACGCGATTATAGATGAACAAAGCAATTCCTCACTTGTGCATGGAGACATTCTTGATTACTTTGGCATCGAAGCAGAGTCGAGACAATATTCATTAAGTAGTTGTAGCGGTAAAGTTATGATGAACGGCAGACGGGCAAGTGGTTTTGTTGTGCAATCTCTAGATGGACAGATTCTTGAGCTTCCTACTCTCATTGAGTGTGACATGATACCTAATAATCGAAATGAGATACCTACCTGTGACGTAGCTGCTTACTACCAACACCTTGCATCCATTGCTCAATTTATACCTCCTCTTGATGCTGAGGCGAAAATATTACTTCTTATAGGTAGAGATTTGATGCAAGCGCACCACGTATTGGATCAAAAGATTGGCAAGCCATATCAGCCATACGCACAAAGACTAAAATTAGGATGGATTATTGTCGGTGAATCGTGCTTGGACGGTGCTCACATTCCAAAAGATGCAAGCGTTTTGAAAACTTTTATAGATGTTAATGGAAAGTCTTCAGTGCTAGAACCTTGTAGTAGTAAATTTCATGTTTCTGATTGTGAACAAGACAAACACCTGTTCAAGACCACGAAAGATGACGACAAACCGAGTTTATCGATAGAAGATCGACGCTTTTTAAAACTGATGGACACTGAAATGAAAAGAGACGACAACAGTCATAATTGGATAGCACCACTTCCCTTCAAACCTAATCGTAAACAGTTACCCAACAACTGCACACAAGCCTTGCATAGGGCCAGGAGCCTTGACGCAACTCTTAGGAAGAATCCCGTTAAGAGACAGCACGTTAATGAATTCATGACAGCTCTGTTTGAAAATGGGCATGCAGAACGTGCTCCAGTACTAGAACCAAATAGTGAATGTTGGTACCTACCTTTATTTGGGATCTACAATCCACAGAAAAAGGACCGTATAGGAATCGTATTCGACTCATCAGCTAAGTTTCAGGGACTATCCCTTAATGATGTTTTAATGACTGGTCCTAATCTAACTAACAATTTGCTTGGTGTGCTCATCAGATTTAGGACGGAGAAAGTTGCTGTGATAGCTGACCTGCAACAAATGTTTTATAGTTTCTATATGAGTAGTAACCACAGAGATTACTCACGTTTCGTCTTGCATGAGAATAATGACCTCACAAAAGAACTTGTGAATTTTATAATGAAGGTGCACCACGTCTTTGGCAACAGCCCAAGTCCTGCCGTGTCTACCTGTGGTTTACAGAAAACCGCCGATATTGCTGGTGAAATGTCAGGTATGGATGTCAAGAAATACATTTATCGTAACTTCTATGTTGATGACACACTGTCGTCACACAGTACGAGTGAAGAAGCATTTAGTTTGTTCAAAAGAGCTCAGTCAGCTCTACCATGTCTACTAGAAGAAGGAAATTTACGGCTACACAAAATTTGCTCTAATTCAATTAAAGTTTTGTCGGCATTTGAGAAGGATGACTTAGCAAAGAACCTCTTCGAGAAGCAGTTGAAAGGTATTCAGCATCTCGCAAATCAGTTCTGGCACCGATGGAAATCTAAATTTCAGCCGGACCGTAAAAAGTACAAGAAGGTGATGTTGTTCTCATGTGCGATAAATCTCTACACAGGAATGAATGGCCAGTGGGAATCATTATTAAAACACACACAAGCGATGACAACCGTGTGTGCAAGGACGATGTTCTTTTAGGAAAAGACAGGAAAACATTCACAAGGCCCGTGAACGAGTTGATTGTACTACTACCAAACTAACAATATGTAGTTTCAATGTACTTCTGAAAAACTAACAATATGTAGTTTCGATGGACAATTTGACTTGTTGATATTTGTTGTTGTGTATTATTATAGAACTAGATAAATTTTTGACTCCATCATTATAATGTGATATACTGTAAATTCAGAAATTATTGCGTGCATTTATTATTGCGATTTTGTCATTTTACACTTGAATGCGATTTTAAATTTTACGATTTTGAGAAAAAGTCATGCTCAATTCAGTTAAAATATTACAAAATGCGAGTTTTAATTATTGCGTTTACAACTCAGTCGCATTATTCGCAATAATAAAAACCTCGCAATAATTTCTGAACTTACAGTAGATAATATCAGGCGAGGAGTGTCATGTCTCATGTTTCACATTCATTCATTTTCCGGAAAGAAACCGGACTTATTTTTTGTATTACAATTTTCATAAACTTCCGTCAAGTCACGTTAATTTTCTCTTGGACAATCCTTCTGATGCCACGATGTAAGTCACTTATACTTACCTTTTTATGTATATATAGTGTAAACACATTCATTTTGATAGACTGCAATTGTTTTTATAAGTTTTTGACGATGCAAACAATTTTTGATAACCACATGCGAATTCGAAATCACTGTGAGCAAAGTGTGAATCGATAATATGTTTTCAGTTGGAATATGGTCAGAAATGTCACTGTGTGTAAACTTGACAGTAGATAAATTGCTTTTTTGCGAATAAGTTGATACTTTGAATATATGAAGTTTGTATACTGAATTCTTATTTTGAAATATATGTTTCCATTAGAGGTACCTTACATTTTCTATTATTTGATACTACTTTTGTTGATTTATCTGAAATGTTACATCAGCTGTTTTTATATCGATTGTCTTTGTTTTATTGTAGCTTTTCACCATATAGATGTGCAACGGAATAAATACTATCTCACAGTATTGACTTTGATTTGTTAGTCCCTAACGATTTAGCACATAGGTTTAGCTGGACTGCGTCTAGGCAGTCACAAACACGTTATCAAATTTATAGGGAAATGTACAAAAAAATATTATTAAACCAATGACAGGTCTGTTTTTACTGTCAATATAATTATCTATAGAATATTGTCGATTTCTAAAATTATAAAAAAAAAACTATCAAATTGATAGGCAAATGTTGAAAAAAATATTATTAAACCAGGTGTGTTTTTACTGTCAATATAATTATCTATAGAATCTGGTCGATTTCTTAAATTATCAAAAAAAAATCAAATTTTAGGCAAATGTAGAAAAAATATTATCCATATAATTATCTATAGAATACGGTTGATTTCTAAAACTATCAAAAAAGGTATAAAATGTATAGGCAAATGTACAAACAATATTATTAAACCATTGACAGGTCTTTTTTTACTGTCAATATAATTATCTATAGAATATGGTCGATTTCTAAGATTATAAAAAAAGTTATAGGCAAATGTAGAAAAAAATATTATTAAACCAATGACAGGTCTGTTTTTACTGTCAATATAATTATCAATAGAATATGGTCGATTTCCTAAATTATCAAAAACGTTATCAAATTTATAGGCAAATGTAGAAAAAATAATGTTGAACCAATGACAGGTCTGTTTTTACTGTCAATATAATTATCTATAGAATATGGTCGATTTCTAAAATTATCAAAAACGTTATCAAATTTATAGGCAAATGTAGAAAAAATATTATTGAACCAATGACAGGTCTGTTTTTACTGTCAATATAATAATCAATATAATACAGTCGATTTCTGTCAATATAATTATCAATAGATTACGGTCGATTTCTAAAACTATAAAAAAAGTTATCAAATTTATAGGCAAATGTAGAAAAAATATTATCAAACCAATGACAAGTCTGTTTTAACTTTGAACATAATTCTTTGTAGAATATGTTGGATTTCTAAAATTATCAAAAACGTTATCAAATTTATAGGCAAATGTAGAAAAAATATTATTAAACTAATGACAGGTCTGTTTTAACTGTCAAAATAATTATCTATTGAATATGGTCGATTTTTATATATTATCAAACACGTTATCAAATTTATAGAGAAATGTACAAACAATATTATTAAACCAATTACAGGTCTGTTTTTACTGTCAATATAACTATCTATAAAATATGGTCGTTTTTTTAAATTATCAGAAAAAATATCAAATTTTAGGCAAATGTAGAAAAAATATTATTGAACCAATGACAGGTCTGTTTTTACTTTCAATATAATTCTCTATAGAATAAGGTCGATTTCTAAAATTATCAGAAAAGGTATCAAATTTTAGGCAAATGGAGAAAAAATATTATTAAACCATTGACAGGTCTGTTTTTACTGTCAATATAATTATCTATAGAATATGGCCGATTTCTAAAAGTTTCAAAAAAGTTATCAAATGTATAGGCAAATGTAGAAAAAATATTATTAAACCAGCGACAGGTCTGTTTTACTGTCAACATAATTATCTATAGAATATGGTCGATTTCACTTGACTTCGGAATATTTCTCGCAAATACCCTTTTAAAAAAATGCTCTATTTGTTTAAATACACCGAATGTTAACTTTCAAAAACGCATTGATGATCGTAACGTTACCAGCGTCCAGTCGGATAGTTTTTTTTTTTGGAAAATACCACGGCACAGAGGGTACAAAAGGCATATCCTTATTGCATATACCCCGTCTGCGTATAAAAGTGAATGATAATGAATTGACAATTGTATTAGAAGTAAACTTGAACCAACCACAGCTTTATTTAAAAGAATGCACTATTGTTACCAGATATATCATGTTAAGGAGGGGTATTTTCGAAACATACCAGTTTGGAAAATGTAAAATTTCGCGACCCGTAAGGCGAGAGAAATTCATAATCAAGACTGGTATTTTTTTGGCAAATACCCTTCTAAAAAATGCTATATCTGTTTAATTACACCGAATGTTAACTTTCAAAAACGCATTGATGATCGTAACGTACCAGCGTCCAGTCGGATAGAGTATTTTTGGGCAAATACCACGGCACAGAGGGTACGGTACAAAAGGCATATCCTTTTTGCATATACCCCGGCGGCGTTAAAAAGTGAATGATAAAAGCAAATTGGTGAAAAATACACTGGCTATCAACCAATCAAAACCCATGATTCTTACATTAGGTAGAATTGTTCACTTTTTAAATGTTCATACGGATGTTACCTTTATTGATGTTTTTTTTCACATTTTACTGTCAATTTGACAATTTTTTTAATAATTGTAATTGATGTTACCTTGAATCGGTCATATGATCAAAAACACTCTAAATTTTATTTACAATTGTATTATCAATAAAATAGTTTCGTGTGTACAATTTGGAAATTAGTATGGCGTTCATTATCACTGAACTAGTATATATTTGTTAAGGGGCCAGCTGAAGGACGCCTCCGGGTGCGGGAATTTTGTTACATTGAAGACCTGTTGGTGACCTTCTGCTGTTGCGTTTTTCTATGGTCGGGTTGTTGTCCCGGACAAGGGTAAACCTATATGGCATTGACAACTTCGTTGCGGGGCCATACAAATGTGTATGTAAGCAACAGATGTTCCTGATGAGTCTTAGTCTTATAATCCTGGTCCCTTTTTTTTTTTTTTTTTTTTTTTTTTTACCATTGGAATTTATGTTGACGAAAGGCAATTAAATGAAGATGGCAAGCTTAATTATTTAAATTGATATTTAGCACTTTCTAGACAGGTGTAAACTAAACTAGATATGATGACCAAACACACTTGATATAAACTCCATATCTTGCATTAAACAAAAGGGGTCCGTAGGTGTAAAGTACATTTCTACACTTGTCCAATATACTAGTACCCGTGACCTTGAAAAATTCTCAGACCTTCATCTCAAATGGCCTCTTTCCCATTTTATTTAGTGAAACGGGAAATTCATAAAATATAGCCACTGGACTTTAAAAAACCATCATTGCTACTAATATCTAGGTTCTCCGTTACCATACTGGCCATATCCATGTGCATCTTCGTGAACCTCATATTTTCCCCATCTTCTTCTTTCGTAAAACCCTCCAATATTGGAGCATTCGGAAATAAATCCAATATATATATATTGTTAAAATCACTAAAATATAGTCCAATATAAATCCTCCACCAGTAGAATAGTGTATTTTCATCCACAAGTGCAAAGTTTACAATTCTAATTCTTTACAACTGATTCAAATGTCCACTTAGTATAGATAAAATCTAAAAATCATATTGTCTGTAAAATCATAGAATCCGTATTTACCCTTAGAGTACCCCTTTACCCCCAATACACAAGATTTGGCAATAAATTTTCATGTGATCGTTTTTAGTCCTCCTACAAAATACAACAACTTCCGTATTAGATAATTTGCATAAAACAGTGAAGGATAAGTCTAAAGAGTCACAAATGATTAAGGTAAAATCTAGAGTGAATGACCTATGAACTATGAACCGACCAATCACAAGCGATATTGAATTTAACTGCTTCAAACCGGTTGTTGTTGTTTATTGTAGGAGGACTAAAACGATAACATGAAAATTTATTGTCAAATCTTGTGTATTGGGGGTAAAGGGGTAATCTAAGGGTAAATACTATGCATATCATCTGAAAGAAAAACTTTTTATGAATCGAATTGTGTATGGGACAAGAAATTTGAGACTGAATTGACAGAGAAATAAGAGTTTTAAGCGGAGAGGTGAAAAAAGTAGTTGGGTACCTTCTCGTAAATGTACGTTGATAGTGGGTTTTCCAATGGATAGAAACAAGTGCCTGTGGAAATTAAGTATACCACATAGAGAGACAAGCTGCCTATAACAAGGACTGTTTCGTACACTGACACTAATACCACATCTTACCTATTGTGTGAAGATGTTCATTTTTCTCACAAATAAGAATATGCATGGCATCCTCAAAAATATTGCAAACGGAGTTAATAGATGTTAAAAGATAATAGCAATAACAAACTCCATATTATAATAAATGGTCGCACTACTAACGACAAGGTCAGAGAAATACTAAGAACTATGCCAAGACTGATGCCAAGACTAAGTCGAAAAAAGTCGCCAAGACCACCGATGCCGCCAAAGGTCATCTACACAAATAAAATAAAAATAATCAACAAATTATTTTGAAATTAAATTGTTGTGTGACATGTTTTGAAAAAAATCTTTATCATGCATGTATTTATGACTTAATTTCAGAAAGAAAAGTCGAAGGGTCATCGAGCAGCAAAGAACCCGACTTGGAATTTGAGGAATTCCCTGTCAACTCTGAGACAGCAGCCCTCCTCCTGCAGAACGTCCTCCGTAGGAAAATGAAGAAATCAGTTTTGTATAAGGAAAAGGATAAAAAAGAGGATGGCAAATTTCAAGAGAAAAACCCTACTGATTTGTCGTGGAAGCAATATTGTATTTTGGAGTTTTCTCAAAGAAGTCCTGATGTTTTTGTTGTTTGTTGCGAGCGCCTATATCACAAAGCTGAGGGATTGAATTCACATATACATAGGAAACATTAGGTCAATTCCACTGTGACTGATGGGACATTTGATACTTTTTTATCCTCTTGTATGGAAATTATTTAAGATATAACTTCAAACAACATGCTTTCTTATATTGCATATAAGATAAATGACTCTTGATCCAACCAAAAATGTAGTTTTCTGTCGTCTTTTACAGGAAAAGAATAAAGACTCTTGAGGAGGAAAACAGAAACTTAAGAAAAAGTATAAAACATTAGAGGAAAGGGTCTACCACCTGAAAAAGTTGGGAAACCAAAATCGATAGTCAGATATCTTCAAACCTATAATTAATAGGATCTGCTGGATCCACCGCTGAATCAGGACTTGATGGAATTGGTGGCATTTTCGATGCAGAGTAGGTTGCAGCAGTTCCATCACCAAGTGACTTGGTGTATATTATAAAGACCATGAGTGGTGATCGAGTGATTCTCAAATATTTATCCACCAAATTGTTCACAAAAAATGATTTAATAAATTGTACTAGGACTGGGAAAAAAACCAGTAAATCAAAAGAAGTAACGCCAGCTCTTAACCAGCAAAATTTTGCTGTGTTTAAACAGGATAAATTGTATTTTAGCGACTTGGATAAGTCATTGTGCGTCATTAGTTGTCTATTCATACACGTGCTATAAGCACAGCCTTCCAACACCCGACGCTTTCTTTGTTTCCACTACACGTGTTCCTAGCTCTACCGTCCCGCAGTCTCGTTTCTATTACTTGCATGTGCTAGCTCGCATCATGGCATGTTGGCTTATAAAAGTATATATTTGTTGGATCATGGATTTAAGTGCCCGACCAAAACGCGGCAATGATATATAATATATTGAACGTTTACGTGCCGGACACCTTTAAGAGAATCAATACTGTCGTCTTCAATTTCTTCATTCTCGTCTTCTGACAGATTCAAAAATGTTACGGTGCCAACCTCTATATTCAATTTAGCTCTTTCGTTCTTCATGGAATCTGGAATCGATGGAACATGTCCTAAACTATTCGAACCGTGCGCACCAATGTCCAAAAAGATCGGTTTCAAGAGAAGTCCCATCCAAGTTTTTCATACAGCAAAATTTCAAAAAAGGTGTACCTCAAAGCGTACCTTACTAAAATTGGGTACTCTTCTTATGGTGAGTCGTTATATGTGTTGTAAGTGATTGCAAGATACTAATTTTCCAACTCAACTTGTATATATTTGTTTGATAAAAATGCATTTGTGCATATGTGAATTGTAAAAAAAAGTTTATTGTACAGAATTGTGATTACAAATCAAACTGCTGCCACCATACAGCCTTAAACTCTTGCGGAAAGTGTTCCAACTTCTTGAATAAGTACATTTCTTTGATTGCTGTTTGATTTGAAGAATTGATTATGAATACAAAAGGACAGAGTGGCAGTGTGTTGTGGAAGGGTTACATAAAGCTAAAATTTCGCTTAGTAACGTACATCATTTATTTTTTCTAAACATCCTCCAACTCGTAATTTTTCTGAACAGTTATGTTAAGACTGCTATTTTATTTGTATTTTTTTTTACCTCCTCCGATCCCGACTTTCCATAGAAGTTGTCATTAAACAAATTAATAAAAAGGGGCCTTAACGATCGATGTTTTATCGGTCAATAATAAGCACAATGAAATCTGCGTTTAAATTATATTGGCATTTGAACACGACCCTTTAGATGCCGTCAATATTATATCAAATATAGTACGGTAAAATTAATTATTTCAATTAAACAACTTATTGTTTTGTAGACTCAATGAATGGAAAAAAATATCGTTTGGAACTGGCATTTTACTCACCGTCAGTTGCGGTATCGTTTGCTTTCGAGCACATAAAAATGTAGAAGAGCACACGAACATGAACCGAAATGCCCATAAAGTTGGCCGTGGTGCAGAAATTACCAAGATGTGTCCATAAATAGTAGAAGCGATGAACAAAATGCGGAAAATCGATTGATTGATTGTTGGTTGGTTAACGTCCAGTGGCAAATATTGCATGCATATTCAGGACGAGAACAAGTTCACAATAAGTACTATTGCATTCTATGGACTCAGAATATGATAAACAGTGTGCAAAAGCATTACTGGTATCAGCTAATTCAACTAACAGGGATCTTTATTTATTTGGAATAAACCCACAAACAGCAAATAAACATATAGAAAGAATTAAAGATATTACTGAAGAATGTGATAATGCAGTAAATGCGGCAAAGGCCGTTGTAAACTTACGTTTAGATGAAAAAATTCAAACCTTAAACAAAAAGTGCTTCATTAAAAACCCAAATTGACAAACTATCAGGAGGTGATCATCAGATTTGTTTGATAAACCATATGCAAGAGGAAAAAGACGATCTCGACATTTCCATTCATGAACAAACAAAAATAAAAGAAAACCAAAACGTATATTATAAACAAAGATTTAACCAGGCAGTAAAAAAGACGGTAAAGAGTTTAATTGATGACAACAGAATTAAAAAAAGGAAGTTGGGAGCTGGTCCGAAGGAAAAAATTGACGAAGAAGACGAGGATTTTTTTACTTAATTGCATAGAGTCCAAAGCAACGGCACATGGTAGAAGGCATGATTCTGTATTATATTTGAATCATTCGGTCAGAAAAAGGGATTTTAAAAACATTGTGAAACATTTTCGTATATCTCAAGGAAAGCAAACAATAAAGTCTAGTACAAATGTATACAATAGGGGTAGACCTAAAAATACTAGAACCTTGCAAGCTAAGAAGCATAAAGGCAAATGGCTGTTCTCATCTAGAAAAAAACAACTAAATCTAAAGAAAAGAATAGAATTCATACAAAGCATCAAAGAGCTCATGTTAAACGTGCAGTTATCCACTTATGCAAAGACCAGGATTTAGCTTTGATACACAGCATGGATGACAAAGCATACCTCAAACCAAAAGCATCAGATGGGTTAGATAAGTTTAAAGTGTTTCAAACTACAGACTCTGATAAACAGCGAAAGCTACCAAAGTATGACTTTGCTTCAAGCTAAGTTAAACATTACACCTAGTAGCCATAGGTTTATCATGAAGGACATCACTTATGTTGACAATAACCTTGAAATGGTAATGACTGAAGATGAAAACATTTGTGTGTTAAGACCTAAATTGTATATTGGCAGTTCAGGAACTGTATGGGCCTCTGAAGATCGTAAACTCCGATATGAAAAGCCCCAATTATACGAAAGGCAGGCTGAAACTACACAACTATCCCATGAATTCCACAGCATAGCTGCTCTAATTAGGGTCAAAGCAAAACATTATTCCCTGCAGAATGTTTTTGAAGATGTTAATAGTTACAGCTAATAGGGACTGTCCATTCAAAGCGTTTGAGCAAATTAAACTGGATTTCCTATTTTTACATATAGAACAGGCTTTAAAACTGTTAAATATTTTCAGTTTGCCAAAAAAAATGCATATGATTGTTGGTTGCTTTACGCCGCATTAGCACAAAAAGGCTATATCGCGGCGGTAGCTAATTCGAATATTTTTACAATTTAAAGCATATCTTTAAAATAAGACAAAAAGTCCTTCAATATACTAAAATTCTTGACTAAAGCAAATTGATTATATACAAATAAAAATCAACAGTAAAATAACGTGATAAAAATTAAAAACGATTTAAATATAATAACATTTTTATATTCTATAATAAATTCCAATTTCTTTTAAAAATTCAACAATATTTGTAAATGGAACATTTTTGAATAAACCATACATTTTATCATTTTTTTGTATTCAGTTACGAATCATGGGTTTGATCATAATTAATATTAAAAAAAAAGACTGGTATGACTTTTTGTGGACTGTTATCCTGTGAACCTTTAGAAGTAGAAGTCATATTTATAACCCATCGACCTTTTTTCGCGTTGATTTACATATATATTTGCCACTGGACATCAAATATAAATTAATCATCATCCTTGACGGTGTTGTCTGAACACCCAGTGACAAATATTACATTGCTACATTGTACCTGTTGACATGAATATGTGCAACAATCCCATAAAGATGTACTGTGTAACGTTCCATGACGAGACAGCAATCCAACAATTAACGTTAAAATAGAAATCTATACGACAAATTTGACCTATAGATATAGACAAGTGTCCACAGTTTATTATACATCCTTGACAATTTATTTTAAATTTCAGCAGAAGCTACAACATACATTGTTCATGATATCGGAATGAACACCAATTCTTTGGCATGCAAACTTTTATTTTGTTTAGTATTTTACTATAAAACTTATAGGCTTTGGGATATATTTTTGTTTACATTCTATTTCAAACCCTCTTCTATATGTGTCATAAAACAAAACAAAACTTATCATTTCCTCCTTTTTATGAGCTTTGTAATATCAGCAACTCCAATTACATTATATTTCTATAGCAAATGTTTGTCTTGGTAACATTTCTTCAATGCCTCTTTTGCATTTTTATCTTTAGAAATTAAATGATTCAATTTTCCCTAGTATAAACTTTAAGGTGGTTGTGCTTAGATGCATTATTCTCAGCAGATTGCTTAATTTCTTGGTAGAATTTATCATGTTGATTAACATTACTAACCATTTTTGTTGACACTTTAACTTTTACTTATGTTAATGTACATGTGAGGGACCAGTGAACAGGAGTTTTTATAGTGGGTTTCAACACTATTTTATCACAATATCCATGTGATAAATTACATGTATTGTACAAGTTATTAGTTAAATAAGCCTTATTTTGTACAAAAAGTGCTTCTACAAATTATAATAAAATTAACGTTACCAATGTTCTTGCACCAGATGCGCATTTCGACAATACATGTCTCTTCAGTGATGCTCGTGGCCAAAATATTTGAAATCCAAAGCTATCTATATATATAAGTTGTACGTCTGCACGCTACACGTTGTTGGGTCTAATTTCAATTGGATATTTTATTATCATAGTAAATTATATTTTTTGATAATTAAGTCCTTGATTTTTTTATTGGTTTAATTAATGCATATATTAGTATGAAAAAAGGCGAGTACATACAGTCGTCTACCGAGGTCCACAAGTTTGCCCTCTTCAACTGTTTTAACTGACGTTCCTGGAAATCTTTCAACAGGACAATATTGAAGCCTTCAAACTCTTCTGTTGTTTCAAAAATCTGAAAAATTATATGAATTGTAATGCATTTCTCAAGTTGTCTGGCTGTATATAGCTAGGAGATTGATATTGATGAGCTCAAGTGGGAACTTAGTTTGTTTTTATCTATAGTTTTAACGTTTTCATACGACCGCAAAAATACGGATCTGTACTTCAAGTGAATATACTGGGTCAAAAGGATAAGCATAGCTGGTTGTGGAGTATGTGTGTCTGGATAGTATAGTGCAAAATTATATGAATGTAATTAGTTTCGTACTCTCTGTGTGTGATGCTGTATATGGTGATATACTACATGTAGTTGCGGTCCATATTTGCGATTTTGTAGGAATATTTAGTGGTTGATATATTTTCCAAGTATCCTTGTTTGAATAGCAGAAAATAGAAGATTCGTTTGTGCAATCAGTGCATACATGTAATAAAAACATTTTGGTGATGAGCTGAATTAAACTAATGCAGCCTAATGACGTGAATAGTAGAACTAATGATCGTTTGTTTACTTAGTGAAGAAAAGTTTTTTCTTTTTGTCGGTTCAATGCTTGTTTTAAAATTATCTGTTTCTTTCAGACATATGTTTTTGTTGGTATTTAGTGAATAAACTTACATAGAAGATAAATTAAACATTACACTGTTTTCTGTTTTACATCGTCAATTGAGAACGCATGATCTAGTATTGTGTCCTATTTCTCTTTTTTATTGGTTAATAAACATGTACCACTCTTATCAACACAAATACAATATACAGTATGTCTGGAAGATGAACATTTTTTTCCGATAACATCATTCAAACACATATAATCTAATATTATATCGTATTCTTTTTTTTTCTCTTTTTTACATAATAAATAAAAGTCATGAAAGAACATAAAATTAATAAAAAAAAATAAAATCGTATGAACGGGAACTCAAAAGACGATTCATGAAGTGACGGAACACTTAGCATATGGCAAGAGGAGGAAAAAGGATGTTTGCTTATAGCTTCCTACACCAGGATTGATTAATTGTTGGTTGCTTAACGTTCAGTGGCAAATGTTTCATGCGTATGCAGGACGAGAACAAGTTCATTACAAATACAATAGGTAGGTCGTGTCATATTAGAGGCCATAAGGGATGATGGTCGGGGAAATTTCGACTGCCACTGGAAAATAGAGGGTATAGTGGATAGGGACAGAAATGTTGTCTTACAACAGGCCCACTACCTACGTTCTCTCAAAGAGTTGTTGTAAGGGTTCTGAACGTGCAAAGAGCGTGGCACTGGCAATCTCTTTCCACGAGAGATCGGATTTAACGTCCCCATTCTGACCGGTCGTGACTGTGAACTTAATACATCCCAAACAGCCAAACACACGCCTACTTCGGCAACCATTTTACTGCCAGTCGGGAGAAGACCAAGTGACCATATTTCTATACCCAGTCACCCTTGGGGGTCTTACAAAAAGATACAATAAACGGAAAATGCCATGTTATAATCTATAACTACAAAATTCATGACATTTCACATGTCGCTGAAAAACATCTCAATTGAACGCCTCTTTGCAATTTGTGCAGGTGGTTTCAATTTCTTCTTTACACTTCTTTCTACCATACTTTTGTCAATAACTTCTGGCCAAATGAACATTCCATTTTTTTTTTCACGAAAGATACATCAATATCTTCTTCTGCTACACTGATGATCTGAAAACAAAATATAATTGATTTCGTTGGTTTTTAAAACTAAGTATGTAATAAATAGAAAAAACCAGTATGGACACAGACCAGCTTGGATAGTATCCAGCATTCTGTGAGTATTGCATGGCAATACATAGTCCACATCCAGTTAAAATGCATTGTTCCCGAAAAAAACAAAATTCAAACTTGATCTGTACCTTCTATATATAGTTATCAAAGTTATATATACCAAATATCAAATCAATATCGTCAAGCATGACAAAACAAGAATATTAATGTGTCCATAGTACAGGGATCTATTTAAATAAATTTTAAGGCTCATACTTTCAAAAGCTTGAAATAAGTAAAGTCTTATATTTTAACAAAATACTACTGTTTACCAACCTTTCCAATGAATTGCTTTGTTTTTGATGTTTTTTCTATTGGAAGTTCCACCAGGACAAAATCATCTGAAAGCAAAAAAAAAAATTAATCCGTATGTTCCACAACTAATTTTGTCCCCCAAAGATTCCTGATTAAGTGTGTTATTACTTCTGTCAATGTCGAAAGTAAAGAAGTTGAAACATTTCCTTTTTGTACATACCAACTGTTTTATTTAAATGTGATTTATAAAGATCATCTTTCAGCAGTTCCATATTTATGTGTGAATATTTTGTAAATATATGAACTTGCAACATGAAAATGATGAAAGACAGTAGCAAAGTATACCTTTACTTAAAATGTCCTCTGGTTGTTCTGGTGTTTTAGTTTGTTCTTGTGTTTTCTCTGGTTGTTCTTGTGCTTCAGTTTGTTGTTCTTGTGTTTCCTCTGGTTGTTCTTGGTGGTAGTAAAACCCAAAACACACCTGGTGAAACAGAAACTACATTCAACATCAGACTTAACAATCACCGGTCGTTCTATACAAAAGGAAGAAACTGTCCAATTACGAGACACCTCTTAAGAACAGGACATACTTTTGATAATATCACTTTTTCAAATAATTGAGGTAAACCAAAATTGGGACTTCGAAAGGAGAAAACAGAGAGAAATGTTCTTGTTTCCAGGCGACAAGATTATGACAGACCGTGGTACTTAGGCCCATTGTGTTTTATTTTTGTACTATCAATTCCAAGTTTACTTTCCACAGCAGTCACCGAGACTCAGAGTGAGAAAAAGAAGTATTTCACTACGTATCTTATCACCTATTTTCCTACGTTAATTCTAGGAGGAAGCCCATTTCTAACTCTTTAAATATTTAATTTCCGTTGGGTCAGTGATCATGACTCCTTTCCGTACACATTTCTCGGTTTAAATTGCAATCGTTTTTAATATAATACGACGTTTATTGACAAAACGAGTTAATTTTTCTCAACGTGTTGTTTTGAACTTCCGGAAGGGAGACAACTCGAAACGATAATATGTAAGACCCCATTTCGCCTGAAGGGGTGTTCAAGTTAAACCTTTAGTACATTTGATGAATGTGTCAGCGAGTGTGTTTAGCTTGGGTCGGCATTTTCGATTTCCAAGTCACAATGGAAGAGTGTATAAATGAAGACTTTCATGACTTTAGAATTGAATTTAAGTCATCAAAATAAAACTATGCCTTCACAGAAATGCCTTCCATCTCAACTTGTTAGCGACAAGCACAGTTTTTAATTAACGCAAACGTGTTGGAAATTAATTTTGGAGTTACTTCCCCTGTTTTAGCTTATTACAAATTTGTGCTCTAAAAATATTATCTAGTATCAAAAAAAGGAATAAAGAACCAATTGAATATATAATAACATAATAATGTTACCTTAAGGATATTAACTGTCTATGAACATATTAAAAAAAATATATTGCAATTTCTGTTTGATAATTATACTTTTAGCAATCCATGTTCTAAACATTGATAAATTAGTAATACACAAAAAGTTAGAGATAGTACATTTAAAAAGCTGAAATTCTTATAAAGATAGAAAAAAAATTCTTCGACAATGGGTAGAGTGAAGCTAAACTATAAACACATAATATGTTGATGAAGATGTACTATATAATTCATAACTACACAAACAATGAAATAAAGACTATAGTTAAAATGCATCTTTATTTAAAAAAAACAACATATATACAGTAAAAAAAAAAGAGATTCGTTAACTCGTGATACACACAGAAACGTAGACAAAAAAAATAGCAGTGCCTTTTCTTATCATAAAAAGTGCCCTGCCCTCCACTGTCACCCTGCCCCTTTTGATTTCTAGCTAGAGCACTGTTTACCATGTGTAGGACTACATTTTTTATTATAATTTAAATGATGCATATGATTTAAAAGTATGCAACAACAATAACCCGCAATAGCAGACATACATAGAAAGGATCACATGAGTAATAAATTAATCAATTGAGTGGGGAATCCAGAGCAACCATTTAATCTAATACCCCTTGAAGTCAAGAAAACTATACGCATGCGCATAATTACCTAAACAAACCCTGTAGTAAGAACGTATATTAAACCTAGATGGTTCTCTATTTCTTTATGGAAGTACAATATCAAATATCAGTTTAACAACGGTGACATACAAGTAAAAATCCACTTCAGTTCTTATTTGACAGAAATAGATTTATCGGAATTCAGAGAACTCTCGCATTTTTATTACAACTAAATTTATAAAAACACTAAGTATAAATACTGCTTAATTCTGAGTTTCCGTGTTGTTAAAAACATGCATATAAGTCAAGGGAAAGATCAAACATAAAGATTATGAAAAGAACATTATAGGAAAGTTGTTTAAGTTCAATCCCTTTGGTTTTTTTTTACCTTTTAAACAAAGACAATCATAAGAATCTCAGATGGTCCTTAATGTTTAGAATAAAACGGTTGACGCGAGGGCATTGTCCTGAGCCAATGGTATAAGTCTACAGATTGCTTGAAAGCAATCGTATCCCAAAAGCAACCTTTATGGATTTACTAGGTATGAAGAGACCTAAGAAGATATTCCAATGATGAATTACCTACATTTGCAAGGATTACAAAGGCAACATTCGCCCCTTTTATCGGGGACCCGGAAACCGAGAAATACTTTGACAACAAAGTGTCAGGATTCAACAGGAAAATACGCCGGGAGTTTAGGGAACATATGTTGAACGGTACCAAAGGAGTAGTAAATACAGTTGCAAAGGAAATTGAGATAATATGGCAAGACGCAAAAGGGTTATCATCGGAAAAAAATAAGTACAGTCAATCCCAAGTAATGAATAAGTCGAACTTTAAAATGTATATTCAAATAGTAGCTGTAAATACACACTGTGAACTGGCTTTTTATATTCAAAGTCAATTATGTAACGTCATAGCAAACACAAAGTGAGCAATAGTATTTTAGAGACCAGTAAGCGGTTTTAGGTTCATGTATTGCTTTTCTTCTTTCTTTTAAAGAAAGCAACTTGTTTTTTTCGTTGTTTTTTTTTAAATTAGAACAAATGACTATGGCATGCAGTTAAATATAATCGTAAACTTCTTGAGTCCCAATGATTTGTAAATGCTGCTTTTGATACTGATAACAAAGAGCTTATGATCATAATATAGTTTTGCTGTTATATGTACAGTGACAATTCCATCACTATTCAATATGTTTGTTATTTAATAATGTATGTCAAATACATTTCTTTCAATTTAATACGAAATGTCTCATACATTTCTCTGAATCTAATACGAATATTGTTTAAAATAAAGCTAACTTTAACTAGCCAAGTAGAATGTGTAGCAGCCAGAGGTACCTACCAGGACAGAAGACGGTATATAACAGGAAAAATGGTTGTGATCAAATTGACAGAGTTAAATGCAAAGCTTTGGAAAATTATTAAACAAGATGGCGATATATTGACAGTGGAACAGTTCAAACAAGATGAAAACAAGATGGATTCCAACAGGAGAAATTGAAAATTATGACATTTTCAATTGTTTTCAGAGGTCGTTTGATCTGAAGATGTTGAAACTTCCACAAAAGGAAAAAGTCAGATTACTAGTAGAAATGAATGGATTAAACATTTAATCAATATTGAACATTTTGTCGTTTAAATAGTATAATTGTTTTCAATTACTTATTTTGACATTTGTAAGTTAAATATCGTTCGTATCCCGGCCTTTTTAACCAAAAGCAGTTTATAAAAGTTTGGTTAGTTCGTATTAACAAGGATTAATCCTTGGTATGTGTTTACGTATTTCTAAAGTATATAATTTTTAAATTCTAATATATCCATATAGTACATATATCTATTGCATTTCTCGAACTATATTCAATCGCTATGGCTTGTGTACTTTGGGGGCATAATTGGCCTGGGAACCGTTTACTTTTTTATTGTGATAACTTATGCATCGTTGAAATATCATAAGGAAATTAGTGCAAACCTAGAGGGTCAGTTACTTTAGTTATATATAGATTGATTGATTTTTGATTGCTTAACGTCAAGTGGCAATTATTTCATGCATGTTCAGGACGAGAACAATTATTATTGTGAACCTGTATCATATGAACAATTATAGATGCCTGTTTAATGTTCAATAAACAATTAGTTATATGATGGAGTACCGTTAAGTGTGAGCTAGGGAACCAAGTCAGCAACCCCGTATATCAAACACTTCTTGTAGGAGTAAATGGCTAAATTGAAACAAGTACCATCACCTGAGCTGATTGCATGTCTAACTTCCCCCACCGGAGAAGACATCATTCTACCTACAAGAACCGTAGGAGAACTGAGCAAACGAGAGAAGGCAAATCAACACCATGTTTATCAATAAAGAAAACCACAAAGACAACCATAATACCAATATAACAAGAGATCTCCATGTTCAGTTTCCAACAACACCAACATATAAAAATCCTCCGTCACAACAATTTGCCGAGAA
Organism: Mytilus edulis; assembly: GCA_019925275.1. NCBI lineage: Eukaryota > Metazoa > Mollusca > Bivalvia > Mytilida > Mytilidae > Mytilus > Mytilus edulis. Next base: position 6,470,127 of record JAHUZM010000015.1, on the reverse strand, counting down.
ATTCCTTTCACAACATTTAAGAATTGCAAACAGAGAGTTGCAAAACAAACTAAAAGGGAGCATTGCAATTGTCATATTTATTAATCATAGATAGCAGTCTTGTAACCTAACGTTTAACAACTTAGAAACTAACGAGATCGCCACCCCTAAACAATATATATTCTTGTATGGGTCAATATAACTAATTAAAAGAAATATAGGGATAGTCCCTGGGGTCCCCCTACCCGTCCTTGCTTGAGAACTTAGAAACTAACGAGACCCCCCACCTCTATACTATATATATATTCATGAATATAACATATCATTTGCATTTACTGACATGCTCATAAAAAGATCTAGACCATACTCTTACAGAAAATATATCGTCTCGCATGATTTTTTAGTTTTATGGAATTGCAAAGTTTCACAATAAAACTTGAAATTTATTAACATGCCTAACAGAAGACATGCTCATCATTTGAATTTAGAAGAACAAAGAGACCAATTTATACAGGCAGTAAGTAATGTTTTAACTTTACTATAATTTTGTTTTTTTTTTGTGTTAAAAAAATATCAATAAGTGAACCCGTTTAAATTGCATGCAAGACATGTGAGCAAATATTTTAATGATGGTAGTAACCAATAGCAGTTTTCATTAATTGATTAATCTAAATTTATTGGAATATAAACAAAATACCTAAATAAAAATGTTTATAAAAATCTTGCTTAGATATGATGGGGAAATGTTTGCCACATTTCTACAAGATGAAGTACACTCACAGAGGAGAAGAAATAGGGGAGACAGAAAATTAAGATTACATTCTGTCATTGAGCTTATGCGGTTTTTGATAGCCTACAGTCGGAATCTGTCAAATGGTCTAATTTTTTTATACATATATTCATTGTTTTTATACTGCAGTTTTTCAAACCAAAAATAACATTTATGTTCTTTTTTGCTTAAAAATTCATGTGGAATATCAGTTCCAGCAGATTTGCGACCTTGGGAGAAGTACAATGCTGAAAAAAAAGATTAAATCAGCTATGACAATCACCTGGTGTCTGTCATAAAATTAAGATTAAATAGCAACAAAATTATCGTACCTTTTTTTCTCTTGTAGGCAGTGGTAAAAGTAGTTATGATGGTAAAAACACATCAACAGAATGCGTGCATAATTATTCCTTCTAAAAGATAAATGTGCGAGTCATGGTTGTAGTATTTTTGTGACTAAAATGAATCAGTAGATACAGAGTAGTTCAATATTTTTCTATGTGTGACTTCAATGAGTTTGTAATGACAGTATTTCAATAGGTTACTGTTTACGACTGAAATGAGTCAGTAATGACAGAGTATTTCAAAAGGTTTACTAAATCTGATTACAATGAGTTGGAAGAAAAATATGTTGCAGCAAAAGGAGCTATTGCATTAAGTGTTGGTGGAAATGATTTAATGCCCAAATTTCATAATATAACACATTCAAAGACCTTGGATGTATTTTTTCAGGAAAAATTCAGAAAATCTCTCATTTATTTGGAAATAATTGACAGTGCACCAACAGTGAAATTTAATAATGCCATATATGTTGATTTTGTTATAACACTTTACTGTTCAAAGAAGAAAAATCAGAGGCCTAAACATATGCTACTAGTTGCTTAATGATGCTGTAGAGTTTTCCTATATGCTTATTGCTTATTACAAAAAAGTTATCACCATGTTTTGAAAGAACAAAGTATGCTTTAATGAATTTATATACTTTTTTTCCTGTGTCCATTGTTATGTCTTAAATTGAATTGTTTGTGTTTATCAAGAAAACACAGGAGAACAAATGACTAATGGAGACAGAACAAAGTCCTGATTTTCCAATGCTGAACAAGACACAGTTGCTATATCTCCAAGAATGTACTTACAATGCTTGGATTTTAAAAACAATATGATCGAGACAAGAAGGCAGTCTGTGTTAAACCAAATGTATGTTGCAGAAATAAAAACACAATCTGTAAAACCGTTCCCATCAAAGGGGAAATACCAGATATCATGCCTGCCTGGCTTATGAGCAACACAAAGAAAAAACTACAAACCTTCAGGTTCCAGGTGAAAACCTTGTAGCTCTTAACACAGAAATGTGAATACATATCTTATTATTTAAATGAATGATGCATAAACACCAAAGTTTGCTTTTGAAGATATTAACCGAATAAAAGAGGTAACGGTCAAGATACTATGCATTGCCAAAGTCAAAGAAGGAATGGTGTATGGCAAAACATCATATACTATGCCGTCCCTCCGTCATCTGCATATGAGATGCAACCCTGATCTGAGAAATGTTATGCCTTAAAACTGAACAAAACAGTTTAGTCTGTACTCAAATAACTTTAGTGATTCGTTTCAGCTTCAGTAAATACACAGAATCATCACTTGGCTCTTTGTTTAATTTTAAATTGGTTCTATTCATTTGAAAAACATGTCTGAGTCTCCAGATGAATGAGTGTTTAGTGGTAAAGTAGATTTACATTACATATTGAAAAGTTACATTTTAAACAATTTTCAGTGTATCGATAATTTCATGTTGAGGATCAAAGAATGTGCATGCTTAGTTTTATTTATATATGTTGATTTTGGTATATTTTATTGAATATTTTAATTTGTTATCAACTTTTCAGACTACATTATTAGCAGCTTTACCGGTTGTTTTTTTTCCCGTATTTGACACACTTGTCTAGTGTTTTACATATCAACATTAAGTCTGGCAGATAAAAGGGAGTTAGCTTTAGAATAATTAGGATTTCTCCTTATGGTATAAAAAAGATGTTTCGATTTCTGTTAAATAATTGAAAACCAAGCAAACCAGACTCTGCAAAACAACAATGACAAATATCAACCCAACATCAATAACAATGCAATAAATATCTCCAAAAAACAGGAAAAGGGATCCGCGATCCCAAAAGCTGGATGCTACCAGAGTGTGCTGTTTAACAAATTGCTAAAGTGCTTGAGTGCCAACTTCAATATTTTTGCCTGATGCCAATCTTCCAAACTTTGTAGAAAAGGTGTTTAGTAAAATATTCTGATGGAAATGTAGCATACAATTTTGGAGAAAATATTAACGATAGTGACCCTAAGAAAAATTGGAATTGTCTGATGATATGCCCAAACCTCAATATCAGTGAATCTTTCACAATGATACTACGACACATTGGAATGCAAGCTGACATTAAACTTACGGTAAAGACAATGATAGAGATTGGACGTTCGTGTGCTGTAACGGAACACCACATAGTCTGTTATCTGCCAACCTAGCTGTTATCTGTACACATTGTCTTGGTAATATGGCGTCTTCGAATAAACCTCAGAATATATAGTTCGTGCACCATGTCCCAAACACGGTGTACAAAGTTATCATCCACGTTTTAAAGTCTAGTTGTTAACATCACCGTTTTAAAGTTTAGTTGTTATCATCCACGTTTTAAAGTGTAGTTACCCTGGGATGTGTGTAAGGATTCCCAAATATATCCTTTAGTTGTATGTGGAAAGGAAGTGGTCAGTTATGTAAACTACAACCAATAAGAAAGAATCAAATGGGGTTAATACTCTGTAAAGAAAATCAGGACTTATAATAAAGATATTTTATTTCGAAAGACAAAAAACCAAACAAATTTTATAAAGTGATACCATAAAACAATTAAACAAATCTAGACCGAAATATGAATATTTTTTTACCCCGACAATGTCCAGGTGGGGTGGGACTTTCAAAAACAAAATATTTGCCAGGGTTAATCAATTGCACCAATTGATTAAATTTGCCAATGTCTTTAATACCCCTTTTTTTAATGTTTCAAAAGGATGTTTTTAACTTTTCAAGGATTCAAAATTGATTTGATTTAAGTATGAACTCACAACATTAAATGTGATTTTCTTTTAAGACCAGGGGAGAGGCCTAACAAACTTTATTGTATTTTTAGCCTTTCATACTCAATTCAGGTTCCAGAAAAAATTTATGTTTCATCAAAGTGCAGTAAAAAAAAGAGCAATTAAGTCTCATTAACTGTCTCTATCTCCAGCTCCTCGCTTTTACACACCATCTTGCCGGTATAGAGGTCTTTCAAGGTCGAGTTCAAGATCAAGTATAAGAAAAAATAGGAGGCAACGGTCAAGGTCAAATAGGAGGAACTACTGGAATAGATCTAGAAGTTCGTGCAGCTCCTCATGTGGTAGGACACGTGATCGTAGACCCAGATCTAGTGATATGTCGTCTAGATCAAAATCTAGAGAGGGATCCAGACGAAAAAGGCCGTCGAGGAGACACATATATAGAAGTTATAGAACGCCTAGCGACAGACGAGGGGAAAATCATAGAGCCCTAATTTTTCCATGCCAGAAGAAAGCAAGTTTATCATACTGTTGTTAAATTTATTAAAATATTTGCAAATATGGAAAGGGATTATGTCCATATTTGAGGAGTACACATCCTACCACACAGACATCGAGAACAAGACCGAGTCTCAGGTCAAGGATGAGGTAGGCAGAATCAAGATCGCCCTGTGGTGGATAAACCAGAATGCAGGTAAGGCTGTGCCTACGTTGGATCTGTCTCTGCTGACGTGTAAGGCCATCGAGGACGTAAGTATTTATTTAGGGAGCCTGCTGCTGGCACATGCCACTATCCGGGTGTATAAGCAATCAATTTATCGATTGCAGGCAGTTAGTGTCGGCCGACAAATGTGAAGCTCTCCTGAAGACGTCGAAAGATGCTACGGCGGGGGCCAGCAGCCGAAATAGGGTAGATGTCCAGGAGAGGAAGGCTTGACCAACCCCTACCAGCTCACAGAAGTCCTGAGGAAAGGTAAACCCACCACCTTACTATACATTGAGGCTGTTGGCTGAGCAGGCTGTCAACTCGATTAAATTAAATTTTATTAATTCTTTTTTTATAGCCTATGTCTGCTTGAAACATGGCCATCGACCTGGTGTCATTGTCAACATGAAGGTGACCGAGCTGCATGCTTCACAACATGAGACGGTCAACGGTGAGGTCTGGCGTGTCGTGCGGGTGGCGGAGCACAAGACCAGCGAGAACTATACGATTGGACTGGAACCGTGTGTACGACATGCTGAAAAGGTACTTGCAGATCCGGGCCAAGGTGCTGGCCGCCAATGGTAAGACGGGCAAGGTAAGATATCTGTTAGTGTGTAGCAACGGCAGCCGGTTGAACGGTCCGTCTGAGATGTTAGCCCGCTTCCACAAGAAGAACGGGATGACCAAATACTACACCAGAAGACAGGCTCGACAGACCTACGAGACGTGGTCACAGTACCTCAGTACGAAGGAAAGAGAAGAGGTATCGAACTATCTGGCCGATTCGACCGATGTGGCCCACAGACGGTACATCAACGCCGACCCAAAGAAGGCAGCCAATACAGCCAGCAGGTTTCACGGCATGATCGAAAACTCACGCCGTCATGGTGATCGTATACCACCCAGTCGGCAACCTGCCGACGCCTCAGAGCCAACAGTCCGCCTGGAACCAGGTATTAGGGACAGCAGCGGTGACTATCCATCTAGCACCAGCTGCTGAAGTATGTACGTCTGCTACTGCTGTTGCTGCTTCTGCCGGGGCTGAGGTATGTACATCTAATGCAGGGACTGATGTAAGAAGAGTCCCTACTACCCCTACTATTACTTCTCCTAATCTATCGTCTTCTTCTGTATTCACAGGCTCCACTACTCCTGGTAAAGGATTCGCAGCCTCCTCTCCTCCTGGCCAGGCCATGCTCCCACCATCGCCCCAGAAGAGGGCCACCATGTACGCAGCTCTGATCAAGGAATTTGAACCTGTGGGTGAGGACACGGAATTTCCACCGCCACAAGCCGTGGCAGCCAGATTCAAGATTAGAAAAGACAGGGCATGGCAGATATGTGACTCCTAACGCCACTACAGGTGCAGAGTCATCCACGAGAACGCTGTCGTCAAGCTGTAGAAGTCGGCAGCCTGGCGTGAGAAGGTCCAGCTGATCGATCTCCGTGTCGATAACGTGGACTCGCTCATTCCCCTCGACAACAACAAGTTCATGTCCTTGTCGACTAGGAACCTCCAGCGTTCAGAGTTTGGCCGACAGTTACGGCTGTATTACACCATGCTGCAGAGTTGGTCATCGTCAGTGGTTTCAACACAGGATGTGACCAGTATCGCATCCCTCATCGAGAGCCAGGCATGGCCGAATATCAGCCACCATGTCACTACAGAAACAGGACGAGGAGTCATAGAAGGTGGCAGGTGAATCCGCAGCGGTTCCGTTGAGTGTGACTACCACGGCAAGTAAATGTCGAGAGCGGAATGCAAACGTCGCATGTACGAGTACCAGATCGAGGAAGAGGGTACATACATGTTATACTTCAAACATGCCGAGCAGCAGGTGTGCATTGATGCCGCGACTGTGCCGTGTGCGTGCCATCCAGCCATACCCACTACAGTTGGCCGATTGATCAACCACTCAGCCAATGCCCCTATTCTGAAAACACACAAGATGGTGATCGACAAGAAAGTGGCGGTTGTATTGGGAGCCGTCAGAGACTTGCAACCCAGTGAGGAGCTCAAGTTCGATAAGACCTCGTGAATGTGTCAAATACAGCTGTAGAAGCAAACTTAAGTGTTTTTAGAATTCAAAGCGAAATATCCAGATTTAAAAGATCAGAAAGTTTGTTTGAAAGTTACAAAACATTTTTCCTGATAAAACATCGCAACACGTGTTCTTGTCGGCAGCGTTTAGAGGTTCGAATTCTATTAAAGACATATGTAATATCGGACAAATATGCATGTCAGTCATAGAGAAATGACCCAGATTGATAATGAATGCTACATAATTATCAATAAAAAGACCATCCAATGTAGAATCACGGAGTGCAACTTGGTCAAATTACAAACACAAAAACACGTTAAAGACCATAATTGGATGCAGTTAATAAGGAGCTATTATTTTTATATATAATTCATATGGCGGTTCTGCAACTGAAGGACAAATAATAGAGAGGTCAAATTTACTTGACCCTGCATCGAAATCATTTGGAATATGTGATGCCATTATGGCAGATAGGGTATACTTGTACAATATCTATGTGCAAATCAAGGGGTTCAAGTACACCAAATTTCCTGAAAGGTAAATCCCAGTTGGATCCAGCTGGAGTTCTTTATCGCCGAAAGGTAGATTCAAACGTATACACACAAAGAGAGTTTAAGGTTGAACAAAAACTTTTAAAATATTTAAAAATGGTATTTGTAAGTTAAAGCTGCAATCGGGTTCAAGAGTTGTTTTTATATGTTTTGAAAATGCAAATTCAAATTCATCATAACGAAAGAAAGAACATGTTTTGTTAAAACTAAAAAGTATTCAAGAAGCATTTAAAATAAAAATAGATTATGGTTTGCTATATACAGAAAAAAATAATAGGAGGGATGAAAAATTATTAAAATTAGGAGTTTGAAGAAGTTGAAAAGAAAAGAACATTGCTGAACAGGCTATGGAAATTGATAATTTAAAGATCATATCCCAAGAAAATGTTTAAAACATTTAAATTTATAAACTAAAAATAGAGCTGAAAATTAAAGTATGATTTTGGCAGATGAAGAAATTGAAATTTGTTATGATGGTAAATTTTCTAATGAGGTCAGGCAAACTTCTATGACACTATGACTGTGTTGGGTCAGCCAAACAAAGTCGATGATTTAATTATTGTAGTCCTAAGATATAAAGCTGGCAAATACTCGAGTAGACTGGCAAAGCTGGAGTAAATTAATTGTAGAGGCTAAAAGGGGGCGTTAACCAGACAGACCATCTAGAGATGTCCGAAGCACTACCCAGAAACCATCCTCTTCCGGTTGAAACAGACGAATATTCACTAGAAGAGCAATCGGCCGTTCCTGACTGCAGGAACGACCATCCAAGGTATATATCGGTCTTAAGATATACCCGGGATCACAACAATATGCAGTATTGTTTTTTTTTTATGAATGAGGCCAAATATTAATATAGGTCTTTAGCTATTCGTGTGCGAGAGTACCTTCTGCTGGTAAAAAAGTGCAAAATGACGCATAACTCTTATTTTACTTTTATCCTTACGAGTGAAATATCGAACTTGTATAAAAGTAGCAATTCCAGCCCTTCAATTGAACGTTTTAAAAAGGTGTGTTGAAGACAAAGGATTTGCTGAATTAGACGTTAGATAATGAATAGTTCTTTCATTAGAATAAATGGCATGCTCGATATCCATTATTTACCACTATAAACTTTAGACTAAGAGACCCTTCACATCGTCTGTACAGTCAAACATCTATGAGATTATAGTGGTCCAGTTCAAATTAAAAACTAATAACCACGTGCGTTGCCTGCATTAAGTTATACCAGAATATCCTAATAAATAAAGCCCACCAGACACAGGTAGATTGAAAATAGCTTTGTCGTTGTTAGTATTGAACTGTGGACGGAAAATAATAAAGTATATATATATATAAGGTAAACGGACAGAAAGTCACAGGACATAAAGTCACAAATTTGATAGGACAAAAAGTCACACATATTTTTTTCAACAATTGTTGGAATATATAAGAGAAATATCTTGAAATATTTACTTTTTAATACATATACTCATATTAAAGTTAATGTAATTTATCATTTTACTTGAAAAATGAAGATTTATTTTATTTTAATCATGCAAAGGACATATTTCTTGGCACCATGAAGCCATTTGAGTGCCAATCTTCTTTGACATTTTGTTTTCTTAACAATTATTTGAT
>JAHUZM010000015.1:6304896-6461264 GCA_019925275.1 Mytilus edulis | reverse complement strand
CTCTCTTTCTCTTTCTTTAATTCCCCTCTATTATCATTATGGTCTAGGGTTTATGTGGTTTGAGGGTAAAAAGCTTTATTTTGAGGGGAAGTGCTGCCCAAATTTTTTATGAAGCTGGACTTAGTAATTTTTCTGGAATTTTGCCCCTGGAAGTTATTTATCATTTTTGCAATGTACACAAAGACATCTATACATAAGGGGCTTTTTAGTTTTGCATCCAAAAGGAGAGGATTATTTTGTAAATACTTATTTGGTAGCAATTATATAACCATAAATAAAATTAGAATTGAAAAAGTAAACAATTGCAGTCACAATGATTCATTCACAAAAATAATGTTTTACAAACTCAAAATATTAGTTTTCTTTATTTTATAATCAGAATTTTCATATTAAGTCATCTTTTGCATGTGATCAGAGACCAAGTGATCGGAAACCTTACATATTTAGTCATTTAGAATGATGTGTAGAATGCAGGATAATGCATGAAAATTAAGAAGGGGGGCACCCACCCTCATTCCACATTATTAGAAATAAATGTAAGTCTGTGATCTATAAGAATAAAGGTAAACATGAATTCACAATCATATTATATAAATATAAATTGAAAAAATCAATTGTATATTCCAAATAAAATTATGAACTCAAGTCTAAATAGTTTATAGTTTATCTAATTAACCAATACATGTGCAGACTGACATTTCATATCATATTTTTCAGGAATGATACATGCAGGAATTTGTGCCACACATTTCAACAATTTCCTTAATGGATTGAATGTACTGTCTGTGAATTCATCAGCCATACTTAAAGAAAAAGGAGAATTAAACTGGAAAGAAAATATTTGCAGTTGCAAAAGAATCCTGTAAATAAATTCAAAAGAAGAAACAGTTTTAAACATGGTTAATTTAATGAATAATTGGAAGGTAATTAAACCTTTAGTCATATAATTCATAAATTTTCCTAAGTAGATATAAAGTAAAATGAGGACCATAATTATATTCATATTTGCACTTAAGCAGTCATAAAAATGAATTAACAGATCTTGGTAATAATTTCAAGTTTAGGGTCAATATTTCAAATCAATTTTGTGGTAAAGCATTGTTATATATACTTGAAGACTTTCATGTATAGAACATGACAGAATTTGTTTCAACAAAAATATTGAACTAGAATTAGTTACATATGTATAATTTATTAAATGAAATCTATATTAATGTATAATTTCAACAAATTTAATGAAACCTATTTGGTTTTGAAAGCCTTTATACATATTATTGTTACAAATTTCATTGTTAACAGCCTGAGTTTCCAGTTAATTTTAAATGTAATATGTTTTAGCTATAGTATTTGAACACTGCATGCACTTTCATTTATATATATTTGTTATCACTTTTTTTCATTAGGTTGAAGCTAGTTATGTTGCAGAATTGCAAATGTTTGGTACTGGTTGAAACTATGAAAGTAATACAGGTAAATTTAAAGAATTTAGACTTTAACTTTATTAATAGAAAAGATATTTCCAAATGTCAAGGTGAAAGTGGACATTGTAGATTCTAAACACCCATGTGAAAGCAACAGTCTTCTATGGTGAGAGGATGCCATACTTAGCAATGCTCTTGTTATTATATGGGATATGGCTTTTTTTTTATCATTATTTTCACTATTTTGATATTGAACAACCAACATTGATAAAAAGTAATATAAAACTCTCACTTTTTATGAATCCTATATTATCTTATTATATTAATTTACTTATTTGATTTTTGTTATATTTGTTATCAATTGTAGGTCTCATGGTCATCATTTAACAGCAGGTTATTAGCAGCAGTTTTGTAGAAAAATGAAGGATGACTGTCAATGGTAAATACATAAAAACTTAGGTTCCATTTGAGACTTTTTAATCTGATAATGGTGTTTTGCAGGCATTTATAACATTTCTTTTTGGACAATATATTTAGTAGACTCAACAATAAAATGTAGGATCATGTAAACTTGTACACAGATGTCACTGACCTACATTTTCCACTTCACTGACTTTGGTTACATTAAACATCCAATTTCATATACAACAAATGTATATCTCAGCAACTAAAAGGTGTCAGATCATGCAAACTTATATATACACTCTCAGAGTCTCAGTAAGTAACTCAGCTTCCAGGCAAAAGAAGGTCACAGTGATCCACATTTTACACTATTGATTTGTACTTTATTTTATAATTTAAATACAAAGTATATTATCAAGACTGCCACTGGTTCTTATGTGCCACAATTCTGACAATGAAGATAACTATGTGATGTAGATAACTTATGTTTATTTCAAACTTGGTCACATGCTGTATATATGTAAATTTTTACCAAAAAGAACAGTTCAACTGTTTTGATTTAAGGTACACATATATGGTAAAGGTCACACCTATTAAATATACATGTATACCTTGAATTTATTTGCATTGGACCCTATAATGCTCCCTATATCATTTATATTGTCAATTATTGCATTCCAAATTGCCATTGTTCACAAAACAAAAACCACTAAAAAGGATGGCCATCATATGCAAAAGCAATATAAAATGCATACCCATCAGCTGACCTAATTATTGCAATCACTTCTAAAACCTTGCCATATATCATATTATAAAACTCTTAATGAGTACCTTTGTTAGTCAGGTATAATATAATCTTTTTAAATTGATGTTGTAATGCATGATTGGATTAATTTTGCACTCATTGAAATATTATATAGATTTAGTAGTTTATTAGTATATATTACACCTTTTCATCACAAATAAATAAATTAAACTTTCAGGTAAATGCAGCAACAGAATGTTCCCCTGGAAAAATTACGTAGAAAATTTGGGAAAGTATGAATAAGAAATTAGAGAGGCAAACAGATAACCAGAAAACAAAGATTTTGAAAGAAAAGAATTGCCACTAATAGTAATATGCTATATCTGACTGGGAGCAACATGTACTATTCAATATGGAAGGATTGATAATTTTGACTAAGAACACAGTAAACTCTAATAATCTATGACTATCAATAAGTACTTGACTGAATCAGAGGAGTAAACTATTTACACATTTGTAAATATAACAGTTATATGTTTGCTTGATTATTGAGGCATTCAAAATAAAGAAAGTTGAAAAACCTTTGAAAAAGTTATAATTTCATCATTTTTTGGTTATGTTACTATGACAACTGAAATATATAATGTATTATCATTATGCTTCATCAAACTTAAATCATTAATTGTGGAAAAGGTGACAAAGTCTTTTTTAATCCATTTACTTGCATGACTGTTACCTATGAATCGATAATTTAAAAAAAAATATATTTGGTGATTTTCGCTTACTTCTGAGTAATTTATTTTGCTCATTTAAGACCACAGTAATGCTAATATAAGCTGCATTACAATGTATCATAATATTTGTTTACATTTACATAGAAGCCATGTGTTTTTGGTCTGAAATCATGGTATTTGATCTGCCATTGTCTGTTAGGTTGTTAATCTTGCACATCAAAACAATGCAAAAACTTGAATTTTCCAACTTCATGTCCTGTTGCCATGGTAACCGTTGTTCATAGAAACCAAAATTTTTTTTTTTATTTGATTGCCTTGTGAAACTGTATTATTCTGTGTAAGTTTAACAAAGGATATGACAACATATGTCACACTTTGATCACCGATGATGAAAGATATACAAAAAACTGCTGTTGATCACTGTTTCGTTAGGGGTCACAAAAACATTTTTCGTGCAAAAAATAGTCTGGTGACCCATATTTTTTTTTATTTCTTTTTAAAGCTCATTGTTATGACCATCTTATGTCAAATTTAAAAAAATATTCATTGGACCATTTTTTTGGAAATTTAAGAAAAATAGAAATTTTTAACAAAATCTGTGTTTTTTTTTTGTGGAGCAGTGTTGATGAAATTAGAGACGAAATCAATGAAAATGAATAAAACTGCCATTATTTGTGATTTATTTACATTTTAAATAATAATTTTGTAATAAATGAAGAACAAACCCTTCAAAATACTTTCAAAGGCTTGAAAAAAATCCAGAGTTTCTACATCAGGTATGTATTTATGCATACACGTGATGTACCAACTTTGGTGACCGTTACCATGGAAACGAGTCTGGTGACATACTATTTTTAACTCAAATTTTCATAGAGGCCATTGCATAGTATATGTATGCAAATTTTAAGAAAAATTCAATGGTGAAAAAAATTTTGCTATATCTGTAGGGATCCACCTTAATGTAGAAAAATATTATTTTACCAATGAAATGGTCTGTTTTTACTGTCAACATAAATATCTATAGAATACGGTCGATTTCTAAAATTACCAGAAAAGTCATCAAATTTATAGGCAAATGTAGAAAAAATATTATTAAACCAATGACAGGTCTGTTTTTACTGTCAATATAAATATCTATAGAATACGGTTGATTTCTAAAATTATCAAAAAAGTTGCAAAATGTATAGGCAAATGTAGAAAAAATATTATTTAACAAATGACTGGTCTGTTTTTACTGTCAATATAATTCGCTATAGAATATGGTCGATTTCTAAAATTATCAAAAATGTTACAAAATTTATAGGCAAATGTAGAAAAAATATTATTAAACCACTAACAGGTCTGTTTTTACTGTCAATATAACTCTCTATAGAATATGGTCCATTTCTAAAATTATCAAAAAAGTAATCAAATGTATAGGCAAATGTTGAAAAACTATTATTTAACCAATGACAGATCTGTTTTTACTGTCAACATAAATATCTATAGAATACGGTCGATTTTTAAAATTATCAAAAAAGTTACAAAATTTATAGGCAAATGTAGAAAAAATATTATTAAACCAATGACAGGTCTGTTTTTAATGTCAACATAATTCTCTATAGAATATGGTCCATTTCTAAAATTATCAAAAAAGTTATCAAATGTATAGGCAAATGTAGAAAAAAAATTATTCAACCAATAATAGGTCTGTTTGTACTGTCAATATAATTCTCTATAGAATATTGTCGATTTCTAAAATTATCAAAAAAGCTACAAAATTTATAGGGAAATGTAGAAAAAATATTATTAAACCAATGACAGGTCTGTTTTTACTGTTAATATAACTATATATAGAATACGGTGGATTTCTAAAACGATCAAAAAAGTAATCAAATGTATAGACAAATGTTGAAAAAATATTATTTAACCAATAACTGGTCTGTTTTTACTGTCAATATAATTCGCTATAGAATATGGTCGATTTCTAAAATTATCAAAAAAATTATCAAATTTAGAGGTTAATGTAGAAAAATATTTTTGAACCAATGAAAAGGTCTGTTTTTACTGTCAACATAAATATCTATAGAATACGGTCGATTTCTAAAATTACCAGAAAAGTCATCAAATTTATAGGGAAATGTAGAAAACATATCATTAAACCAATGACATGTCTGTTTTTACTGTCAATATATATATCTATAGAATACGGTCGATTTCTAAAACTATCAAAATAAATATCAAATTTATAGGCAAATGTAAAAATATTATTAAACCAATGACAGGTCTGTTTTACTGTCAATATAAATATCTATAGAATACGGTCGATTTCTAAAACTATCAAAAAAGATATCAAATTTATAGGCAAATGTAGAAAAAATATTATTTAACCAATGACTGGTCTGTTTTTACTGTCAATATAATTCGCTATAGAAAATTCTTACACATGAATTACCTACTACTATAAAAATTTGCACATTTCATCAAAGATCTAGACCTTGTTTTCCAGTATTTCAAAATCCAAGATGGAGGAAGACACCCTATCTACCCTAATTACAATTTAAAGTGATCACGAATTTTCGGAATCTTGAATTACATACAATTTTAAGTGGTCGCGAATTTTAATCTCTTTCTTAAGTTTCTGCTCTTGCATCTTATCTAGAGATACATACATATAATTATTAATGTTTTATAATTACATATCAGGAGATTCTGGAAATTTACTGGCATACAACTGTTAAATGTCCATGCAAAACTCATCTATCCAATACAGACAGTTTTTTTCATTGGGATAATTGTATTCTGAAGAATATCTGGCTTACCGTCATAAATGACAGATCAGTTTTCAGTAAAAAGTAAAATCACATAAATACTGAACTCAGAGGAAACTTAAATCGGAAAGTCCCTAATCACATGGCAAAATCATGTAAATTTAAACTATGTGCCCATTCTCTAGCTATATACCAACATAGAAATGAGTAAACTCATTTGCGTATCCTGTAACAGACAAGACATGAGGGTGACGCAGTGATGTTAAGGTTATTGCCACATGAAAAGATACAAAATTGCAGTGTTTTCAAATTCAGTGTCCAGTAAATAAATAGTTGTCTCCAATCATAGTATAGTCGGTGTGTATAAAGACAAAAGATGTAGATTTTGAAAAAAAAAATACAAATCTATTTTTAGACACAGGGAAAAGGTCACGTGACCACCCGAAATAGAAAGTAAAATACTGACATATAAAACGTAGTAGAACAAGGGCATGCGGATGTTTAAATTTATAGTTTAAAACACCTTTGGGTAGCCTACGATCTAAAGTTTATTAAAAAAGCATGGCAAAGTGTTGTTTTTAAAGATAATGCATATAAATCCAACTTCAAAGTCAAATCATTTCGCATTTTGTGCTTTTTCGGAGTTTCGGACACATTTTTATCAATACTTATAATATCTGTATTCTTTGCCATATTTTAGCGAAGCGTAATTTCAAATTCTCTTTCTGGGAAATTAAAAAATATCGACCTTAGTGGCCAGTATTTTTTGAACTTTTTTGTTGATGTGATTTTGTTTTGTGATGATTGATTTATTTTAGACTTCATGGACAAATATAAGTTGATTAAGTCTTTTAATCACAGTTAAGACATTTTTTGTACAAGCCTGAATTTGTATTAGATATCCAAATATAGGGACGGATACTATTGTGGTTGAACTATTTGAAGTTAAAAAGTAAAGGGTATTTTTTTTCTTGACTCTTTAACTTTAACTATTTATTTCAATGTTTCAATGATTTTTTCTAAAAAAAAGCAAGACATATAGCGACCCTACATTTCTTCATCATCGTCCACAAATATTCACTCTGTGGTTAAATTTTTTGAAATTTTAATAACTTTCTTAATACTGGGTTTCTACCAAACTTTGACAGAAGCTTGTTTATGATCATAAGGTAGTATCAAGAAGTAAATGTTAAACAAAATACATTTTTTCCATATTTTACTTTGTTCTGGAAGGAAACTTTACATTTATTTTGCACTTTTAGGTTTTTAAAACATTTATAAGATTCATAAACTTTTCTGGATTTTTATCAAATTTGGACTGAAGCTTGTTGCAATCAAAATTTAGTATGGAGAGGGTTAATTTTTTATTTATTTTTTTTATATAGCAAAAGTAGGCGAGACACTAGGTTCCTCAGAACCGTTACAAATTTGTTTTATTATTAATTACCTGACTGGCCAAATATGTAAAGTTTTGGTCTCTCAACAATTGTCTGTGCATTAAGCTTGCTTTGCATTTGTCTGGTAATTTGTAACTCCTCATTTGTCAAAAAGTTGGCAGAGTCGTAAATCAATGATGCCATGAAACTAATATAGGTGTGGTTGAGAATGTCTGAATGGTTATGCCACATTTTTACGTGCAATGTCCTCTCTGTGGTCTTCAGCAGGTTTGTCAAATCTGTGAGAGACATGTTGTTATTGTATTCAATCCCAAGTTTGTTTAATTTCTGAACAGTTGTTTTGGTAATCTAAGTCACTGTACTCCTGGTCTGTTGTAATACGTAGTACACTAGCTTTGTGTAATCTTAGTAATTCATTTTGTATAAGCTCTTGCAGTGGGATTTTTCTGCCATAAATGTGCGTTTTTGTTTCCTCCAGAAGTCCATTAATAGTGATGATGTTGATTTTTAATATCTTGGGTGTTATTTTGACGCCAATGTTTGTAGGCCTTTGAGGCAATTTTGTCTTTTAATATCATTTTTAGTTTTTTGCTAGATCTTTGAAGAGGTACTGATAGTTTTGATTTATAAACTCTTCTCTTTGGTCTTCGTATTCTTTGTATAATGTCTCGGCCACTGATTTTGAAATGCCTATTAAATTGAGCTATGTTGACACCATTGTCTCGTGCAAAGTTGGCTAGTACTTGGCCATCATTTTGAACGATTTTATTGTTACATGAAATTTCATATTTCCTAGCTAATCTTGACCAATTCATTATTGTACTGGTTGATTGTCGTACCTCAGTAAGGAAACTTTCCTTGTCGAATGAGTAGGAGTCATAATGACCTATTGGGTTTTTTGATTTTTGTTTGCCAGTGGAGGTTTTTGTTTGGTTTGTTTTTACTAGTTTTTCTGCATCTTCTGTGGAGATGTAAGAAAGCTCTATTCGCTCATTATCATGTTGTTGAAAAGATTTTCCAGTTGATAGAAGGATCTCTAAATCGTTGTCATCACTTTGGAAGGAGGATTCTATTTGTTTTTTTAGTTTCTTTGATGGACGAAATGATTTTTTTATTTTTTTCTGCAGATGGCTCTTTTGGCGACAAATTTAGAACTTCTGCAAGTGTGGTTTTGAAGTTTATATCAAACGTTTTTTCCAACACCTTGACAACTGTGTGTACAGTTTTTTTCCCCTGATTTTTTGAAGTTGATACATTATGATCCTCCAAATTATTAACTAGGTCTTTACAGATTTTTTGTAATGGACTTTCTTGGTAACTTTTGTGTAACATAGAAGCATCTCCATGTGTAACATTGCATTGGTTGCAGTTTTCAAGGGTATGCTTACCCTTTTCATTTTCATTAAGCTTGAGCCAATTTTGCAGAGAAAATAATTGATTAATTTATTTATTTCTCCTGAATGATTGTTGTTTTTATAGTACTTATTGGTTGTTACATAACTTTGAAGTCTAGAGCATTGCTGTTTAAATTGATTGTATGAATGTATTTTCAGTTTCTTGTACTTGTTCATAAAAATATTGTAGTTCTCATATCTTTGTGTAATTGCCAATGATGGATTGTAATGTGCAATAAAGTTTGTCTGATTAACATCTTCTTTCTTATTTTTGTTAAAAACATCTATTGCAGCACCGTCTTTGGTAGATCTCGAAATAATGACTTTGACAAAGTTGCAATAATTCATATTGTTAATTCATGACCAGATGATTAGATATTAGAATTCAACATGTAGATGCGGATTTTCATTGAAACAATTTGTAGCTATGCAGATATATTAGGTGGAATAAATATATTTGGTATGTCTTTAGAACCATAGATTTGTCATTGGTTGATCAAAGAAATCAAATAGTTGAAGCTGATGATCAAATTTCAAAGATTAACAAAGAGCTGATAATGGCTGCCATTTCCTTGAATGTTCTTCATTTGCAGTAGAGAAGTTAATTACTTAATGAGGAAATTGAATTTTTAAGTAAATCAGATGTATTTATTTTAGACATTTTAAACATAGAAACTTCTTTTCATAATCTTTGTAGCAATGATGACCATGCATACATTTTATAATCTACTATTTAACTGTAGAACTGCATGATGAGCAACATGAAAAAATATTAAAAAAAACCAACTAAATAACAAAAATAAGTACAGGAAAAAAAATTGACACAAGAAAAAAAAACAGTAACCATTATAAAGAGGTATT
The DNA here is from genome assembly GCA_019925275.1 of Mytilus edulis. Lineage (NCBI taxonomy): Eukaryota > Metazoa > Mollusca > Bivalvia > Mytilida > Mytilidae > Mytilus > Mytilus edulis. The sequence continues at coordinate 6,451,560 of JAHUZM010000015.1, read as the reverse complement.
GTTCGAAAATATTTTGCAAGTGTGTGGTACATCAATAGAACTTCAGTATATATAGATAAATATACTTTATTGAAGAAGAATTTTGTTTAGATTTAATAGTTTGGAATGGTCTATGTGGGGCCACTAGGCTGTCTGCCCACTTTGCACCAGCAACTTGTAAATAATGCCTAGGGAGGGAATCGAACCCTCATACATAGACCACACAAATTTTCCAATAGAATACAAATGTATATATATAAATAATAAAAAAAACTATTGGCTGATACACAAGTGAACACTTGTATATTCGTTTCCATATATCAACAAGAATGAAAGGTGAAAAAAGGTAGGTTATGTACATCAAAAATAAATTTAACCAACCCCTCCCCCTTTTTCCTTTTTTTACTGAAACCTAGTCATTTGCGGTAGTACTATCCCGTAGTGATTAACAAATCAAGTTAAATATTTTTATTAGAGATAATTCGCACTAAAATATTACGTTTTTATTTAAAAAACAAGCCGTAGATGAAGATTCTTATTTTAATGTTGAAATTCCCGCACTTGCAACTTTGGAATGTTGACACACGATTGCCTCCCTTTTCAAGTCGCCTAAACGTTTGATAGCAATGGACGACCTTCAAAACAATTTATGGAAAAGTAAACAAACGAGTAGAACAAGTTATAAACGTTAACATTTATATAAAGTTATTTCACAAGAATTGTAGGAAATAAAATCAACAATTACAAAATAGCTGATCGCAGATGTAAATTGTACGAGAAATAGATAAACGAAGCATAATTTATGGTAAAGGTCGCAACAACGGACGAGTATTTTTATTATATTTTTTTTAAAAGACAGGAAATTTTTTTTCAGGAAGCGATCAGCAATAAATGTGTAGTATACAGTGTCATTTACAACTCGGTTAAATTTTTAGGCATAGTTTTCAGTGTGGGAACTTGTTCTACGGGCTAGATTACCCAGGGAATAAGACATATCATAAAATCACGTGACAACTTCGGACACCAGGTGTGAAATCATATACTATTACCTGCTACTCTAATAAATGATACCCCGATCTAAGAAGGTCACAAATACTTTTTATTTTCTTTCAAAATGAAAATAAGACAAAAAGGGGGGTGGTTTAATTTTTTTTATGAAAAACTACATTAACCTACCTGCGAACCCAGTGAGTTTCAAAGTCTACCTCTGAGTCGTAAACGACTCTATATATCAAGCACTGTCTTTTATTTCTAATCGCGTTTCCTTGAGCAGGTGTTTCAATTGTCTTCAGAGGTGTGCGGACAGGTTTCTTATACTGGACTGGGAACGGGGACACTTTGTTTCCTCGTCATGGTTGACATTTTCACCATACTTGACCTCTTCCAACTCAGGAAATTCAGCATTCTGCCTTGCCAGAAAAAAGTATATGTATAAATATAAATGTCATGAGCTGTAATATAACATCCCATCCCCTAAAAAACATCCACCTGGTAATGCTTTTCTACTTACAAGTCCAATGACGGAATAAAGCAAAAGAGAGATATAAAAAAAAAATGACTGTTTCGATGTAAATTATATCGGAGAATGCAAGGACACTAGTCAATTAAAAAAACGCAACAAAATTATATATAGCTTATAAACAAAAGAGGCGTTTTAAGATACATGCATGTCATCCTATGTTTTAAAATCAGAAAAACAAATGTATACCCTTGATTTGCCATCATTCCAGGTTGGGATGATGATGGTCTGCACATGAGCCCCAGTAATGCTGTACAAATATATGCTGCCCTTTACAAAGCTGGTTGAGCGAATGATATACATCAGCCCTTGCCTTTCCCTCTCACCCAATGCTAGTATCAACGCCTTCCTCTGGTATGAAATGAACCTAGGGTTTGGATCTGAATGATGTTCGAGATAGTCCCGTTGTCATGTTTGAAATTAAACCTTCAGGAATTAAAACTTCATTAGGCATAAATGAGTAGGTTTCCACGATAAGTTTGCGTGCCTATTGAATATATTCTATTGTCATTGTAAAAATTGATTTCAATAATTTCAATTAGGATCTAAGAAGAGATTGTGAAGTCTTTGTTTTGGGCAGGACCCTCTCCTCCCCCTAAAAACAGATCACTTTGGTTAATAATGTAAAAAAAAAAGGTTTCTTTAAACACTATAATATTTCTGTCAAATTGATTTTGTTGATAAGTTAGAACTTAAATCATTTAAAATCAAAAACTTTATCTGGTGAAAAACCAGTCTGTTAAAACTAAATTTATATTCGAGCGACGCTCTAACCGATAAGCTATGACAACTTTAAAGTAAGTGGTAAAATATAATATTATATAAAAAGTGTTTTAAAAAAATCGAAAATGCTGTACCTTCGCGCTGTTTCTCAAAAACGATTCTGAGTATTGTTTTGAACTTCACACAATTCTTAATCATATTAATCCAAAGTTTTGTATACTTTTTGGTTCTAATTCAAAATTTTATTTAAGAGTTCTTGAGTTTTTTGTAAAAAAGGGGGGTGTTTTTAACATGTCGCACCATATCTCATAAAGTATTTACGATTTTTGCTTTAAATTTAGCACACTGCTTAGTTATATTAATATAATGATCTGAGTAATTTTAGGTGATGATAAAAAAAAAAAAATGGGAGTTATTTGAGTTGCGCCTTATCTCAGAAACTTTATAATTATTGAATAAAACTTTTCACACAAGACGGAGGGCGAATCATGCGCTCATGAAAGCATCTATTTTTGAAATTGCTCAAATAGAAATTTTTATATAAATCTGTTAGAAGTTTTAAATCACTGGTAATTTCCTTTGAATTTCTCACAGCTGGACATCATTATTCAAGAGATTTTTTCACATGATAAAGCGTCATGTAAAGAATCGAAAAATATTTTGAAGGTGGGAAAAAATCCACAAGAAGGGTATGATAATGATAGTGCTTTCAATAAATCTCTCTAAATATCCTTGGCAAATAATCTGTCGCCTCCATTCATTCTATCATGAAATATAAATTATCAAAACCAATATGCTACTCTCTTGATTTTCTGCTTTAAATAAATTAAACACCTTCTCTTGATAGCATTACGGTCCTATGTTATTGGCAACTTTCTGCAAGTGTTGAGAGATACTGGTGGAGTAGATAAGGGAACTGCATCTCGAGTCGGAGAAAGGTATTCCTTGCCTTGTCAGAGCTCCGCCAAGTTAATGTAAAATGGCCTTCTGAAGACGAGAAGAGAGAAATAAAGAATGATTTCTATAAAATGGCTGGATTTACTAAAGTTATTTGCTGGATCGATTGGACACATGTTCATATACAGCGCCCGTCTGAAAATGAACCCGTCTTTATAAACAGAAAAGGGTACCCTTCAATCAATGTACAGGCTGTTTGTGACAATAAATCTTTCTCTCAAATGAAGAGTGCATGACATTCAGTCGCTTGTCACTGTACTAAAATCACGCGTGGTTGGTAACCAAATCACAATTCAAGTCGAAACTGAAGACTTAATACTGTAGTCTGACCTAAAAAAAATATATACTACAAACCCCGCATTATGTGATCTAGATCGTTAATCATAAGCCTCAGAAACACTGTAATATCTCGAATACATGTGGAAACGACTCTGTTACAATTTTAAACCCCTTCCCTTTTTTTTTTTAAAAAAGAAGTAAAAACATCGCATTATACACGAATTTAATTTTTTTTAGTTGAAGTTATATTTGGTTTAATTCATCAGGTAAAATCTCTTTATTCTAGGAAGATTCACAAATCTAGTACTGTTATATTAAACCAATCTCTGACATAGATATCACATGAACATTCAGGTAAATGTAGAAGTGAGCACCATTGGTACTGGCGTACTCTCACACTTAAATCATGGAAAATTCTTCCTTCTGAACCACAAACTTCTCCGTACTGTTATACGCTGACATATTATTGATTCCAACACTAAACTTGACGTCGTAAAACTTTAGTGTGCCTCTATTTATTCCACTGAAACCGGGTGTTTCTACAGCCTGACAAGTGTTCAGCAATCTTCAATTGTATTTGCTTCTAAACATGACCCAAACGTTTAGCCTCTTGCTTCTCATCTTCTGTCATGATTTTGGATTTGATAGTTGACCTTCTTAATGTAACTCCTTTGGCTGCTTTTAATCTCTGAATTATTATTTTTTAACCCTGTTTCTATTTCAGGCAGGTCTTCATTGGACATTTCGAAAATCTGATATTTTGGCCAGTTCTGAAACTGTTCCTGCCTGATTTGATTTAGGCTGTATATATTGGTAAGTAACCATTATTCATCCAAATTGATTTAAGAAATGTATGCAACCTACATGTAGTCAAGGGTGTATGAAATGTGGATGATAAATATAACACATCATTCAGGCATTTCCATATTGCTATCTTCTAAATTTAATCAACTTTTTATTTTGTACTCTCATTTTAGTTGATAATTATCTTATTGCAATTAATAGTTTATTGTTTTTGCCAACAAATTAATCTTTTCTTTTCCAGAAAATGCCAAACTTGAGCAACAATCTACAAATTACCCATATAGAGTTCCGAGAAAAGCCTAGACTGTAAATGTAGGAGCCACCAACACTTACATCCGAGGTGGCCAAACTATGTCAAATACTACAATAGGCTTTGTTGACCGCGACAGGTGCTATCAAAGGCAACACTATCAAACCACACTCGACCCATATGATCAGGAACTACATTTACAGAGATCAGATGATCATCATAACATAAGCTTCCAAAGTATCAGCCACATGCGGAGTTGGTGATATAGCAGAGGAGTACAGAACTCAGGCTGTTGAATTGGCTAAACCGCCAGCACCGCCAGCACCTCCAGCAGTTATGCCTATTGAGTTGGCATAAAATACCAATCCTGACTAATTTTAGGTTTTAAATTTTCCACGTCAAAAACGGTCGGGATACATTTTTGTAACAAAAGGAAATTGCATCTTGATCCAGAACTCACTTTGTACGGCAACCCAATTAAAATGGTTGATGAAACCAAATTTCTTGGGTTAATTTTCGATAAAAAGTTAACCTTTCTACCCCATATCAAAATGTTAAAATCGAGATGTTTAAAAGCATTATATATTTTAAAAGTTGTCGGCAGCACTGACTGGGGTGCTGATCGCAACATTTTACTTAATTTATATAGATCTCTAGTTAGATCTAAACTAGATTATGGCTCTATAGTGTATGGCTCTGCATGGAAGTCCTACATACAGATTCCCGATGCTGTGCATCACCAGGGTTCGCGTCTCTGTCTTGGCGCATTTAAAACCTCACCAGTTGAGAGTCTGTATGAAGAGTCTGATGAGCACTCACTCTCCAACAGACGTTTGAAGCTTTGACTTCAATATGCTGTCAAACTAAAAGCCCAGTCAGATAATCCTGCGTACAGCTGTGTTTTTAATCCGATTTATGAAGATATTTTTGCAAAACATGAAAATAAAATTCCTCCGTTAGGTATACGTTTAAAACCACATTTAGCTTCTTTTGATTTAAAATCTGTTGCTCAAGTTAAAACTTGCAAATGTCCTCCATGGGAACTTCCCAAACCAAAAATGATATTTGATCTCCGTGAACACAATAAAAATAAAACAAATCCTCTTTTAATTCAGCAACACTATGCTGAAATTAAAGCCGATTATCTAGATTTTTCAACTGTCTATACTGATGGATCAAAAGATGGTGACAGAGTTGCATGTGCTGATGTCTTCAGGGACAGAGCCGCAACTCTCCGTTTGCCATCTGATGCATCCATCTTTACTGCTGAAGCAGAAGCAACAATTTTGGCTTTGAAATTTATTGCTTCTTCAGATAAATCCAAATTTATTATATTTTCTGATTCACTTTCATGCTTACAAGCTATACAAAATACTAAAATTAAAAACCCAACAATTCTCAAAATTTTATATGTAATGAGGAATTTAAAAATTCTTCTGAAAGAAATAATATTTCTATGGGTTCCGAGTCATGTTGAAATCCTTGGAAACACAGCTGTAGACCTTGAGGCAAAGAATGCCCTGGGTGACCCTTTGTTTAACTATGATATACCATATACTGATTTTAAATCTAATATTAGAGAATATGTTTTTAATATATTGAAAAATTAATGGAGTAAAAAAGATGATAATAAATTGCATGAAATTAAACCTAATTTAGGCAAACCTTTTAATAATTTTATGTGGAGAAAAGATCAGTGTGTTATTTCTAGATGTCGTATTGGTCATACTAGAATAACACGAGTATCTTCTAAAAAAAATGAAGATGAACCACAATGTGTACCTTGCAACTGCAAGTATACTTTTAAGCATGTTTTAATTAATTGTATTGACTTTGCTGATATTCGTAAGAAGCAATTCAATGTCAATAATATGTATGATTTATTTAATAATGTTTCATTTACAAATATTGTTGCATTTTTAAAAGAAATTGGAATATATAATATAATATAAAAATGTTATTATATTTAAGTCGTTTTTAATTTTTATCACGTTATCTTACTGTTGATTTTTAATTGTAAATAATCGATTTGCTTTAGTCTGGAATTTTAGTATATTGAAGGACTTTTTGTCTTATTTTAAAAATATTCTTTAAATTGTAAAAATATTCGACAGCTCTCGCCGCCGTAATTTTGGGCTTATGTCGTTGATAGATAAATAGATTTTCCTTAAAACAACTGTTCGTTTTCTTTTTTCACTTTGTAAATAATTGTGTTAAATGTTGTACTTTAAAGCACAATTTTTATCGTCCGGCGTACTAAATTATAATCCTCGTACCTTTGACAAAAAATATAAAACAACACGTTTAATAATTTATTGCGTCCGAAGCGCTTTTCTGGATTTACCTTCATCAGGAACGCTCAAAGCCAAACATTTGAAATCCGAAGATGTATAAGTACCGAAAATCGTTGAAGAGCTATATGTTAAAAACACCTAAAATAAATAGCCGAATTCATGTAAAGCCAACTTTGCCTGAGGGAGTTGAAACCTTAGTTTCATAATAATTTCAAAATTTATAAACGGACAATTTTAGTTAAGTTTTCATTTGGTTAAAATCAGCATTATGCTTTTAGCCGAAATTGGTGATTTCAGATCGTACGATTTTTCTAGACTTTTCATGTATGATTGTGTCATGCTTTGGTATTATAAAACCGTTGAAACCATTTCTGTTGCAATTTGTTTAGATTTATGAAATATTTGCCGTAGACAGACTAGACTACATTTACAGTTTTGTATTTATATTTATATTATTGATATTAATGGTTCATTGGTCATTGGATAAAACGTTTTTATGTTTTGGTCTGTTTCTTGAATATTATATTATGCAACATCACTAAAAGAGAGTGCCACGCTCGTTGCACGTTAAGAACCCTTGCTACAAGTCTTTAAGGGTCCGTAGGTGGCCAGTTGCAAGGCAAAATTCCTGTCCCTATCCAATATACCCTCATTTTTCCGTGGCAGTCCAAATTTCCTATTGTATTGATTGTGAACTTATTCTCGTCCTGAATATGCTTGAAATATTTGCCACTGGACGTTAAGCAACCAACAATCAATCAATCAATCGTTTGTACTGTTTAGGGGAACTGAAAACATTACCAAAAAGACTTCAATTATTGCACCAAATAGAAAGGATATTAAAGATTGGTGCATAGCAGTTTTACCTGAGAAATACGAAGGCATGTTTGTTCTTAAAGCAAGCATAACTAATTAGATTATACATTGAAATCAATTATACTACTGAAAATGGCGCGCAATATTGTCACGTTTTAAAGTTCCAGATGTTTCTTCGTCGTTTACTGGAAATAGGTTTCTCTTAAATTGGTTATTGTCACGATCATTTAAGTATTTCGTCTAAGAAATCATGTTATAAAAAACAAATGTTATGCAAAACACAGTAACACATAATTATTTCTACGGATGTTTCAACTTGAGTGTTTCCTTAAAATTTCAATCTTTTGAATCTTCCTAGACGAAACGCGCGTCTGATGTTAATATAAAATTTTGATCCTGGTATCTATGATGAGTTTATTTGAATAACTAGGATATGGTTTGTCTGGTAACACATATTCAGCCAAATTAACATTTAATACGATATTTGCTCATTTAGAACCCTTGCATCAACTTCCAGTATACCCTCATTTTCCAGTGGTAGTCCAAATTTCCCCGACGATCATCCCGAAAGGTCTCTATTATGACAAGACCTACCTAATGAATTTGTTGTTAACTTGTTCTCGTCCTGAACATGCATGCAATATTTGCCACTGGACGTTAAGCAACCAACAATCAATCAATCTACATTCTCCACCCCTGCCAGAGAAATAATAATATATATATTTTTGCATCAAAAGTTTAGTCATGATAATTGATTGATTGTTAGTCCTTTACACAGCATTATAAATAAAAGGCTATATCGCTGCTTGAAATCATCCTATCATCCAAGTATCCTTTCTCCTACAACTTTCAGTCTAAAAATTGCTTTAACGTCCGGTTGAACTTTCTGCAAGAAGTATTCATTTTATAGTATTATGGTAACTAAACGATTTCCATCCTTCCCCATATTCGAGTTTGATTCCTCTTTCTGTATATTTAACCTTTTTCTCATCTTTTTGATAAGTGTGGTCCTATTTGTTTTCGCCCCTTCTTACAGAATTCTCTCAAAACAAATCGATCTCCAGCTAAATGTATGTAGTCTTTCAAGGAATCATCAGGAATTGCTTGAAGTTTATCAGAATCAATCTAAAAAACACACAGACATAATTATGACATGCATTTATCATTGTTAAGGGATTACTAACATCTGTAACTACAAACTTGTAGAGGCTTGCTACATTTTTGAAACTTGGAAAAACTTGAATTAACAATACATAGTCCCCAACCGGCTAAGAACTAATTGTTCTGGAGCAAAATGCAAACTTGATTCATAACTTGTCATGGTGTTAATAAGGGCAACGGTAGTATACCGCTGTTCAAAACTCATAAATTCATGGACATAAATCAAAATCGGGGTAACAATCTAAAACTGAGGGAAACGCATCAAATATAAGAGGAAAACAACGACACAACATTAAAATGTAACACACACAGAAACAGACTAAGCATTAGACAAAATCCTGTGCGAATAACAAATATAACGTCAAAACCAAATACATGAATTTGGGAAAGATAAGTACCGTGACACGTCTTATAGTAATGTGAATTCACACTCAAAAATAAGAGAAAACAAACGACACAACGGAAACACAACGTTAATATGTAACACACAGAGAAACGAACTATAATATAACAATTGCCATATTCCTGACTTAATACAGGATATTGTTAAAAGGAAAACATGGTGGGTTGTACCTGGTTTTGTGGCATGCCAAACCTTCCTCTCTTATAGCCATGTGAAATATATCATTAAAATGACAACACAACATTACAGGACTACAATATAAATAAATAGGAGAACATAATTGACAAAGAAACACACGAATAATAGCCAACAAAAGGCAACAAGTTTAAAATATTAATACGCCAGAAGTGCATTTTGTCCAAGCACAACGTACTAGTGACGCCCAAAAAAGTTTGAAAGCCGAAACAAGTACAAAGTTGAACAGCATCGAGGATCAAAAGTTCCAAAAAGTTGTGTCAAAAACGGCCAGGGTTTTCTGTTGGGGACCTACCATTTGATTTTTATGGGGGGGGCTAGGATGAAAAATTTTGTCCTGCATTTTTTTTTAGCTGTAATCTCTGTCCTGCCTTTTTTTTTTTTAGTTTATCCTGACTTTTTTTTTACCTAAATTGTCGTCCTGATTTTTAGGGGGGGGGGGGGGGGGGGGCGGGCTAGGATGAAAAATGTTGTCCGTGCATTTTTTTTTAGCTGTGATCTCTGTCCTGCCTTTTTATTTTTCTCTCTGTTCGGTCCTGCCTTTTTTTTTTTTAGTTTATCCTGACTTTTTTTTACCTAAATTGTCGTCCTGACTTTTTTTTTTGCAAGTGTCTCATCCTGCCTTTTTTTTTTTACTCAAAACTCCTGTCTTGCCTATTTTTTTCAAATTTCATCCTAGCCCCCCCCCCCCCCCCCCCCCCCCTTTAAAAATCAAATGATAGCTCCCTTAGGCAGCAACCATTTGATTTTCTGGGGGGGGGGGGGATTACACCATATGTAATGCTAAAATTGAAAGAAAAAAATTGTTTTGGACTTGTCGTTAAATAAATAGATTGTTTTTCGGCGAAGGCGAAAAAAAAGTATGTCCGGGAAGAAATCCAACCCCCCCCCCCCACCCCCCCGAAAATCAAATGGTTGCTGCCTTAGGTACCATAACATCCCTACTATTTAGAATTAATTATACTTTTGCAAACAGTAAATTTTATAAAATTACTATACAAAGATATGGAGTATTCGTTGGTATTAAGCCAGACCCTGCCGGAAGTGCACGATCCCATGATGCCTCTCTCTCTCTCTCTCTCTCTTTCCGGTAACCATACATAGACAAGTAACAGAATAACCAAAAGAGACAATCGCCTTGATAAAAGACGCCTGAGATATCGTCAGCTTCTTGGGTAAGTTTCATATTTACTCGGGATCACAACATTGGCGCTGCGAGCACTTATTTGCGTGGTGCATTGCAAGTAATTGCTTATTTTGTGATTTGAGGCGACGTTCGCTTCAACAGTGTTTCCCGCGGAAAAGGATTCGGGGGAAACCTTTACCGATCGTTTTTTGTTGTGTAATACTCTGGTAGAGAATATTACATAACATTACAGGGGTTTTGCAGCGCGGTAAAACCCCTGTTTTTTGTGTAGCATTGAGTATTCGTTGTTTTTCGTATTTTCAAGACGACTTGGATCACGTGACCTGGGAGGAACGGGGAACCAGTCGTGTTGTTAATTGTTCTGTTTACCTCTGATAACTGCAGACCAGAAGGACGGGTTACCAGTAGTGTTATTGTTCTGTTCTGTTTGCTTCCGCTCCTAACCATAGTCCGGGAGAGGGTGGCCCCTCAGCAGAGGATCCATCTCCATTGCTTTGATGGGGACAGGCAGGAAGCAAGGCGTTGGAGGGATGCCTTCCCCAATGTCTATTTTGGGTATACAGGGGAGGTAATCCGGTTTGACCAGGAACAAGGGCAAGTGGTGTCGTCCCTCCCCCTGGACAGGATACTACTGGAGAGTGATGCCCCCTATTTCAGGCCGTCATGGGTGCCCAATCACAGCTATGGGCATCCCCAGTATATTGCCGAGGTGGCAATGGGACTTTTGGCCTTTAGGTCGGGGGACACCCTTTGGGCATTGCTGGAGGCCACCACCAGCAATGCACGAGTTCTGTATAGGGTGTAGGTAGTGGGAGCAGTTTTTGTGTACATAGGTGTAAATATCTGTAAACTTGTCCAGAGAGGACAGTTATTTTTAAGGTGGCTCGGGACTATTGGACTGCGCACAATTTCACGCATGAATTGCAGAAGTATTTGTCGTAAATTCGACATAATTTTTCTAAATATTTTGATGGATTAGAAATGTTAAAACATTGTTGTTATATGACTAAAAGAATATTTTCGTTATTATCCGTATTTTTTAAAGGGTCAAAGTGACATTTCACCCATTTTCACCATTTTCTCGCCAAAATTTGGGTTTTAAGGCAAAATATTTTTTTTGCTTATCGGTGACCTATTTTTTTTATTGGCTCATTCTTTGAAGCTATATTCCAGCTTTTCATATTGCAGTTTTGGACCAATTGTCATAGAACGTTTTTTTGATATTCCGATAAAAATATGTCAACACCTCCATTTTCCCTATCATTTCATTGAAAAATGGTCGCTTTAACATACCTGTTTAAAAGTAAAATTTTGAGCTTAAATGGTCCGTGACCCCCTATTTTTTTTGATCAATTTGATTCATTTTGTTTAAAGAATAAAATAACCAAAAATACGGCACTTCAGATAGAAACTTCGAATAGGCCCGAGCCACCTTAAGTTCATTTTGTTAAGTTTATTATAGTAACTTACTAGCCCCACCTTCATTTGTAATCAAGGGGCATCACCAAGGATATGAGGGGACTGGGATCGTTGCTGGAAGGGGTAAGGGACTGGCTGTACGTACCAACAGGGTTAACTTAATTTAGCAATCTCGAAAAAAAAAACAAATAATTAGTACCCTCGTCTAATCTGGGCCCCTCTCATCTGAGGGGGCCCACCTGGAAAATACACTATTATTATTTTGGACAATTTGGCAATAAATAAAAAAAAAGGGGATTCTATACTTACAACAAACATATAAAACTGGGGGGAGTGTAGTATTCGTTGGTATTAAGCCAGACCCTGCCGGAAGTGCACGATCCCATGATGCCTCTCTCTCTCTCTCTCTTTCCGGTAACCATACATAGACAAGTAACAGAATAACCAAAAGAGACAATCGCCTTGATAAAAGACGCCTGAGATATCATCAGCTTCTTGGGTAAGTTTCATATTTACTCGGGATCACAACAGATATATGATAAAACTGAAGTATTAACTAATTACAGGAAACAACCGAAAGTGACGTCATATTTGAAATTGTAAAAAAATGACAAAAAAATTACGTCACATTTGAATTTGTAAAACAGATCATCAAAAAATGAAATATGACGTTACATTTGAATGAATTAGATAGAATAAGTATTGATTTAAAATTATATTTGTAATATAGTGACTCGACAGCTTTCACCATTTAACAGAAGAGAATTAATTCTGTATCCTAATTTGAAGCATACTTAATTTTTTTACCTATTGAAAAAAGACAATATTTCTAGTCATTGCATTTTTTTTTAGGACATTGACTCCCCTTTTGGCGCGTTTTCAAGCCTGGAGGAACTGGCTTGTTTTGATCTCATGGCACTAGACTACATAATTGTCATATTGCACTTTTGAAATACCTTAGTAATTTGACATAAACATAATGAATCCTTATCATACAATTGTTATATGTGTTAATGTAGCGAAGAGAGCACAGAGAAGGTCAGAGGCAGTACCAAAATATCCCATTTCAGCAACAATTGAGATTTAGAAAATAACGATGTTTCATACCATAGAAATTTCTAAAATTTGCATATAAGGTTTAATGTCACGAATCATTAAAAGAATCCTTTTGATTATAAAAATGCAAGAAATAAAACATAAGTGTTATATAGTTACCATGCAAACTTATCACAGAGGGAAGTCCATATGGAGTGGCCACAAAAGACATAACCAGACAGGAAAAGAAGATATCCAAAAAAAATAAAAAGAAGTTGTCTCATTGGCAATCATACCACATCACCATATTTTAATACACATATACTATGCTAAATATGGAATACATTCGTTGACAAGTTCATTAAAACAAGAAATCTAAATAAATTTTGGAAATTGTATTTACGCCTAAAAGAATAGTTAACTTTCACCCAAACTATATTATATACTAGTATGTAAAATTTTAATGTAAACCACAATAAATCTTCATTTTTGCATACAGTTTGACATGGGTCTCCAGATAGATATTGTGATTGAGCTGTTATGTTGCTGTCTAATTTAAGTTTACATAACATCTCCAATTGTTTATATTTAAAATACATCAAAAAAGAAAATGTGTTTTATTTCGATTTTAAGTTAATGATATTTCGCCATTCATTCTTCTGTCAATGTTTCTTAAAAGATTGAAAAATGCAAGATATAAATAAATTTAAAAAAAAATCTTGATTGCTGTCTTCTGAAGGGCTCTTAATTCGATTTTCCTTGGGAGTCGGCTATGTTTTTTTTAGCTTCATTTTTCAATTACATCTGCCCCATTTAATATAGAAACCATCAGGCTAAAAGTTGGTATTAGTCGAGCCTGAGGAAAACTTTGGGATGGGGTGAAAGGGAGGCACATCATTAATATCTATTCCTCTTGACTTTGATTTTTGAATTGTTTATGAAATGTACAGGTTAAATTCAAATCAATATAAATACTGTAATGCATTCAAGTAAACGAAAGATAGATATATATATTTCTTTTTCAGGAGATTTCAATGACAGAGTTTCGTTGGGTTTTTTTTCACAAATGTACGGTTAAAGGATTTCGCAGAACTTGTAGATCATTGCATAATTCGTCATGATTCGGAAGAATTAAAGTTGCAACACGTATTTCTCCATCTATTTCAAATGTCCGAACACAATTTTTTTAACTGATACCTGCTGAAATTAAGAAGGACCATAAAATGATAAAATACTTTAAATTAGGAAATAATACATTATACAATGTTTCCTCAACTAACACCATTTTTTGTTGTAAGTAACCATTTACAGTAAAAATAAACAAATCACAGCATTTTCTGCCAGTTATGGCTATCTGACCTTGAACTTGCGTATACTAAGAATGATTCTGTTTAACAGAAAATTTACAATTTTTATAAACAAGATATCCTGACAGATGACAGGAACAAAAACCAGTAGTCTGAACATAAAGGTACAACAGGGCGTTTGTTTTCTAACAAGCCATCACCACAACAAGAACAAAATACTAAGAGGTCCGGTGTGGCAGATAAAAAACAATTATTTTGGTCTACAAACATTCCACATTTTCTGAAAGTCACATTTCTATGGGTTTTTTTGTAAATTGAAATATAATTATCAACAGCAATAGGTTCTGTTTCACGACCATGTTTTAAAGATTTAATATTCGGGTTAACACTTGTGTATCCCATCACAATTTTAATTAAAGAATTACTATCAATTGAAGATTTAGATTTGATAGAGTTAACTTTAGTAAAAAAATTGATAAAAATTAGATGCTGTAATACGTCCCTTTCTGAGTGAAAACCAATTACAATTATCATGTTGACCAACAGTGGATTTCTCAATAAAAACACATCATCATTTGTTAGATTTGGTAATAAAATTTAGAAAATCATAACATGATGTCTGTGATTGAAATTTATACTAGAAATATGTAAAATATCTATTTCATTTCAAGAGGGATCTTCTGTTTCTAATCCAGTGGGATCTTCTGGTTTTGGTCCAGTGGAATCTTCTGTTTCTGGTCCAGTTGGACCTTCTGTTTTTGGTCCAGTTGGACCTTCTGTTCACCCCAAGGGTGACTGGGGTATAAAAATATGGTCAATTGGTCTTCTCCCGACCGGCTGTAAAACGATTGCTGAAGTGGGGCGTCCGTTTGGCTGTGCGGGATGTATCAAGTTCGCAGTCACGTCCGTCAGAAGGGGACGTTAAATCCGATGCCTCGTGTAAAGAGAGTGCCACGCTCTTTGCACGTTAAGATCCCTTGCAACAACTCTTTTAGGGGTCCGTAGGTGGCCTGTTGCAAGGCAAAATTTCTGTCCCTATCCAATATAACCTCATTTTCCAGTGGCAGTCCAAATTTCCCCGACCATCATCCTAGATGGCCTCTATTACAACAACCTACCTATTGTATTTATTGTGAACTTTTTCTCGTCCTGAATATGCATGAAATATTTGCCACTGGACGTTAAGCAACCAACAATCAATCAATGGACCTTCTGTTTCTTTATGATCTTCAGTTATTTCTTCTGTATGATGTTCATCATGTTCATTAACATCATCTTTAGGTAATCCTGCATTAGAAGTAATAGGTAGTTTCAATAATTATTAACATGTTATTTGTATTTTTATTAAAATATATCATGAATATTGAATCACAAAAATTAAATTCTTGGGGTTCTTCGATATGTTAATTCAAATAGTGTACTATATTTTTTGATTTTTAGACCTGTGTTTCAAATTGGTTTACAATGTGGTCCAAAGTGTCCCATTTTTTATATGACCGCAAGTGAACTCTATGAAATTATAACTCAAGGTTTGAAACTACAAAAAGAAAGTTGGGACTTTGGGGTTTATAGTCCCAACAGTTTAGGAATTAAGGGCCTATAAAGGGGTCCAAATAAGTATTTTTCTAGTTTCCAGACAACAACTTGTGTGTATATGTATGGATCTTTATGAAGTTGTACAAGATGAGATCCAAAACAAAAAAGGAAGGTTGGGGTTGATTTTTTGGGTTATGGCCCAAACTGTTTATGATTTAGGGTATTTTTGGCCATGTTTTTAATTTGGTTCACATTGAGGTCCAATGGATCCCAAATTAAAATTCATTTGATTTCATATAAGTATAAAACATGTACCGGTATTTAGATTCTCGATTTTTGTGTCCCTTTCTCAAATTGGTCCACAATAAGGTCAGAAGAGTCCAAATTTAAGCTTTGTTTGATTTCTTCAAAAATTAAATTATTTGGGTTCTTGGGTATACCCAATCTAACTGTGTATTAAGATTTTTCTTTTTCAGTCCTGTTTCCATTTTTTTTACATTAAGGTCTAATGGTCCAAAATTAGGTTTAATTTGATTTTAAAGAAAATTGAAGTCTGTAGGTTCTTCGACATGCTGAATGTAAACATGTATTTAACTTGTTGATTATGGGCCCAATATTCAAGTTTGACGTAAATGTTGGGTTCTTTGATATCATGTATTTAGATTTTGGATATTGAACCATAATAGCTAAATTATTTTTTTTTAGTTCAATTTGACTATATTCATTCTGTATCAAATATTTAATCACAATCCATAGTCTACCATAAATTTGTGCAATAGAACATACGTATTGCCATTCCACAGATTTATTAAATTATGCACCCCCTTTTCAAAAAGTCGGTATCCACCCATTGCTTAAAAGATTTGCCTTTGTCACAACCAGCATATTCACAATTTCTATTGTTAACATCCATTATATAATTTTTATACCTTTTGCTTTAGATTTGTATTTTGTTGCTAGGAAATATACCAATAAGTAACAATCATAAAATAATACCTCTAAATATACAAGCATTTGGTAATATGCCTCGCATGGCGATAGCAAAGCTGCTCAAAATTTCTCCCTTTTCTGTAGTTATAGGGTCAAACCATTTCCTACTAGTGGGCATCAATGTTCTATATTTCACTGTAACAAATGAAATAGAAAGTTAATTTTACATCATAAATTAAGGTACAAATGTACTTACCTGACATATGTACTTAATGATTTCAATCTCCTTGGTATTAGACTCGCCTTTAGTACATTTGTCAGGTAAGTATAATTTATTCATAAAATTTGAATTTGAGTTAAAAATTTTGCATTTTAACACTGAATAAGGTACCCTTACTTAAGTAAACTTTATTTATAAATTACATCAATGAACCAAAATATGTACAACTGCTCTTTGCAATCTCTAATAAACTATCTATAAACAATTCTACTTTAAATATATATACAACTGGTACAAATTTGTACTATCAGGAACAAACTTGTCCTCCTGGTACATTAATGTACCCTGAAAGTTTACAAACTTGTCTTTGTTGCGTTGGTTCAATAATGTACTTTACAAGGCGGTCACACAGACTCACACTTGTCCTATACGGTACAATACGGTTCAGCTTGTAAACGTACAAGTCCGTATTTATAACAGGCACCGACCTGTTCTTTATTACACTCAGTAATAATAACACAATATCTAATATACAAGAGACATCGATCTCGAATATAAACGTACCGTACCTTGGTCTTATGTCTCCGAAGACTTATGACAATCGACCCTGAGCTAGGAATCTCTCCTGCTTTATACCCCGATTTAAACTGTACCATGCTTGATGGAGGGGTGTTCTACCGAAGTGCATTCTTACCAGTATCTGAGTTTCATAAGGGACACCCCTTTACATTCGACCTGACCCAAAGTTATACCCGCGAAACATCTTACTCTTTTCTATGTTTATCAAAGTGTTATATAAATATATAAAATAAGGCTTCTGCCGAACTGTAACCAATGTAAGCAATTTAACCTTAGATACAAAATTATCACATTTGTTTCTTCAAGTTGATCTTGATTTTTCCATTTTGGTAACTGTTGCAGAATCTTTAGTATCTGTGTGGAGTTTTTGGGAATCACTTCCAGCGAAGAGATATTGTGACGTCATGAAAATAAAAATTGACAAAATTAGAATTTTTATAGGAAGCGGTAATGACACATTATATTTTGTTGAAATATGGCAACTGTAAACATGTGTCTAAAAAAAATCATCATTACGAGGGCCTAATGGTCCTTATCGTCCCTTGTCCTTTTAAAAAATAATGGGGGGAATTAATGGTGATGTTACACCTCTTTTCACATAGCAAACCAGGCTATTATTTGATTAATGTATTTTTGAAGAATTTTTGTATTTCTCAAGTTTAATTAAATTTTGCATTCCACTTAGTTACTTTTTTTAACAGATTTTCCTCCTGGTTGGTACGAAAAGCAATGCTTACACTCCCAAATGAATGACTTCAGTGATGTTCGGAAATCTTCGGAGACCGGCCATGTAATTATTCTTGTCGGGACTTCCTGTTCTGGCACGTGACCGGCCGGGCTCGTTGTCCCTAGGAACTATAAGTATGACGTCACTCACCGTATTTTAGTATATTCATCGACCAAATATGACAATACTTCATTTAATGATGATCTCATTGCTGGTCCAGATTTAATTAACAGTCTTGTGGGTGTTCTGTTACTTTTCCGCAAAGATCTTGCCGCTATCACCGCTGATATCCAGCAGTTTTCTATTGCTTTGTTGTTGGTGAAAAACAAGATTTTTTTGCGTTTCTTTTGGTATAAAGATAACGACCCGCAAAATGAACTTATCGAACCCCTGCAGTAGCTACATACGGACTAAGGAAAACCGCACAATCTGTTGAAGAAACTTATGGATCCGATGTTTTAGATTTCGTTAACAGAAATTTCTATGTTGATGATGGACTTATGTCACTACCGACAGCTTCCGAAGCTATCAATCCAAAGCTTATATAAAAGATGAAGAGCTATAATCAAAATAGATAATTATTCACCTTGAGCGATGTATTATTGTTGACCATTCGAGATTCTTTTTTTGCGAACCCGTCTTCAGTGTAATGTGTGATTTTGATATTACTACGAATCGAAAATAAATGCTAAATATGTTAGTTTTTGTGTCTTTCAAACCACAAAAATATACAGAATTAATTGCAGGATAAAGACAATAACTGTTTAAAGTCTTTAAATATCAGCTGTATTTGTACTCGGCTCGAAACATGTGTAGTAGCTCGCTAAAAGCTCGCATAGACCTTGTCTCAGCAAATTCAGCTGAAATGACTAAATAAAATTGTAAAACTTACTTCACCATTGTTGTTAATGAATAACACAGGGGCATTTTCATTTACAATCTCCCTGGTTTCTCTTGTTGCAACTGCTTTGTTCAGTATTCTGTGACAATTATGCAGGTTTGGTAAATGCGGAAAAGATGACTGAATTGCCTGCAATTCATCATATTCATTGAATGCAGTACGTATTGGCTTGAAGCTCTTGTTCCGTTCAGCTTTTCTCAGTTGGTTCTTCTGATTTATATCCTCTTCAGCTTCACTGACACCTCCTAAAAACTTCAGTACTTTTTCCTCTCTAAACAACTCCTGAACATTTATACGAAAAAAAGCTCACAACAAATCATAAAAATGCCACTTAAACCATAAAGCTTTTCTCCTAATGTATTTGATCTTGCAAATCCAGCAATACATTCCCACTGCAATGAGATCTAGTTTAATAAATCCGCAACCCTAAAACCAGGACTGTTCTTTCCCATAAAGTGAGTCAGTGATCTCAGCTTTTGGTTATGTGGTTATGAAAGTTGTTGGAGTGGTCATTGAATACTCCAACTACCTTTGGGTCCTTCTGCTTCAATTCATTTAACCATTTAAAAAATGAGACCTCTTGTTTTTCCTTTTTAAATTAACGTTGCTATTAAATTTGCCTGTGTTGTCTCTTTGCTGGTTCATCTATGTGAAATCTATGTATAGATTACGATAGATTAAAAAGATTAACGAATAGTGCAATAGCCTGATCTTCTGTCTTAGCAACAAGTAAACATTCTGATCAGGATCGTTAAAAGACTTGCAGATTGCATGTAATTTCAAAACGCTGCAAACAAACATACCAAAGAATTAAGAGTTATTTTTCTCAGATGTCGTGTACCTTGCTTAAATATAAATTTAAAGTGGAAAATGGCATTATGAAATGCGAGTTTACCGCCGGTTTTCAACAAAAGATTTCTTTTTTTGAATAATTAGGTCTCGTACCATTTGATTGACCCTAAACACTGTTAATGTTGATAAACCTGAGATACTGTACATGTAGATGATTATAAAGTACAAGGTTACTCACGTGAATAATAAGTCACAATAATGTTACTTTTCGAATGCAGTCAGGCAATCTCAAAGTGAGTGAGGATTTTATTAAGAGTTAATAAGTCGGATTCATAGGCATGTCGACTGACAGATACTCGTTTTGCCTCGATAACTGCTTCGTTAAAGTCATGTGCAGTATCTTTCAAGTTGATCTTGCCGTTGAAAGTCCAGCATTGAGTACCACCTTTGTTATTTGGTTAAGCATCTGTTGTGATAGTACACTCTGTTTCTATAGTTGATCAGGTCTTCTTTAATATTAATGTTATAAATGTCCATGAAAGAAGATTGAAGTGAATGCACTATATATTTTTGCAGGTCTTTTTGCAAATTCGTTTACCCTTGGTATTGTAGCGTCTTTCTACACTCTAGGGTCAGACAGGGAATGATAAAAATGAAGGATATATCATTGCATTATTAATTACGTTGTAAGTTACCGTCCTATTCTATATAAGGTCGATTTGTTGTTTCTCTGGCGGCAACTTAACATTGATGCCTACGAATTGTAAAAATAAAGTAAAGTACTTGCTTGGTTTTCTGTTATTTTTTTGTAACATTGCTTTTTGTTTTGGTTGTGTTATTAATCTTTTCTTCGTTTTTTTTTTTTTTTACTTCTGTCTATTTTTCTTTCACAGAATGAAATTAGCAAAACGGCAATTCTTTCGCAAGTATATACTCGAAAAAAAACCCAAATGTTCACCTTTAGAGGTTTGAGTCATTCTACAACAGAAGAACGACGTTATGAAGACTCTACGAAAACACAAAAGGATTTCTTCGAAAAACTTTAAATGCTTTCTAAAGTGATGAACAAGTTTGATAATCCATTTCTAGAAGAGTCGTCAGATTTGTACAAAAATTACTCTTTTAAGGAAATTGTTGATTCAGAAGTAGGTGAGATAAATGTATGTATATCAACTCCAAGATATTGGGCCCAAACAGCACGATCTTTTGAAGCGAATGTGAAACGAAAGATAAACTGCTTTTTGTAAGCAGATGAAAAAAAAGAACATTTCCATGCAAGAGCCGCAAAATGAAACTGGAACCTACTTTGTCAAAAAACAAAGCTAGAGAACCTGAACACTGGTTGCCATCTCTTTTCTAGATTTTTAACTTCTTCTTTAGCCATTAAAACTAAACTGTTTATCCGTCTATGTGTCAGGATGTGGTATTAAATCGCAGCAAATTGGTATACTTGAACCATTATGCGATTTGCCATCAACTGATCCAAATTCTGACGCATTTATCGTTGTTGGGGCAGCAATGGTTAATTTATTGACACCACTTGGGGCAAACATATTTGAAGATTATATAATTGATTGATTAATTGTTGGTTGCTTTACGCCGCATTAGCACAAACGGGCTATATCGCGGCGAGAGCTAAATCGAATATTTTTACAATTTAAAGCATATTTTTAAAATAAGACAAAAAGTCCTTCAATATACTAAAATTCTAGACTAAAGCAAATTGATTATTTCCAAATAAAAATCAACAGTAAGATAACGTGATAAAAATTAAAAACGACTTAAATATAATAACATTTTTATATTCTATAATAAATTCCAATTTCTTTTAAAAATGCAACAATATTTGTAAATGGAACATTCTGCGATTTGCCATCAACTGATCCAAATTCTGACGCATTCATCGTTGTTGGGGCAGTAATGGTTAATTTATTGACACCACTATGGGCAAACATATTTGATGATTATATAAAGGATATCATACTGCCTTACATAAATCTTCCTTCTATAAGTATACAAGAGTAGACATCGAATTGTTGTTTACTAAATTAATAATTTAAAGGCTAGGACGAAAACAAAACGCAAAGTACTGGTGCTAGACGGAAAGTTGTTGGTTCTGGTAGAATGCTAAGTGTTTGCAGTAGTTTTCACTGTGGATTTGATAACAAACCGGAATCGTTCAAGTTTCTTGCCGACAGAATTGCTTCTTTAGATACTAATGAAAACGCGTATGCTACTCAAGTTGAAAATGTACTTTGCAATTTCATAGATTTGTCATGAAGATTCTTAGCCATGTACCTTCAGTCATAGTTTTGAATATTAGCATAAATTACAAGTATTGCTATTCAAATAAATTCATCTTTTGCATTTGCATTAAATAATAAAGGCTATACTTATCTCTGTGTTTATTTAGTTAACAAATGGTTCCTATATCTAGTCAGTCTACAGTACCATATCACTGCAAAGTGTTTACATTATCAGATAATTAAGACCAGAGTTTTGATCATGAACAGTGCCAAAACTGAGTTTCTTAGTTATGTCCAACATTTGGTTGAAGAAGATCAAGATATATACAGATACAAAGTAAATCAGGCAGTCGTCAGCATCAACGGCTGGAAACAACACATTGTAAGATATAGGAATCAAGATGCTGCTAAATCTAAACTGTTATAAAATATGTTAACTT
Source organism: Mytilus edulis (assembly GCA_019925275.1). Classification (NCBI taxonomy): domain Eukaryota; kingdom Metazoa; phylum Mollusca; class Bivalvia; order Mytilida; family Mytilidae; genus Mytilus; species Mytilus edulis. The sequence goes on along the minus strand of JAHUZM010000015.1, from coordinate 6,428,901 downwards.
CAGATGTGTTCCTAGTATTTGATTGGTTAATAAAATATCTATCCAGAAGGTATCGTGAGGATCAAAGGAAGTGGTTTGCTAAGAGGGGTATTAATTGGCACATTAGTATGGTGTTTCACAAAATAGAAAATGATTTAGAAAGTCTTGGATTTGTCCGCATATTTCAAAATTAAATATCACAGGATTTCAGTGCTGTCATCTTAAGACACTATCAGAAGTGTTAAGGAAAAGTATCCACAGATAAAAGTCTGACAACGAAGGATGTTATAAAAGCACTGTTCCTTAGCGGTGAAATTACCTTATATAACTGTTGTGAAGCACAGGATGGTAAATGTGCTTGTGATCGTTCTGCTGCTACACTGAAGTCTGGATTAAGACGTTTCCTTAACCAGGGTACGATGTGGGGAAGAAAGTAAGTCATTTGTTTTATTGTTGTAGCTTTTTATATGTTTACGAGAAAATAAATATCACACTGAAATAAAAGTAGATATTCCACTGCAACAATTGCACTTTTTAGCTCACCTTTCCTAAAAGGAAATGTGAGCTTTTCTCATCACTTGGCGTCCGTCGTCGTCGGTCGTCGTTAACAATTTTTCAAACATCTTCTCCTCTAAAACTACTGAATGGATTTAGATGAAACTTAAGATGATTGTTCCTTAGATTATCTTGCAAAAACTTTGTGCTTCGATTTTTGATCCGTCAAAAAACATGGCCGCCATGGCTAAAAATAGAACATGGGGGTAAAATTATATCTCAAAAACGAAAGCATTTAGAGCAAATCTGACATGGGGTAAAAATGTTCATTAGGTCAAGATCTATCAGCCCTGAAATTTTCAGATGAATCAAACAACCCATTGTTGGGTTGCTGCCACTTAATTGGTAATTTTAAGGAAATTTTGCCGTTTTTGGTCATTATCTTGAATATTATTATAGATAAAGATAAACTGTAAACAGCAAAAATGATCAGCAAAGTAAGATCTACAAATAAGTTAATATTACCAAAAATGTCAATTGACCCCTTAAGGGGTTATTGTCCTTTAATGACAATTTTTCACAATTTGTTCATCATATTTGCTAACTTTAAAAAATCTTCTCCTATAAAACTACTCAACCAAACTTCAACTGAATGATCAGTAGGGTGTATAAAATAAAGTTTGTGTTTTATTTTCTATTTCGTCAAAAAAACATGGCCGTCATGGCTAAAAATAGAACACAGGGTAAAATGCAGTTTTTGGCTTATATCTCAAAAACTCCAGCATTTAGAGCAAATAAGACAAGAAGTTAAAGTATTTATTAGGTCAAGGTCTACCTGTCCTGAAATTTTCAGCCGAATTGGGTAACTGGTTTTTCAGGTATAATGCCCCTGAATTGATGATTTTAAAGAAATTTTGCAGTTTTTGGTTATTATCTTGAATATTATTATAGATACAGATAAACTGTTAATAGCAAAAATGTTAAGCAAAGTAAGATTTACAAATAATTCCTTTTGACCAAAACTGTCAATTGACCCCTTAAGGAGTTATTGCCCTTTAAAGACTTTTTTCACAATTTGTTCATCATGTTGACTTACTTTAAAAAATCTTCTCCTTTGAAACTGCTGTATCAATTTCAGCCAAACTTATGCTAAATGAGTTTCAGAGTATCTAGTATAAATTTTATATTTTATTTCCTTGTATGTCAAGAATCATAGCTCCTATGGCTAAAATAGAACATAGAAGAAAATGATTTTTTTTTTTGCTTTTGAAGAAAATAGGACGATTCAAAGAACATTTAAATAAATTGAAAAGCCAAAATAATCATTGATGAGAGATTTAACCAAAAAAATTAAGGTGAGCGATTCAGGCTCTTGAGAGCCTCTTGTTAAGAAATTATGGTGAAGACGAAGGATAATGAGTTGAACTTTATAAAGTTATATTAATGGTTCGTCCGTCAGCTCGTTTATTTGATACATGTGTTCATTCTGCATTTTGATGGTAGGTGTTCAAAGCTAAACACTTGCTAAAAGTCATTAGGAAAGATTTATTCCTTCCTCAACTATGCAGGAATACATTATTTTTCTTGCAAGATTGCAGAGATACTGATACATAAGGCTGTCCATTCATATCTAATCTATTTGACAGGACAAGTAAACCATTTGAAACTATAAGCTACTAGTCTTTAGGAGTGTACATCTATATCGATGAGACCTGTGTACTCATTTACGTGTAACAGTAACAGAAAATTAAACTGTATAGCTAGAAGCAGGCTCAAAATTTGCATTTCAAGATAAAAATTGAACCATGAGATTAATAGAACAAGAAACCAACCCTGTTTTATACACAATATGATGTTGTGTACAGAGATTTAAAGTATTTGAAGCCAATTTTGAAAAAGAAAAAACTTCCAACACAAATTGTTGAAATTGCATCAAAACGTATTTCTCCATACACCGACCTAACTGAAATGAAATCTTATGGGATAGGCTACATCCTTGCCGTTATTAGCGTTATATGTAAAAGGTGTAATAAAATACACACCATGATCACGAGTTCAAAAAAATCCAAAGCCCCCCCCCCCCCCCCCCCCCCGAAAATCAAATGGTTGCTACCTTAGGGACAATGAACTCATCGGGTTTGATGAGACAAACTACTACAAGTAGTATTAAAGAAGAGATGGGTAAGATGTGGCATACAGTACTAGAAGAAGAAATGCTAAAAACAGGTGCAGAAGAAAAATTAAAAACATCAACTTTATTGAAGGTGTACCAAGCATAACTGTTATCGCTGGTGGTGGATGGAGTAAAAGGTCACAGAAACACAATGCAAAAGATATTGTTGGTAGAAGTCTTTGTTTTATAAACAACAATGACCAGGAAGATGAGGAAGTCTGAATGGTAAACGTGGAAGTTTTCCACACCATGAACGCAGAGATTGGTAGTTTTAAATCATCCATTCATGAAATGCTTGGACAGATAGGCCAGTGTGAGCAATCTTTAGCTTGGACATTGCATAAAATAAATCATGTAAGAATTTTTTTATTTTTACAATGTATGTTACCTTCCTATGCATCATCGTGAACACAGTTGTAGTGACTGTACGACTCTGTTTGTCATTCCGCATCAGTCCAGCAACCAACAATCAATCATCAGATTAAATGACTTCCTAATTTATATAAGAACGCGAAAGCAAATTCAATTGCTGTATTTAGTGTATGATATATTTAAATTTAGATTTCACATGTAATACGATATTTCCCCACTCTGGACAGTTAAAATTTTAACATTTAAAACTTAGGCTTGCCGAGCTATTAATTATGTAAAGTGTGTCTGCCTGGATAACATATTTGATTATTGAATTAGATGAAACAAAGGGCTATATCAATTTTGGAGCACTTGTTAGATTTTGGTTCCTTTTGAAATTTGAGTTGAAATTGGCATATTTCAAAATTAAAAATGAAGCATGTGCAGGAAAAATAGTAAAAGGAGGATTACTTTCACTTACCACATGATGTCGATAATTTAGAAGGATTAATCGACAATGCCTCAACACTAGAACAACTAGAGGCTCTCAAGAGCCTGTATCGCTCACCTGATTCTACTTGGGTTTTTGAAATCATATAAAAAAATATAAAATTTGGCTAAAAGTGACAACACAACCTCATTTATAAGGAAAGGAACATGTTTAATTTCATTCAAAAGTCCCCCACTGGTGGCCATCTTGGATGACGGATCGGCTACAAAGTAACAACACTTGGTCAGCACCTCACAAGGAACATTCATGCCATGTTTGGTTTTATTCCATTCAGTGGTTCTCTAAAAGAAGTCATTTGTATGCATTTCCCATAGGGTCCTATGTTAAACTAAGTCCCATGCTGGCGGCCATCTTGGATGATGGATCGGCTACAAAGTAACAACACTTGGTCAGCACCTCATAAGGAACATTCATGCAATGTTTGGTTTTATTCCATTCAGTGGTTCTCTAAAAGAAGTCATTTGTATGCATTTCCCATAGGGTCCTATGTTAAACTAAGTCCCCCGCTGGCGGCAATCTTGGATAATGGATCGGCTACAAAGTAACAACACTTGGTCAGCACCACATTAGGAACATTCATGCCATGTTTGATTTCATTCCATTCAGTGGTTCTCTAAAAGAAGTCATTTGTATGCATTTCCAATAGGGTCCTATGTTAAACTAAGTCCCACGCTGGCGGCCATCTTGGATGATGGATCAGCTACAAAGTAACAACACTTGGTCAGCACCACATAAGGAACATTCATGCCATGTTTGGTTTCATTCCATTCAGTGGTTCACTAGAAGAAGTGATTTGTATGCATTTCCAATAGGGTCCTATGTTAAACTAAGTCCCCCGCTGGCGGCCTTCTTGGATAATGGATCAGCTACAAAGTAACAACACTTGTTTAGCACTCCATAAGGAACATTCATGCTATGTTTGGTTTCATTCCATTTAGTGGTTCTCTAGAAGAAGTCATTTGTATGCATTTCCCATAGGGTCCTATGTTAAACTAAGTCCCCCGCTGGCGGCCATCTTGGATGATGGATCAGCTACAAAGTAACAACACTTGGTCAGCATCCCATAAGGAACATTCATGCACTGTTTGGTTTTATTCCACTCAGTGGTTCTCTAAAAGAAGTCATTTGTATGCATTTTCCATAGGGTCCTATGTTAAACTAAGTCCCCGGCTGGCATCCATCTTGGATGATGGATCGGCTACAAAGTAACAACACTTGGTCAGCACCCCATAAGGAACATTCATGCTATGTTTGGTTTTATTCCATTCAGTGGTTCTCTAAAAGAAGTCATTTGTATGCATTTCCCATAGGGTCCTATGTTAAACTAAGTCCCCTGCTGGCGGCCATCTTTGATGATGGATCGGCTACAAAGTAACAACACTTGGTCAGCACTCCATAAGGAACATTCATGCTATGTTTGGTTTCATTCCATTTAGTGGTTCTCTAGAAGAAGTCATTTGTATGCATTTTCCATAGGGTCCTATGTTAAACTAAGTCCCCCGCTGGCGGCCATCTTGGATGATGGATCGGCTACAAAGTAACAACACTTGGTCAGCACCCCATAAGGAACATTCATGCTATGTTTGGTTTTATTCCATTCAGTGGTTCTCTAGAAGTTCAAAATGTAAATTGTTAACGACGACGACGACGACGGACGACGGACGCCAAGTGGTGAGAAAAGCTCACTTGGCCCTTCGGGCCAGGTGAGCTAAAAAGTTAAAAAACAAAAGTAAAGATGATGATTCATTGTTTTGTCAGAATGGAATACTAAAATTAGGAAGTCAACAAAATTTCAACGGAGACACAATACACAAAATAATCATTTTCATTTACCTTCGTGTTTACGCAAATTAAAAAGTAAACGGGCTTCAGGATTTGAAGTTTAAATTACAAAGTTGTATAAATTAATGCAGGACATATTTGATTCCCTAGTTGTCAATGAAGAAGTATAGTTAGTATATCAAGAGATGATGTTAAATGTTTTGGTTGTTGCTTGGTCCGTTTCTGTGTGTGTTGCGTTTCGGTGTTGTGTCGTTGTTCTCCTCTTATATTTAATGCGTTTCCCTCGGTTTTAGTTTGTTACCTCGATTTTGTTTTTTGTCCATGGATTTATGAGTTTTGAACAGCGGTATACTACTGTTGCCTTTATTTAAATGTAAAAGCGTGTTTTGGGCTGTTTGGCGACTCCATCTGGTCTGCATACTTATTAGATTTAAATTTAGTTTCCATGAAGTTTTAAGATAAATCCTTGTTGATTTATTTTCATGATATTTAAATATTTGGTTATCTTCGTGAAAATTTAACGAAAACGTGAGAGAAGCGAAAATATGAACTTTTTTGATTAAGTAAGGTTCTTTTTTTTAAAGACGAACACAGTAGAGTATAAAATTATGTTCTTTTGTAGATCCACGTCCGGTAATCCTCTCAAACTTTTAGAAGCACACCAGTCTTTTACAGAAAATGCTAATCATTAACGGTGAAGACAAACCAAAAGTTTGCAACAGTAGATTGTAATATTTCAAATAGATTGTAAATGTGTAGATTGCGTGGTTAACTTTAGAAATTTTTTTTTTATCAAGAAATAATTGTAACAGGATACCGCTACGAAGTCTCCAAAACAAAGCTCTCAAAATTAGTCATTCCCACGGTCGCCTGACATTTGGCAAAGTCAAGTGATATGCACAAGTGACGTCCAGGTATTACAAATGTGCGTCATTCAAATCTTCTTGAAATCATGTACAGTAATATTCATGATTTATGGGTGGGGATCTAGACAGTTTACAAGTTCTCAAACAGGCAGGAGGTAGGGGTAAGAGTGATCCTAAAGGACAAGCCTTTTATTTCATCTGATTTGTTTTATTATTCCGTACAAGAATATGTGTGGTTTCAGTGTAGGGATTTCTACAATTTTCAGTTTTCGAAAATGAGAGGGTGGATTTTGACCAGTTCTCAAAACAGGATTGGATAGGGTGACCCCGAGAGTCTCCTTATCCTTCATTTTATTGTCCAATACAAGAATGTATATGGTTAAGGGATGGGGATCTTGACCATTTTAAGTTCTCCAATAAGAGGGGGTGGGCTGACCCAAAGGGACGCCCACTTTATTTCATTTGATTTGTTTTGATGCCCCAAACAAAAATATATATGGTTTTGGGGTAGGGATCTTGTCCGTGTCCAAGTTGGGTTGGATGACCCCAACCTAAATTTAATTTGTTTTATGGTCTTCCGATCATTACTGAAAACCATGTGCGTCCTTCACTTACTGTATTCAAGTTATAGGCATTTGTTATTTGTCCAGTAGCAACATGTGGACGGGGTCCATTTAATGGATTCCGTCAGTACCAGAGACACTGGCATAGCAAACAAAAGGAATTTGGTTGTGATGGTTGTAATGACTCATTTCCACGCAGGCACCATGTCAAGGAGCATTTAATGAACTTTCATCATTTTTCATGACGTCATGCCGTTCTCATCCTGCCATCCTTAGTTTAAATTCACCGTAAACTTAAACTATGTAAACCCAGGGAAGTGTTTACAGCCGCTATTGGAGGATAGTAATAACCTTGAGGTAGCTATGGTTCAACAAGAGGAGGAGGTGTATGAAGACGCGCAGGAATACGTCCAACCACAAGAATACGTACAACATGGTGAGGGTGTCCCGAGAGATATGGAATATGAGTTGGTGGAGGAAAATGGGAAATGGTATTGAAACTTGTACCAAAGAAATTCTTTTTATTTTGAACATTTGAATTCATTTATTTTGAAAAATTTATATTCATGTATTGTGTAGTTCATCTTTTAATTAACATTGGTATTTGCAATGGTCTAGATGGGGGAAGTGTGACCGTGAAGCCTTGTTTAAAAACGTAAATTGTGCAATGTCATGGGACTTTCAACCTGGTTAATTTAAAAATATAGTATTTACACTTGGAAAACGTTTTTTGAACTTTAAATATTGATGTTACCTTATACATTTGTCATGTTATTTTTTTGTTATTTACAATAATGGAGGCAGAAGGCAGACATGACAAATGGATATTCACTAGGAGACAAGACCGTTGTAAAAATTTTGAAGGTCGTGGACTTTAGGGGGTCAATCTTCCTAAACTCCATATCCGATACAAACATATACTACTTTTGATTGTACCACATGTTTAAAAATCCAATCTATTAATATATATACTACAACACATTTGAAGCTAAAATTTAGTAGCATTTGGAATTATTATATACAACGTATACTGGATCTCTGTTTTTAATTATAAAGTTAACTATTAAAATAAACCAAAAAAAAAAACCCACTGAAGATTAAGACAGAAAAAAAAATTTCCATTCAACTTGCAATTTTACAATTATATAAAAGTTTGTTTATCTGCTGATACTAATATCAACCACATACCATTGTTTTTTGTCAATCCAATATAAATTCAATTATATTGCAGAATGAGAGTTTCAAGAAACAATAGAGGGACTTATAATTGGTGAATCCTTCAGTAGGTAATTAATACATTAAACATTAAGCCAAACCCTTTCATGTCTTTTACGACTGAAACAGAAATGGTAAAATGAACTCGGAAGCAAATATTTTGAAATGTACTGGACATCTAAATGAAGCTATGATAATTGCATGTAATCTCTTATTTACCTTAAATACAATGGAGGTCTCCTTTTTGTATCTTTTATATAAAAAATAATGTAGATTAATGACATATCCATGAAATTAGCTCTCAAAGAAAACATTAACCAACATTTAACCATCTCCTTAAAAATGTAAAAATGCCTTACTGGCAAGAGCTAACGTACAAAAAATAAAAGAAAACATGCAAGAAGTCTTATTTTTTTCAGTGAAGAACTGTCCATATACATAGATGATGTGGGGGTGTTTAGCGAAACCCAAGGGATAATGAGAAACATCTTCCCAACCTTTTTGTTTGAAGAAGGCATTACCATCAGATGTACCGTTAACAACGGGGAACTGACCTACATTGTGGAGCCAAATTGGTTTGCTGTAAAGTCTTGCATATTAAGGTTGTACTATCCCCATTTTAGTTCCTAATTTTTTTTTAAAAAGACATTAAAGATATTTGCATTTTCTGATAAAACAGAAAATGAGACCCTAGTGTGGTGTCAGCAGTGTCAACATTGACCTTCAATGGGTCACTTTTATAAACTGTTACTTGGATGGAGGGTTGTTTATTCGCACAAATACCACATCTTTCTATATCTATTGAACACGAATGCAATAATCCTTTAGCTATCAGTCATCAAATTGCCATAAATGAGAGTAGAAGTAGAAAGGCTGTGGATTCTCTATGAAATTTTCATATGTTTAGCATTGAATCAACACAAAGGTACATAATCCTTAAGATTAATGAACATTTCTGTGGCCAGTTAATACGAAATTATCATAATGCAATAATATCAAAACAGCAAAGATTATGAAAAATAGATATAGACCATTAGGTACATAAATCACAGGGAAAATTGGTGCAAAGTATTATTATTTATAAATTAATTGCATTATGTATAAAAAGAAAAATTGGAGTAAATAAACCCAAGGTTTTGTAGAAATTCCATACAATGTAATAGAGCTCCCTCTTTGACCAGCTAACGTTTATTGTTTCCAAAAATTCCAAAAAGTCAAACAAAACCATATTTAAATTCCAAACACCTCGTGCTAAGCCACTCAATTCGAGCACAGCTTCTTGAAAAGGTCCAGAAATACAATTGTTTTAACCAATATCTAAATTTATAAATTTGTTTTAAGGAAATCATTGCTACCACTGTATGCAAAAAGCCTATATATATCGCGCATCGCATAGCCTTACATGAGAGTACAAGGCGAAGGTTTGGGTTTTCTATTACACTACCATGTCTATCATTGAATCAACACAAGGGTACATGAGATTAAGACATTCAACTAACAAGTGATAGTTCAAAATTGAAATATTTATACAACTAACAAGCTGACCATGTGAAAACAACAAACGAATATCAACAGTGGTTATCATAAAATTTTACAGACAAATCTGATTAACCAACTTGCTCCTATTTCAAGGTTAGGTGTAAAAAGGTGAAATTTTCAACCACTACAATGCCGTAGGTTTTCGAAATCAAAGAACCGGTTTTATGATTCCGAATCTTGAAAACATACAATTTTGAGTGGTCACGAATTTAAATATCTGAGGGCCCTCATGGGGTTTTTGATTATGTGATTACTTGGCCGTTTTTTTAATGATTATTTGATAATAAAGCCAAATATTTCATGATTATTTGATTACCTAGGACTGTATTTTTAGTTTATGATTATTTGATTACTAAAGATAAGCAAATATTTAAAGATTATGTGATTATATTGGCAAAAAAATGGTGATTATGTGATTACTAGGACCCCCCCCCATGAGGGGCCTCATATCTTGTTAAGTTTCTGCTCTTACAACTGTTAAATGTCCATGCAAAACTCATCTCCTAATGAAAGTTAATTCATTGGTACAATTGTACTCTGAAGAGTATCTGGCTTACCGTCATAAATGACAGATCAGTTTTCAGTGAAAGGAAAATCATATAAATACTGAACTCAGAGGAAAATAAAATCGGAAAGTCCTTAATCACATGGCAAAATCATGTAAATATAAACTATGTGCCCATTCTCTAGTTATATACCAACATAAAATACGTAAACCTATTTGCGTATCCTGTAACAGACAAAACATGAGGGTGAATACCATTTCTTCTCTGTCCATTCTATTCATCTTTGGTGGATACCTATGTAAAAATCTAAATTTCAATTTAATGTCTTTTGTTACATCTTCAGACATCGGACCACTCTTGAACTGAATTTTAATGTGCGTATTGTTATGAGTTTACTGTTCTAAATTGGCTCGATATTTAGGGGAGGGTTCAGATCTTATAACCATGTTTTACCCCGCCGCAATTTTGCGCCTGTCCAAAGTCCGGAGCCTCTGGCCTTTGTTAAGGGGGTAACTGAAGAACGCCTAAGGGTGAGGGAGTTTTTCGCTACATTGAAGGCCCATTGGTGGCCTTCGGCTGTTTTCTGCTTTATGGTCGGGTTGCTGTCGCTTTGACACATACCCCATTTCCATTCTGAATTGTATATGACCTTCAACAACGAGAAACCAACGACAACCATCGAAGTTCATGCTACTGACTAATTAATATGGTTGGGTTTAACATGTTTGCGGACGCTCAACCTCCCAAATCCTCCCACGACCGATACAGTGATAAACAGGACAACAAAAGTGCTATAGAAAAAAAATCGAAAAAAATTTGATTCATCAGATCGATACAAAGGAAACTAAACCCCCCAAAAAATGAACGAATATGGTAGGGTATTTACCTTACCCAGTTCGTACAGATCTAATGAGTAATCGCAGTTACTGAAACGTCAAAGTCATTAAGTACTTCTTAAAATATCATGTAGAGTACTGTCGGGTATTTTCGACCAGAGGCAGTTTTCTACCACCGAACATTTCGGAAGCGATTTCATGCACGCGAGGCGTTGTTTCCGCATCCTTTCCGCGTGCAGATCTGCAGAACTAAATATTTGTCATGGAAGGTTAGGTTAGCTGCAATTCACGGAAAGAAGTAGTAAGTTACATAATTTGTTACCGTTGTCGTGGAACTTCTTGCCATGATAAAAACAAATATTACGTCATGTGTTAAAAAGTATCTGTCTTTCAACAAATGATTTCAGTAAAAAACACCTACTGTTCAAGCATGAAAACCTAATGACAGTGTTCGCTAAATTCCCTAGAATAAAAATGAACACATAAATGAATGATTCAGACGCATTTAAAAAAAAAATTTGCCGATAATTAGCCCTTTCACACGTATTTCGCATATTTTCGACCAGTCTTGTATATTTTGTGTTACTATGGACGCTTTATTTACGTTTTTCAAGGCTACAGTGACGTCACAATATGAATGACGTAACGAAATCGGGCACCTTGTATAGACAATGTCATAGCCAGAAGGACAATGTTATCGCAATTGGAATGTCGAATACACTGTGATTGTAATTTGTTTTACTAGCTGAAAATAAGAAAATCAAAACTTTATCTGAGCAACAAGATCAAAATGTAGTCTGCTTTTGAAAGATATTTTTTAGTCCGAACTTATTTTTTTCCTCGCAATATCAAAGGAATTTCTCAAAAACCCGAAGACGTTTATAAAATACTCCCTACAAGAAGGTGGAGGGGAGGGGTTTGACAAAGTGTAGCAATCACCACTTCTCTTCTTTTAATATCGACTTGAGCTAACAATCCCTCCCCTTTACTCCCTGTTCTCATTCCCCTTAACCCGACCCTCTTATTTTACTCCCAGTTACTCCCGATAATCGCCTCCCTTATCCCAGGGACCCCATGTCCACCAACTACTGCCTGTTTTCTCTGTAGTTTTTTCGAATTTTCACACGATGTTGGGTGGAAACACCATTAATGCGGCCTGAAAAGCGGTAAAAGTCAAAATTGTCATTATTAAACTTGACCTTCATTTTGTCATCAGTAACAACATATTAAAATTTGGGAAGCTTTTGTACAACAGTTCATGCGTAAATGCACGGACACGACTGGAAACTTTCAATCTTTCAAGAACCATAACTCCTGAACGGTAAAAGTCAAAATCGCCATTATTAAACTTGACCTTCATTAAGTTGTCAGTAACAACATATTAAAATTCTAAAAGCTTTGGTTGAACGGTTCATGAGTTAATGCACGGACAGCATTTGATTGCCGCCCGACCGACCGGCCGCCCGCCGTACATCCCCAAATCAATAACCGACATTTTTATCCCAAAAATCCGGTTCAAAATTATATGAATTATTCCATATCACGTGATAAGGTGTTATCCAATAGAATTGATTGTGTTATATGTAAGGTATAATAATTATAAATATTCCCTTTTTATTTCATGTTATTTAGTTCAAATATATAATCTTAAATTAATCCTAATTCTATCTTATTCATTCTTATGTGACGTCATTTTTCATTTTTTGATGCTCTGTTTTACTAATTCAAATGACGTCATTTTTTCGTCATTTTTCAGTTTCAAATAGGACGTCACTTGGCGTAGAGGTTTAAACGTATTCGGATGTGTCTACTTTTGTGTTTCAAATGTCTGGTTATGTAAATGTATTTCAGTTGTTTCCTGTAATTAGTTAATACTTCAGCTTTATCATGTACATCTTCTGAATATTAATAAATATTTTAATTTAATATTTTATTAAATTTACTGTTTGCAAAAGTATAAATTACTCTAAATTATAGGGATTTTCTGGTAACTTAACAGAAAACCCTTGCCGTTTTTGGCACAACCTTTTTGATCTTTTGGTCCTCGATGCTGTTCAACTTTGTACTCGTTTCGGCTTTCAAACTTTTGTATCTGTGCATCACACATAGGTCTTGTGTGAACAAAATACACTTCTGGCGTATTAAAATTTTGAACTTGTTGCCTTTTGTTGGCTGTTGTTCGTGTGATTCTTTGTTAATTGTGTTCTCCAATTTATTTATATTGTAGTCCTGTGTTGTCATTTTGATGTTATATTTCACATGGCCATAAAAGTGCGAGGTTTGGCATGCCGCAAAACCAGGTTCAACCCACCATTTTTTCCTTTAAAAATGCCCTGTACCAAGTCAGGAATATGGTCATTGTTATATTATAGTTCGTTTCTGTGTGTATTACATTATAACGTTGTGTCGTTTGTTTTCTCTTATTTTTGAGTGTAAATTCACATTGCGATAAGACGTGTCACGGTACTTGTCTATCCCAAACTCATGTATTTGGTTTTGATGTTATATATATTATTCTCGTGGGATTTTGTCTATGTGTGTTACATTTTAGTGTTATGTCGTTGTTCTCCTCTTATATTTAATGCGTTTCCCTCGGTTTTAGTTTGTTATCCCGATTTTGTTTTTTGTCCATGGATTTATGAGTTTTGAACAGCGGTATACTACTGTTGCCTTTATTTAATCAATTTATTTATTATGTTTTGCTTTTTTTATACTCATGTACTTCTTTTGTTATTTCAGGGGGGCAAAGTATTGCCATCAGACTTTGCAGGCAATTGAAAAAGACTGGAAACAAAATGCACAAGTCAATTAAAGAATACAATGACATCGAATGTCCAACAACAACCCTTCCATTGAATATTCTATTCAATGAGAATGATATCAAAGATCGTAATGGGGATATTTGGAAGACAGTTCATCTTGAAGATAGTGGTGAAGTTCCATGTGAAATAAAACAACAAGCAATCAACGCAAGATCAATATTGAGCGAATTGATGAGGAGCAAAGTCTTGTAAAACAAGCGATGAATTCAACTATTGATTGGTATTTCAATCGAGGTACTTAAATTATTAAGATTGGATAAATTCGATAATTCACGAGTAACTATGTAAGAATCTGTTTCTCTAATGATTAAAAAGACATTTTCTTTTTTTGTCAACCGATAATCCCCTTCGAGTGCCTTTCACATTGCACGAAGTTGTCAATTTCATTAACATCCGTTATCATATTTTGATTCATCGAGTTAGCTAAAGAGGTTATGAACCCTTAAACTCATCTTTTGAGATCACCAGCAACCACACGTTTATCAAATTGTTTTATACAATGGGTTCAGAAAGGAATAAACTTCCACTGTCCACAAAAGACCAAAATGACACAAACATTAACAATTATAGGTCACCGTATGGTCTTCAACAATGAGCAAAGCCCATACCGCATATAGTCAGCTATAAAAGGTCCGATGAGACGATGTAAAACATTCAAGCGAGACAACTAACGGCCTTATTTATGAACGAAAAACAAATATGTTACACATAAAGCTAAACGCTATGCAGGTTTAGGTTGGAAATTGTATGATCAACAGTTTAGACTACGTAGAATACAGGACACTGAGCTATGGTTATTGTATATGCAACCAGCAGGTCCAATTAATGGGCCAGAGTTCAATGTTGCACAAAAACCAACAAACAATTTTCTTAAATCCTATGCATATAATTATAATGGGACGTGCACCCAACAATACTGCACATTCAAACATTCTTGTATAAAATGCAGTGGGGTACATCCGGTTATATATTGTACTTATAGCAAAGTGACTAACTCTAATAATCCTCAGTCACCTGGGATTGTTCAGAGATACAGATCAGCCCGGCCTCAAGCACCACAGAAAAGAGCATCTATAAGCCTGTATGGCAGTTTTTAATGTTTTTTAGAAATAAATATAACTTATTTCATGTGATTTTCTTATGTTATTTTTTATTTTTTTTGTAGACTTTATTGCAACAGGAAGAACAATAAGAGAAGACATTGGTTTGTAGAGAATGGAAAACAGGGAAACAGACATGTACATATATACAGGAAAAACAAAGCAATTTTGGTTTGTTTTTTTATAGTATAATTGTAGGTCAATAATTTTGGCTCTTTGTTGAACTTGTCAATCGGTTATGCTGATTGATTGATTGATTGTTGGTTGCTTAACGTCCAGTGGCAAATATTTCATGCATATTCAGGACGAGAACAAGTTCACAATAAATACAATAGGTAGGTTGAAACAACAGAGGCCATCTGGGATGATGGTCGGGGAAATTTGGACTGCCACCGGAAAAAGGAGGGTATATTGGATAGGGACAGAAATTTTGCCTTGCAACAGGCCACCTACGGACCCCTCAAAGAGTTGTTGCAAGGGTTCTTAACGTGCAAAGAGCGTGGCACTCTCTTTACACGAGGCATCGGATTTAACGTCCCCCTTCTGACCGGACGTGACTGCGAACTTGGTACATCCCGCACAGCCAAACGGACGCCCCACTTCGGCAAGCGTTTTACTGTCGGTCGGGAGAAGACCAAGTGACCATATTTCTATTCCCCAGTCACCCTTGGGGGCTCGGTTATGCTGAAAATATACCAAAAAATTGTAAAATGCATGTACATATTTGACTTTTTTTTTTCTTCATAATGATTTAGCTATTATATTTTATCATTATTTATGTTCAGACGTGCAATATCTTTTCCGCGTGCGTAGTGATTTCATTTTCTGTTCAATGGGTTTGTATCATTATCGGTACAAAGGAATATTTTATTATTTCTGTCCAAGATTTTTATAACTGCGGAACGTTTTTGATTTTTGTTCTTTTCTCTGCAATGTATTTTAGATAAACAATTTTTGAATAATTGCGATGAAATATTAATAAAAAAAAGGTTTTCCCAAAAAAAATATTCGCATGGTAGACATTTAAAACTTTTCATAGAGCTGTGTAAAGGTTACGTAAAAATCAATTATCTAACTTATGAAATTTTAATCCGAAATTTTGAGTATAAACATTGAAAGTTTATTAAATGAATGAAAAAAGAATACATTAATCCAGACATATGTATAATTTGTTTTGTGTGACTGTTTCTTCTGTGTACCTGATATGATTTGTGTTACCTTCATATGCCTGTCTATTCCAGGATTCACAGAATTCCCCTTTCAAACATGTGTCACAGTAGCATGATGTTTCTCTGGTGATTAGTTCGCCCTTCTGTAAGGGACGACATCAAAAGATCGATGTCGGATAAAAAACTTTATTCAAATAGTTTGGGGGTGGGGGGGGGTAAAAATCGCTGCAAGTTTTATTTATCCGACATCGATTTTCGGAATTAAAAATACAAGTTCAAATTCGCCCCTAACATTTACATGGGCTTTCAAACTAAATGAAAGTTGTCAAATCGTACCGGAAAACAATTTTATGGCCGAAAGTAAAGGGACGAAATTGATTCCATTATCTATGTCGCTCAAACGCTTAATCGATCGTGAATTTTGAATGATATGAAATCGTATACAGATCAACACAGATTGTTTTGGTTACACGGCATGGTGAGTTGACAGATTAAATAAGATTTGCTTATAAAATCATTGGTTTTATGCAACACATCATGGATGAAAAAATTATAAAGAATCCTACAAATGATTATGAAAAACTTGTCAATAAACTTCAGCAAATAAATGTACGAAAAATGTATTGCAAGTCGAAGCAAAAAATCACAGAAGAGGCTACTTCTCTCTGGAAAAGTATTTATAAAAATGACCGCCAGAAACTGACGGAATTTCTGGACAAAGACATCATGAAGAGGTCAATAACCTCTTTCTTTCCTGTGACTATTAAAACAAAGGAAACTGAGAGAAGCCCATCCATTTCAGGAACTGGGACTTCTTCGACTTCTTCAAGTTCTTGTTCAACTGAAATTTCTGATTGTGATAAATTATGTACCCCACATCAAACAATAGCATTTCCTAATGTCAGTGGTGTCAAAGGTACAACTGCTACAAAGCAAAAATATATTGATGACAGTCAGAAGGGGCTTATTTCACAGTTTTTGTCAGAACTTCAGATCAGTCCCTTAAAATTGTTGACACCAGATGTTCTTGAAACTCCTTCTCTCATAAAACCATTGGCACACATATCAGCCACATACTTCATGTACTCGGAAACCTACCAAGAGTATAATCATATGTATCCAAAAAAGAAGAAAAATACTAAAGTTTCTGATAATGAAAAGAATATTTCTGAAGTCCTTAAAACTTTAAGGTCCTGTTTTAAACATATTTCTAGTTTCCAGTTATTCCAACAAGGCCAAATGAAAGGTATTTTAGCTACAGCTGTTGAGAAAGCATTTGCAATAAAAAAAGTCATCATAGAATTTCAAAAGTGTGAAACTTTGTTAGATGATCAGCTCAAAAGAATACGGGTTCAAATATCTCAAAAACTAAAGCAAAATAATCCAATCCCTACCTTCAATATGTTTAGACTACAGGCAGTGAATGACCAACACTTATCTTGGGATGAGGCTTTTGTGAATTTAATTGAGGCAGATAAAGCACAATTTGGAGGTAATTTAAACTTCCTTGAAATAATAGAATGTGGTAAGAAGCTCAGGGAGACAAATGCTTTGCCAATAAATTTTCTCGTGCAAGACAAGGAGGAGAAGGGCTATGCATACAAGCTTGGGGCAGCTAAATCTTTATTACACTGGTTTCCAGTCCTTTTGATAAAGAAAGGCTACCAATTAGTTGTTGTGAATATTCATGAAATGTATGTAGATGGTAACTTCTTTGAGGATATTCTCAATATTGATATACATGAAGTGCCCCTATCCAATGAAAGAAAGCAACAAAATGATGATGTACATGTATTTAATAGAGAGACCCCTGATCAAAACAAAAGTAAACCTGGACCAAAGCCAGGGACAGGTGGTAGACCTAAAAAACATGAGCAGTTTCCCACAGTTGTACAACATGCAGTTGATTTTCTGAAAATGCATGCCTTTAGTGCTGAAAGCAGACGTCGAAATGATATTTCACTAAGCATGGGTGTTAGTATGCCTGAATTAAGAGCTCATCTTCTTAAGATAGTACCAGACTTACAAAAAAATGGCATGTCTCTCTCAACTACTAAACGATTACTTGTTGCTCCTAATCAACACATGAAAAGTGCAAAATATTACAAAGGACTACTTGCAGCCAAAGTGCCATCAAAATGCAACAATGCAGTTAAAAATGTTCATAAAGACCTCCATTTTATTCGAGCCCAGGTTGCTTTTGTGCGTGAGATTGCCGAATCTTATCCTTCAGAGTGCATTTCATTCTCATGTGATGACAAAAATAAAGTCAATGTTGGCACTTTGGCTGTAAGCCGATATCACCAGATTTCACATTTTTTTCCACCTGATGATGCTCCAAATTATTTTGACCATGACTTCCCATATGCTAATAGCAAAATAATACCATCAGGTTATTTGCATCTGCTAAACAAAGCAAAACCTGCACATCGAAGGTCTCGTAGTGTAGAGAGAAAAAAAAACTATAATGAAAAGATAGAAACAAGGCGAAGTGTATCTGTTGAATCTGGTACTAGAAACATTCAACAACAAAATAAGAGTTTAACTAATGATAATTACGACTCAAAAGTGGATAAATTGGGGAGGGTACATATATGTTACTCTAGGACAGGTCACCTCTATGTAGTTAATAGGGCCTCTAAATTTCATTCTTCCTCAAGTGAGAGTCATGCAAATGATATGCATTTTATATTGGAGAATCCTGATGTTCGCCAGAATAAAAACTGTTTATTTCTTTTAACTGACGGTGGTCCTGATTGGACAGCAAAGTCATTAATGACTTTAATGTCACATGGCAGACTTTGGGAGGATTCGAATTTAGACTATTTAGGTATTTTTAATCATGCTCCAGGTCATAGTGCTGAAAACCCCATTGAACATAAATGGTCACCTCTGTCAAAATGGCTGGTCTCTGTGACTTTACCCATTACTCTAGAAGGGGAATCAAAACCTCCATGGGAGCAAAGTAATTTGAAAGCAGATGAAAAAGAGGCAAAAACAGCTGAAGTGTTTGACAATGCAATTTGCACTCTGTGTAAATATTGGAATAAATCCCATGATGACTTCCCTGTAACTCCAATACCACATCCTTGTAATAAAGAACCATACCCCTACAATGATCATGATGATGTCAGTAGTCTATTCAAAAAAGGCATAAGAGAGATTTTGTCAGACAACAAATTAAAAGAATTGAGAGAAAAACTTATTTTTCTCCTAAAACATTGTACCAGACGATTATATAGTCTTGAATTTTTAAAATGCACTGATAAAACTTGCACCCACTGTGTTGCACATCCAGTAAAGTCACCTGGCTTGGTCGCCTTCTTACGCAAAGCTGGTGGATACAGCCCAACACCAAAGTTAAGTTTGATCCATGATGGGCACTATATGACATTTCTTGAGATGAAGTTCAACATGGACCATGGAATGGACATACAGGGTATATTTAATAATAAACAATTCATCTTCAATATAGAAAAAAGATGTGGTATGATTGCCAATGAGACAAACACAAAAACTTTCAACTTCATGTTCCTTTTTGATAGTGTTTCAATTTAAATAGTTTTATATTTTTATTTTGTTTTGTTGTTTCATTATACATGTTATAGTTTGTTTTCCTATTATAAATAGATATTGTATTTTTGTATAACAGGAATTGGTTTGACTCCAAATGGTGTTTGCAGAAGAAAATGCAGGTATGCGTTCACTTCAAAAACAGATGAACAGAAGCATGGCCTATTGATACATTACACAGAACGTCAAACTGAAAGGCAGAAGGACAGAAGAAAAAGAAAAGCAGAGGAAGATGAACCTACTGTGACTACATGGTCATGTAAATTTGTGTCAACAGATGGTGTTAGTTGTAATTTCCAGTAAGTTTATAATCTTAATATTAAACATATCTGAATTCTATCTGAAATAAAAAAAAATGATATTCTAGAACAGACCTCCTAGTATTAGTGAAAAAGTGTTTTGCATGAGTGTTGCACCATGGTATTTTAATACCAATTTCTGTGTTTTATTACATCTTTAAAAAAAAACAACTAAAAACATGACAACCTTGTTATTAAACTAAATGTATTCACATACAAATGTCAGATACATCTGTGTTCAATTTCAAATTTTAATGTGAGTGATTGTCTGTTGATGAAGACAATATACTGGTCTCTAGAATCTTTTGACTGTATTCTTCATGCCAATCACATTGAACCCAAATCTCTTTTTATTTTAATACATGTATATCAAAAAGAAACAAAAAATATTCCAAGCCACAAAAAAGACACATTTTACATAAAGGAAAGGTTTAATATGATCATTTCAAATACATTTTTGTGTATATATGTACACCCTGGAAAATATTCATATGATTAATATTACAGTAAAAATTCTCTTTTTTTAGAGGAACAACCTACTACCAGTTGAGGAAACACAAGCAGAATCTTCAGCACTTCACACAGAAGAAGAAGAAAGAGTGAAAGAACACTAAATAAAAACTAACATTTTTCTTTGAATATTGTTTATTAAACAAAATAGAAATAAAATAAAAAGATTTAAAGTTTATATATAGAATGTTTATAATGAGATAACATAGTAAAATCTGACAGTGTTCTACAGACATTAAATAGAAATAACACAAATCCTATCACAGGCACTACATTCATTTTGAATTGTGCTTTTTCCTCTTTCCGCTGTTGGCACAATATTTATTTGAAAGCTATATATTATATGAAATATTGAGATGTTTAAAGAGAAAAAACATTATCACAGTGGACAGATGAAAAATGCAGAATCCATGCTGATTGTATTGTTAATAAAACTATGATTTAGCTGTATCTTTCTCAATGCATAAATTTACACCCACACTTTCTTCCAACATTTTTAATAAAAGAGATGTGAAGTCAATATACAAAACAAAAATACATTGTTGAGGAGAAAACAACATCCGATACAAAAGGTATACTCTGAAAGCATATATGCCCTTTATTGGTCAATCAATTTTTCCCAAATTAAGTTAAGAGGGGGGGGGGGGGGGTCAGCTAAAAAACTATGTGAATTAAGTTTTTTATCCTTCATTGAACTTTTGATGTCGTCCCTAAGTCATAGGCTTCAGATTTAGTTTATTAAGTTTGTCGACCTTTTTCTTGCAATCTTCTTTTTTCACAAACAAACACTTCACTTCTTAAATGTTTGAAGTTATAGACCAATCACAAAAATCTTTTGGATCTTGGTTGGAACATCATGTGCCGTGTAAGCACTTAATAACAGTCTTAAGAACAGGCAAAATCTACCATCAGTCTACAGAGAAAGTCCATATATTTGTTTTGATGTGGAAAGTTTTCATTTGAACTCTGAAGCGGATCATTTAACAACAGATGATAATACTGTCGAGGTCACCATTGGAAGTTAAGGGGATATGGAAGAAATTTCTGTTAATAGCTTGCATATACCCACTAAGCAGCAGTTGAAAGAAGAAAGATAAAGAATATGAAACTTACTGGAAATAACAAATGAAAGATACTATGCAAGTGAAAATTTAAAACTATTGCAGAGGATTTCAGCTACTCTTACATCTATGGCAACTCGCATAGGGAGAACAGTTAAACCTAGAGATATATATTTGCCGTAGTAATTGTGTCAAGAGAGCAGTTGACACATTGACAATTGTATGATGTTTATATTAATATGTATATAATTGTATGAATATGTTACTACATGTAGTCAGGGAATAAAAGATAATTTCCATTACGCATATTATTTGCATTTTAGCATTCTGTTTCTGGAATAAACATACATGTAATTTTGTATAGTCAATCACTATCAATTATTATTATAATTGTTATACTATGTCAGTGATCAGAAGATTATCTGATTAGTGCTTAAGGTTGATTGATTGATTGATTGTTGGTTGCTTAACGTCCAGTGGCAAATATTTCATGCATATTCAGGACGAGAACAAGTTCACAATCAATTCAAGAGGTAGGTTGATACGATAGAGGCCACATGGAATGATGGTCGGGGAAATTTGGACTGCCACTGGAAAATGAGGATATCTTGGATAGGGACAGAAATTTTGCCTTGCAACAGGCCACCTACGGACCCCTCAAAAGAGTTGTTGCAAGGGTTCTTAACGTGTAAAGAGCGTGGCCCTCTCTTTACACGAGGCATCGGATTTAACGTCCCCCTTCTGACCGGACGTGACTGCGAACTTGATACATCCCGCACAGCCAAACGGACGCCCCAGTTCGGCAAGCGTTTTACTGCCGGTCGGGAGAAGACCAAGTGACCATATTTCTCTACCCCAGTCACCCTTGGGGGTTAGTGCTTAAGATGAAAGTGATTTAATGATATTAACTTTGTATGAGATTAGTGCATATATAAATATGTGTGTAATAATTAGGAATATTTATTTGTAGTAGTATACCGCTTCTCATAAATCCATGGACAAAAAACAAAATCGGGGTAACAAACTAAAACCGAGGGAAACGCATTAACCATAAGAGGAGAACAACGACACAACACCGAAACACAACACACACAGAAACGGACCAAGCATCAGACAAAATACCCTTAATATCTTAAAATTAGAGAAAACGAACGACACAACGTTAAAATGTAACACACATAGAAACGAACAATAATATAATAATGGCCATCTTCCTGACTTGGTACAGGACATTTTTAAAGGGGAATAAAAATTGTGGGTTGAATTTGGTTTTGTAGCATGTCAAACCTCGCACTTTAATGGCAAAGTTAAATATAACATTGAAATGACAACATAATATTACAGGACTGCAATACAAATAAATAGGAGAGCATATTAGACAAAGAAACACATGAGTAATAGATAACAAAAAGCATCAGGTAAGTGGTCAAATTTCTTTTTAGAGGCTAAATGGATAGGTGAGATATTTCCCTTCTGATATTATACGAGGCTAGTCAGAAGAGGAAAATACTGGATCTGTGTCAATTGTTTCTGCCTGTATCAAAAGTTGTTTGTTTAAGCGACATCTTAAATCAACTCAAATCTGAGGGGGTAAACAACTATTGTAAGTTCAGAAATTATTGCGTGCATTTATTATTGCGATTTTGTCATTTTACACTTGAATGCGATTTTAATTTTTACGATTTTGAGAAAAGTTATGCTTAATTCAGTTAAAATATTACAAAATGCGAGTTTTAGTTATTGCGTTTAAAACTCAGTCGCATTATTCGCAATAATTAAAACCTCGCAATAATTTCTGAATTTACAGTAATCTGAATCCAGATTTTCTACATACCTGATAGTGTATAAAGAAATTCTGTCTCCGTGAGACATAATCATGACTACCCTACTTCCCTTGGAATTTAAATTGTTGTTGCAAAGGTAAAGTAGCTCCAGTTGTCTCTGAATTAACATTTTGTACTCTATAGATATTTTATTCTATGTGTATCAACTTAGGAGACATCTTCAAGTTCAGATAGTGATTCAATGGAACTTCCAGATCCTCAAATATATGCTCCTGAAATCCATACTTAGCAAATAAGAAATAATCAGCTAACATCAACCCCTGCACATAATATGTCTCCTCTGGCTGGTCCATCTATGTCTTCTCTGGCTGGTCCGTCTACGTCTTTACTGGCTGGTCCGTCCAACTTGCAGTACACTCACAGGATATCTCCAACTCAATATTTCAGCCACAAAGTGCAACACCAACACAACAGTCTACAGCAATGACTCCTGCAAAATAGCAGCATCTAGCACAGAATGAATGTGGTCTAAAAAAAAATTGCGTACATTTCCTAAGATTAAAATTTGATAAATCTAGCCGGACAAGTATCAACTGCCTTCAATCGTTTATAAGTATCTTTTAAATGTCTCTTATAAATCAGGTACTACAACACCCTATTATCCGAGCTCAAGCGTGGCCTTATAATCAAGCAACTTGCTTAATTACCATTATGACAATATTCTTATTCACTCATTGACATAAAACACAAAAAAAAACATGACAGAGAGGATCCCTACTTTGATCGTGTTTTCTACCAAAGAGATAGATTGGTACCGGGGAGTGAAACAAAGCCTTTACCTATAATTTCATAGCCAGAAATTAGTGGTATTTTGGCTGATTAATATCCATAAAATGTAAATGTGAATTGTACCACGTGATAATTGTTTTATCTGTACTGGCTTGATATTTTAAGAACGTTTTAAACACGGATATTTTAAGTTGCCCGTCACAGAGCCCTTGTTTATAATCACTCTGCTTTGTTCGAAATTGACTATTAAAGGCAATTACTCCTTAAGGGATCAATTGACCATTTAGGTCGACTTAAGTTTAGATCTTACTTTACTGTACATTATTGATGTTTACAGCTAATTTTTATTTATATTTGATATAATAAACAGAAGCTACAAAATTCTCTTAAAATTACCAATTAGGGGCAGCAACCCAACAACATTTTGCCTAAATGGTTTGAATTTCCAGCCAGATATATCTTGACCATATGTACAATTTTATCGTCAGATTTGCTATAAAAGAGGGACGAAAGATACCAAAGGGACAGTCAAATAAATGCTTTCGTTTCAGAGATATGAGCTAAAACTGCATTTTACCCTATGCACTATTTTTAGCCATTTCGGCCATCTTGACTTGCAGGCGGGTACATCGGACACTATTGTAAAACTAGATTGTCATTCGTTTGATTTGTTTTATACTTTAACGTCCAACTAAACCAGTGTTGAAAATTTTATATTTTAGATCATAACAACTAATGCTGTGTAAGTTACAATTGTCAATCTTGGGCAAAGTTTGTCCAAAGTAAGTATTAAAATTATTTGCAATAAATAAGCTTGTTTATTCACACGCATTGTGTAGAAGCTTCACAACAGCTGATGTAGGCAAACTAAAGTCAGAGAACAGAAAAAGCTTTGGGACATACATACGTTAGAACAGTTCACAAAAATAGAACTCAATTACACCACCGCTACAGCGAAGGTATATAAAGAAGTGGACAAATTCCTTGAAGAAACAGCATAACACGTACATTCAGTTGGCGGTATGTGACGTGACTCTGTACTTTAAAAAAATCCCGTCAGTATGATATTGTTCAATTATATGTCATTATGATATTTTTCTATTATGAAGTACTATATACGTTGAACCACAAACGTCAATATCATTCAATCGCGTTGTGAAATCAACTATTTTTGGATTCTTACAAATTATATATATATAACTTTTGGACTAGTTTAAATCTCGGTCTCTTTCTGAAACTTATTCTTACATACTTTTGATTTTTTAACCCTCATTGGTCGATGTAACCGCTGGCCCGTGGCTAGTACATTTACTGTCGGGCCAGTCAAACTTAATAAAGAACGGCCCGACGGGCCAGTCAATATTCTCGGGCCACTGGGGGCCAGCAACTTTTATTTTCTACCACGCGGAAGATTGCACATACTTCCGTGTTATTGAAATCGACTGGTTATAATAGCCGGCCAATCAAATTACTCGGTAAAAATCACCAACTCCGAGGTTTCTCGGAATCGCGCTAGATTCGTTATTCGGGATTTGACGAGTGAAAAATGGCAGCCCCCAGTTAAATTTAAAAAAATGACGATATGGAACGTTTTCTTAAGAACTACCCCCAAAAAAGAAAAGCTGAAACCGATCGATAGCAACCAAAAAGGAAAAAAATATAAAAAATCCAAAAGAAAAATGGAGTTAATTCCTTTATGGACAGCAACATATAAATGGTTGCAGAATGGTCCAACGGGGATGACGTGCAACATTTGTGCACGATATGATAAACATGGTACATTCGTAACCGGTTGCCAGAATTACAAAAGAGATTCTATCAACCAGCATGAAACATCAGAATCCCACAAAGTAAATGTCATTAAGTTTAATGGTCAGAAAAAACCAGAAAATTCTGAAGGAGCCAAAGCCCTGAAAGCCCTCAATCAATTAACAGTAAATAGATTGATGTTAAAATTTAGAAACGTGTTTGCGTTATGTAAAAAGGGACGCCCCTATACCGATTATTCAATGCTATGGGATTTGGATGAATCTAAAGGTTTAGATATAGGGACACAATATCGCACTGATAAAAAAGCTGCAGAGTTTGCCAGTTTTATTGCAAAAGCAGAAGTAGCAAAGATTGCTGAAGACATGAAAGATGTTCGTTTCATCTCGGCTGGATCAACAGATTCATCTTATCAAGAAGCTGAAATTGTATTTATCAGACATTGTCACAAAGGGGACATAAAAATAAATTTGTCATTGGTGAAAAACATCCCAAAAGCTGATTCTGACAGTATAAGTTATAATGTCGGGTATGAAAAAATTTGATGACTATGCCAAACACATTGTTACATGTGGGACAGATGGAGCAAGTTTGATGCTTGGCTCGTAAACTGGGGCAGTACAAAGAATACGTGAAGCAGTTGGGCGACCATGGTTGATAGCATTGTTCTGGACAGACACTTGAGTTGGCATTTAAAGACACAAGAAGAAAATCAATTTATATGACAAAATTTCACTTTTCTTGTTAAATATTTACTATTTCTATAGAAACAGCTGTCTGAACAGAGCAGCATTACAAGATTCATTTAAAATTCTTAATCAAACTGTGAACTATAGCGATTTTCCTCTAACTGTTATATATGTTGAAAATTTTTGAGAGTTGTATATTATTTCCGCTATTTGGAGTATGAACTTACGAAAATGGGTACCAGGGAATAAATATTTCTGAAAATACACTGTTTGCTCAATATCACTCCGACTATCCAGAAACTATGAAGCAACATGTTGTGAAGTACCTTTGTCAGAGAAAACCTATATTAAGACTGGTCCTAGCAACAGTTGCCCTCGGCATGGGACTAAATGCACCCTCTATTAAGAGAATCATCCGTTGCCGACCACCAACAACATTGGAGAAATATATGCAGGGTATAGGACAAGCTGGTCGTAATAATGAAAACGCTGAGGCTATTATGTACTTTAACAATAGTGATTTATCAAAAGCACGTGCTGGGTTAACAAGTTTTGTTATTCTATATTGTAAAACTGGAAATAACTGCTTCAGGAAACTTTTGGTAAAATACTTTGGATTTGATGATTTGATGATGCATTATATGCTGGTGACAAGAAAAGATGCAGCTTAAGCAATTAAGTTAGAACAAAGAAAAGACCTTGGTTAGCACATGTTAATGTAAATTAAAGAACCTTTGTGAGCACGCTCACATACCCCACGTCACGTCTTCATATTGACACTGGAGAAATAAAATCTCACTTCGCAAGTAAACTGAACACAACCAAATGCTTACCTTCACATACTTATCCCAATTTGAATGGCAGCATGTTGGGAATATGGAACAGGGATTACTCTAGCATCGTATACTTTGTCTTTTAGTATATACATATGGTCAATACAGGAACCAGAAAAAAATTGAATCGCAATTTCCCGTCGATATGCCCAACTTCATAGTATGTCCTTATTATCTGAAAAGGTTTCGTGAAATTCTGTTGTGTGGTTTGAGAGGAGTTGCGATGACAAACTGTTGCAGTAGTCCATTAAAGTAAATAAGTTCAGAGGATCGTTTCTCCTAGAACAAAAATTGAATCGCAATTTCCCGTCGATATCACAACTACATAGTATGTCCTTCTTATCTGAAAAGGTTTCGTGAAATTTTATTGTGTGGTTTGAGAGGAGTTGCGATGACAAGAAACAGGACTGATGGACGGAGAGGGACAGAAATTTTGCCTTGCAACAGGCCACCTACGGACCCCTCAAAAGAGTTGTTGCAAGGGTTCTTAACGTGCAACATTGCAATAAGTTAAATTATGTTGATCTGGTTGATCTACTAAGCATTATGGTAATCAAAACTGGCAATGTCTTCATAGTATGTTGCATAGGCAAACTCGAATTCCCGAAACTGTTTTGAAAATTGGAAAATGTAAATAGGTCTTATTCATGTAAATAAATTTTACTAAAGGAGATGAGATTGCTAAATTCAAGACCATACTCGCAAATGGTGTCAAGGGAGAGCCGAAAATTGAATTCCTGAAAATTTTCATCCCAAACGGAAATCGAACCAGGAACCCTTGTGTTAAATTTATTTGCAGGAAATTTCTTGTTAGAACAGCATGGATGAATGACACTATATTTTATTTAACACTGTCCGGAAGAGCACAAAACTTTAAGATGGGGAGACATTCAAATGGAGGCTACTACTGATGGTCTGCAGTATCTAAAACATACTGAAAAAATAACAAAAACAAGAATGATCCTTACTTGGATACACGTGCCTTTCAAGCCAAGATATTTCCGATCATATTTCGTCATAACAACAATTTTCTTTTCTTGACTTTCATTATAAGAAGGAGAGTAAGCGAAAACATTTTGCTTCAAACACGTGCGTCGCAAAGTGGTTAAGAAATCCCTTTTGTGACATGTGAGAGAAGCCATTTAACCATATAATTTTGTCATATCATACAATCAACACCTTTATTAGTTAATTAATCCTTTGATGTCGATATCTATCAATGCAATCAGCTGGTTATTGATTTTCTGTCAAAATCTTAACGAGTTCAAGGGAAATTCCGAGTAAAGTCAGAGAAACCCGAAAAAAAATAAATAAACAAAATGGCTTAAAATAAATCGTTGTAGATACTTCTTCGCCAAATTCTTTCGCCAATGCCGAATTTTAATCGCCACAACCCTGGTCTATACCAAGTCAGGAATATAACAGTTGTTATCCATTCGTTCGATGCGTTTGGACTTTTGATTTTGAACTTTCCTTTTCTATTTTTCCTCGGAGTTCAGTATTTTTGTGTTTTTACTTGTAGGGAAAAAGTGCTAGTTTAAACTTCAGGAAAAAGGTAGGTATGGCTACCGTACAACAACTGAGATATAAAAGACCATAAGAGATTATCAGATTACAATGGTAAAGGTAACTATTCTCTGTTCGATGACGTAAAGAGTGTTACGATAGAACGAAAGGACGACGACAATGAGCGACACTGACATTGATTCTGATGCAAAGGTTTCTATCCAACGGATGTCAAGATGATTCCGATTAATAATTTTTAATGGTTTTAAGTTGAAATGGTAAGAAAGGCTGACATTATATAGGAGAACTATTGTGTCTAGCGATTGCTGATCATTTGTGTGAAAATTCAAGAACCCTGTCAAAACGGATCTTTTTGTTTATTACGTAGATAAAAGCGAAAGCTTGAAAAAATATCACAAATATAACAAAGGGAAAGCTCAAAATACCATTGTGGTAACAATAAACATATGCACAGGTCATAATGTTTTATTCTGTAAATAAAGTATGTAAACTGGTTCCCGGTTGATTACTTCACCATAATGAATACAAGCAGAGTCCAGTTTTTAGTATGTGACATATAGTAAATACGAAATGTCATGGAAGTTCATGTAATTTATATCGGACACATGCCCTTTTCCAAAAAGAGTTGTGCCAAATACAGCTTAAGTAATCTACTCCTGGGATAAGAAAATGCTCTTTCCTGAAATATACACGAAACAGAAGACAATAATAAACGTTGGAATCAATAATATGTCGGAGGGGAAGAGACGCATACTTAAGTTTGACGACGTCACGTTCAGTGTTGGAATCAATAATATGTCAGAGGGGAACGAAGAGAGGCATTCTTTAGTTTGACGACGTCAAGTTCATTGTTGGAATCAATGATCTGTGTGAGGGGGAACGAAGAGAGGCATACATAAGTTTTACGAAGTTTGATTCTGAATAAAGATAACTAATCTGGCATAATATATGTTTGTCATCTTTTCCTAAAGCAGATAAATTTGATAAAATTAGTTTTTTTCTTTTCAGAATCTACATCAATTTTTATTTCCTGCGGATTGTGCCAGATACGAACAGATATGTTTACTAACAAATGAGGGAGAAGAAGGAAGGTGTGATGTCTGCTCAGGGGAACAACCCTACTAATTTGTAAATATAATTGCCAAAAGTAATAACTGTCATTTTTATCTGTTTAAATGAAACTGTTTATGATTCTTTTTTAAATAAGATAAGATAAAGTGGGATACAGGTTGTTTATTGAGCCTTATCTGAAAGAACTAGATGAAGAGGTAAACCAGCATGTAGGGGTGGGGACATAAAATTATCCATATTTCTTTTAGTAATTGGGAGATACAAGTATTTAGTATAGCCAAAGTTTCCACAATAACCCAGTACTGCATGAATGGTGTCATATGAATTCTTTATAGCTTTGTTTCACGGTATAGGTAAAACGGTACCTTTACATATTTCAACCATTAGGTTATTATATTGTAAATTTACACACTGCAGTTATTCATAGATAAATAAAATAAAAATAAAGTTGACTTCCTTCACCTGTCTTGGGTACACAAAAGGCCAACCTAATGCTGGGAAAATGTGATAGTACCGTTTTACCTACAAGCACCAGGAAGAAATGTCTATCAGCACAATACTTATTTGATTTAAATATTATTGAGCAGTGCTACTGTAGCAGTAACACCCGAGGAAGTTGACGGTTTAATTTGATCAGGGATGAGGGTGTCTGCCTTTTATCACGGCGATACAACTGCTACAATTCAAATGATCAATCTGTAGGTTAGTACTGTCATCCCCTTGCTCTTGACTCTTAACAAGAATTGCATTAGCAACTGGTTTCAATAATCCGAGAAGTCAGGACTAATAGTTTTAACAGTGTGCATGCCTCTTGCGTCTTTACCTCTTTTTTCAACCCACTCTTCATAATTTCTGTTGATTTTACTGCTTGTTGTTAGAAAATTGTACGCTTGGAGTGAAAACATTACTTTTGATTATCGTCCCTTTTTAAATTTTGTTAAGCAAATTTACCTAGCACTGTTAATAACAATGCCCTTTTCTGTGTCCTTAAACTACTCGTCTGAATTACAATATTCAACTACATTTTATAGATAACTGTATTGAATGTTATCTGACATAGATCACTTTCTTTACTGATTATTGTACAACATTTTATCAGATTATTGCAAATCAATAATAATCATTGTGCTACGCTTTTTAGTTTTAAGTTTTAGTTTTAAACATATTTATTTATAGTGGATTGGGAAACAAGTTTTTCAACTTATATTAATCCCTTTCCACTTTGCGGGTGTGAGTGCTGCCTTGTAGCGGCATTAGCCTACTCTTTTTCGAAATCTACAAGGGTGTCTTTAACGTGCAAGAGATATGGCTCTCTCTTAACACGGGTCAGCCATTTATCGTCCCCTTCCGACGGACTATCATCGTTTCCTCAAGACCATACTCGCAAATGGTGTCAAGGGAGAGCCGAAAATTGAGTTCCTGAAATGTTCATCCCAAACGGGAATTGAACCAGGAACCTTTGTGTTAGTAGTCCGATGCACTAACCACTACACCACCGCTTTTTGCACGTTAAGAACCCTTTCAACAACTCTTTGAGGGGTCCGTAGGTGGCCTGTTGCAAGGCAAAATTTCTTTACTTATCCAATATACCCTCACTATAACACCCGCAATTAGGTGCGTCTAAACACATATGTATCAGTGCAGAATGTCAAGTTTTCGTGATGTTTACGACGTCTTGATTATCAAAATGCAAGTCCTTCCATCCAAAGGAACAAATCTGTATAATTAGTTATCAAAAGTACCAGGATTATAATTTTATGCGCCAGACGCGCGTTTCGTCTACATAAGACTCATCAGTGACGCTCAGATCAAAATAGTTAAAAAGCCAAAACAAATACAAAGTTGAGGAGCATTGAGGACCCAAAATTCCAAAAAGTTGTGCCAAATACGGCTAAGGTAATCTACTCCTGGGGTAAGAAAATCCTTAGTTTTTCGAAAAATTCAAAGTTTTGTAAACAGAAAATTTATAAAAATGATATAATTAGGATCCAGAAAATTTGACACATGGCATGCTCCAGTTTTTCTTTATCCATATTTTCTCTGTAGGTAAAGTTGTCATACAAGCTAGACATTACCACAAAGGAATTTTACTCCTTTTAGAGTGTGTTGCTTAAATGAATATGGATGTCTACAAGATGGTTTACCACTATCTATCCGTTCTGACAATGGACCGCAATTTACGTCAAAACTATTTAAGCAATACTTGGAGGATATTGATGTGAAACATGTAAGAAACACACCATTATACCCAGCCGCGAACGGTGAAGTGGAACGTCAGAATATATCTTTAATGAAATGATAAGAATCGCTCAGGCAGATGCAATGGACTGGAAACGAGAACTTAAAAAGTATATAATGGCATACAGGACAAAACCGCATAGTGTGACTGGAGTTTCACCGTCGGAACACTTATTCAAACGTAAGATAAGGACAAAGTTACCCGAAATATATTGTGAAGAAGATGTCACGACACTTGACGAAGAAGTGAAAGACAGAGACATGTACGCGAAACACAAGAACAAGATATACATTGACGAGAAAAGAAACGCGCACGAAAGTGACTTGAAAACTGGAGACAATGTTTTAGTTAAACAACAATATACGAACAAAATGACAACTCCATTTATTTCAACACCTTACAAACTTGTTGAGAAAATTGGTAATCAATGTGTTGTACAGTCACCCGAAGGTGTGCAATACCGTCGAAACACGACACATGTAAAGAAATATAACGATCGAACTGTTTCAAGTGAAAAGGACAATGACTGTGTTTTGTTCGATGATCCGATTGAAACACCCAAACCGATTTCAGACGAAGCTGGTGATGTAACAAGACGTCCAGTGAGAGAGGAAAAAATGCCATCAAAATTTAATGACTATATTGTTTCATGATTTAGTTACATGTAGGATAGAAGGATTTGATATAGACAGTTAAAAGTTTTATATTAGTAGGATTTGATAAAGACAGAAAAAAGTTTTGATTAGTTTTGAAAAGATAATAATTCTAGTAAGAATTTTCATTTTTGATTTTTGATATTTGATATTTTTGAACGTAGTTATTCTAGTCAAAGATAAAGAATATTCAGTCAGTTTTATTCTCTAGTCAGTTAATAGTTATTTTCATTCTTCAGAAAGAGGAGTGTAGTATATTAAGTATTGTCATATATTCTATATTGATACGTTCTGAATAGTGCTGTGGCTGTTCTGTACGATATGTGACTGTATGAAAGTACCCGTTGGGTACCAGAATTATGATTGTAAACAATGCTGAATAAACTTGTCTTCTCAAATGTATTTCGTTAAATCGGCCAGATACATATTGAACATGAACCATCGACACTACCGAGCTTGAAAAACCGCAATGAATTCCCTCATCTTCATATTTTTCAGAAGTGGATGGTAAGTGTTTGTCTGCTTAAATCCCTTGCACAGAGATTTTGGTCTTTATTTCTTGATGAATTACAACCTTTATTAAGCTGATTTTTTTTTGGCGCCTACATACTATCTTTGGGTCACTTGATGAATTACAAGTTACCTTTATTATTAAGCTGATTATTTTTGCATGTTTTTTCTCAATAAATATAGACTTTGGAGATAGTTACTAGTGTAGAAGTGTAACCAAATTAAATGGCCTAATTCTTCCTTACTGTTCTATTTAGAAAAAGTATGGACAGGGAAACTATTGACATGGTTTAAATCTGCTTCGTGAAAAGGTTACGAGAAAATAACATACAATTAGGAAACTGGTTAATTTTAGCAATTCATTATAAGTTCAGTTTAGTATGAATTTGTGGAATATATCAGAAAGAAATTATTGTAAATAATGACTAGTTCTAACCGAATGTCACCTTACATGGGATGTGCTCCTGTTAAAAATACTTGCAACGACATTTTTTTTACATGTGAATAAACTCCTCATAGATACCAGGACTAACTTATCCAGTATTAATATAAGTAAACTGGATGAGTAGATCTATCGTTTTCTAACTATAGTATTACGTTAAATCTTCAGTACCCGGCCGCTATAAATAAATTTCATATGATAGGTGCACTATATATTATCCGTGGTTAATTAAAGGATCATAATGTAGTACGCCAGACGCGCGTTTCGTCTACATAAGACTCATCATTGATTAATACTATTAACGTCAATATTTTAATTGACCTGCAAATGGTACATTCAGAAAAAAATGCATGGTCACGGTTCAATTTAAACTATGTACATTCACATGTAATTACGGTCACAACACATACAAGAGGCATTACATAAAGAGCACAGGTGATAGTACAACCTTTAACACTTAAAGATGACCAGCGCAAAACAAACTGGAGTACTAAATAAAAGATAACTCTATAATACATGTTTAAAACAACTTTACTCATCAATCAGATCTGATGATAACATATATAATTAATATCATTAAAAAGAAACATGTCAAACTTTAATCAAACAAAGTTTGATTTTGGACCAACTTGAAAACTGGGCCAATAATCAAAAATTTAAGTTCATTTTTAGATTCAGCATATCAAAGAACCCCAAGGATTCATTATTTGTCAAAATCAAACTGTTTAATTTTGGACCCTTTGGACCTTAATGTAGACCAATTTGAAAACGGGACCAAAAATTAAGAATCTACCTACAGTTAGATTCGGCATGTCAAAGAACCCGAATTATTAATTTTTGATGAAATCAAATAAAGTTTAATTTTGGACCCTTTGGGCCCCTTATTCCTAAAATGTTAGGACCAAAACTCTCAAAATCAATTTCAACCTTCCTTTTATGGTCATACACCTTGTGTTTAAATTTCATAGATTTCTATCTACTCATACTAAAGAAATGGTTTCGAAAATCAAGAAAAATGCTTATTTGGACCCCTTTTTGGGCCCTTATTCCAAAACTGTTTGAACCAAAACTCCCAAAATCAATCCATACCTTCCTTTTGTGGTCATAAACCTTGTGTAAAATAATCATAGATTTCTATTTACTTAAACTAAAGTTACTGTGCGAAAAACAAGAAAATGCTTAATTGGGCACTTTTTCCTGAAATGTTGGGATAAAAATTCCCTAAATCGATCCCAACCTTCCTTTTGTGGTCATAAACCTTGTGTTAAAATTTCATAGATTTCTATTCACTTTTACTATAAAAGTAAGAGTGCGAAAACTAAAAGTATTCGGACGACGACGCCAACGTGATAGCGATAAACGACAAAAAAAATCAAATTTTGCGGTCGTATAAAAATGGAAAGCAGCCAATGATCTCCCAAGTACTTCCACCAGTGGCAAATATTTCATGCATATTCAGGACGAGAACAAGTTCACAATAAATACAATAGGTAGGTTGATATAATAGAGGTCATCTGGGATGATGGTCGGAGAAATTTGGACTGCCACCGGAAATTAAGTATATTGGATAGGGACAGAAATTTTGCCTTGCAACAGGCCACCTACGGACCCTCAAAGAGTTGTTGCAAGGGTTCTTAACGTGCAAAGAGCGTGGCACTCTCTTTACACGAGCCATCGGATTTAACGTCCCCCTTCTGACCGGACGCGACTGCGAACTTGATACATCCCGCACAGCCAAACGGACGCCGCACTTCGGCAAGCGTTTTACTGCCGGTCGGGAGAAGACCAAGTGACCATATTTCTATACCCCAGTCACCCTTGGTCATGTCTAGAAAAGAAAAAAGTAGATCCAGTTGAAATTTTACGATTTGCCAAAGATAAAGTACGGACAGGAAGACAACATGGTTACCGTGTTTGAAGGTGACACAAATGTTATCTTGGGAGACAGGAACAACATCCTGGGAACTTCTTTTGGAGAGATAAAGAGTGGTGACATCAAAAAGTTTTTGCAAGCTGAGTTTTATGGAGAAGTACGTTTTTTATCTGGGGGAAAAAAACCTTCATTTTTTATTCATTTTAATGTCGCCTGTGTAAACTCAGCAGCGGGACACATATAGGTATCACTCTGGTGCCATCCATAGTTATGCATCGGCGTCACAAAATTGTTGCTTTAAGGAATTTTGTGTGGATATTGGAAGATGTGGCAGGAGTGCTAATGAGACATTTCATCTTTATATGGGTAAGATTAGTTAGGATAACATAAACATCGGTTCAATAACTTCCTGTCAAGTAACGATTCTGGCTCATTGATTGACTGACGGAATACCAATTATCTAAGCTTAGACATCTATTTTTTTTTATGGGGGGTGGGGGGATTTTGTACATTTTTTTTAAATTGATCTAAATAAGTAATACAGTAGTTGTAATAAAACTTATATTTTAGTCATACATAACTGAAAAATAGTTCGTCCCTACATCGTTGTTCTTGAAAAAAAAATTATCAGTATACATGTAAGTTTACCTACGTATTGAGGATGAGCTCCAGAGAAAGCAGACTAGTAGCGTCGGGAAAGGAGAGGAAATGCAACCACTTGTACAGATAAACGAAAGAATTACAATACAAGCATTTATAGTCGACACAACCAGAAAGAGTTCCCATCGTTGGACGGGGAATATGAAGGCTTCCAAGAATGAACAAGTGACATGTCTAACTCTGAACAGTTAGAAAACGGACTATCGACATCGACCGCTTGTTCTTGATATTTGAAACTGCATGCATATATACGTATACGTTTATGATAGTGACGAATAACTATTTGTGATCAATATAAAGTGTTGTACAGAAACATATCAAATTCTTACAAAACTTTTAACTATAAAATAACTTCTAAACTTAAGTAATTTCTCAAAAAAAAAGTAGCATCATGCAGTTTTCAATTTAAATCAAAGATAACATGCAAGCTTTGTTTTGTAGGATTTTATCCAAGCCACTGGATCTGAGGAAAAGTTGTCCGAGATATACCACAAGGGGTGTGATTATGAAGCACTGGGAATGAAGAAGGAAAACTAATTCAAACCAGATGCTTCGCAGGGCGCAGCTTTATACGACCGCAGAGGTTGAACCCTGAACGGTTGGGGCAAGTATGGACACAACATTCAAGCTGGATTCAGCTCTAAATTTGGATTATGATTAAATAGTTGACACAGCATAGGTTTCTGACACAGAATGAATGTGGTCTAATGAACTTATAAAATTTTTTTGCCTTTGAGCAATTCACTATGCTGTTGAATATTAATCCTCTCAAAAAAATGTTTGAAGAAATTTTCTTTTTATTTATGAAATCTGAAATGAAAAAAATTGACCCCCCAATTTTTTTTTCACATCCCCCTTTCCCTTATTTCAAAACTGATCTCAATTCAAATTTCTAAAGAAGTTTGCAACAATAACTACTCATTTAAATACACCATAAAATATTAAAATGTAAAAAAAAGTGCTTGTTATCACTGAATGGTAAAGATTGTTTTAATCTATCAGTTGGTAGTAAAAGTGAATATACATTGTATATTGTATAAAACAATGATTTAAGTTGATTCAACTACTATTCTGGACAAAGAAAGATAACTCCAATTGAAATCCAATTGGAATTTCTTGCTATTGCACAATATTGTGCAATTAGATATTTCTTGCTATTGTGCAATACTGTGCAATTGAAAATATTTGCTATTGCACAATACTGTGCAATTGAAGATTTCTTGCTATTGCTGAATACTGTGCAATTGAAAATTTCTTGCTATTGCACAATACTTAATATAATAATTTTGGATCCTGATTTGGACCAACTTGAAAACTGGCCCATAATCAAAAATCTAAGTACATGTTTAGATTCAGCATATCAAAGAGGCCCAAGAATTCAATTTTTGTTAAAATCAAACTTAGTTTAATTTTGGACACTTTGGACCCTAATGTAGACCAATTTGAAAACGGGACCAAAAATTAAGAATCTACATACACAGTTAGATTTGGCATATCAAAGAACCCCAATTATTCAATTTTTGATGAAATCAAACAAAGTTTAATTTTGGACCCCGATTTGGACCAACTTGAAAACTGGGCCAATAATAAAAAATCTAAGTACATTTTTAGATTCAGCATATCAAAGAACCCCAAGGATTCAATTTTTGTTAAAATCAAACTAAGTTTAATTTTGGACCCTTTGGACCTTAATGTAGACCAATTTGAAAACGGGACCAAAAATTAAGAATCTACATACACAGTTAGATTCGGCATATCAAAGAACCCCAATTATTCAATTTTTGATGAAATCAAACAAAGTTTAATTTTGGACCCTTTGGGCCCTTTATTCCTAAACTGTTGGGACCAAAACTCCCAAAATCAATACCAACCTTCCTTTTATGGTCATAAACCTTGTGTTTGAATTTCATAGATTTCTATTTACTTATATTAAAGTTATGGTGCGAAAACCAAGAAAAATGCTTATTTGGGGCCCTTTTAGGCCCCTTATTCCTAAACTGTTGGAACCTAAACTCCCAAAATCAATACCAACCTTCCTTTTGTGGTCATAAACATTGTGTTTAAATTTCATTGATTTCTATTTAATTAAACTTAAGTTATTGTGCGAAAACCAAGAATAATGCTTATTTGGGCCCTTTTTTGGCCCCTAATTCCTAAACTGTTGGAACCAAAACTCCCAAAATCAATCCCAACCTTTCTTTTGTGGTCATAAACCTTGTGTCAAAATTTCATAGATTTCTATTTACTTAAAACTAAAGTTATAGTGCGAAAACCAAGAAAATGCTTATTTGGGCCCTTTTTGGCCCCTAATTCCTAAAATGTTGGGACCAAAACTCCTAAAATCAATCCCAACCTTCCTTTTGTGGTCATAAACCTTGTGTTAAAATTTCATAGATTTCTATTCACTTTTACTAAAGTTAGAGTGCGAAAACTAGAAGTATTCGGACGACGACGACGCAGACGACGACGACGACGACGCAGACGACGACGCCAACGTGATAGCAATATACGACGAAAAATTTTTCAAATTTTGCGGTCGTATAAAAATGAAAGACTGAGAAAAATTCTTTTTTTAACAAAAAGGAGTGTGGTAAAGGTAACTTTTCTTTCTTGTATATTTACAAATTATTTTTCAGTTTGCGTTATAGCACCCTTTACTACATTCATGCTATGTCAATGTTCCACTAAATTTCTGATTGACCATTCATTAACATTAAACCCAATATAACATATATGTCCTTTATCACAAGGAAACGTTATGTAGCATTTAGAACACCTAAGTGAGCCTATAAATCCACACAGTTTTCGAATTGAAATATCACACATCAGAGCAATTATGAATATGGTTTCCTCGTTCTTTTCCTGATATGGGAAGTTATGCATAGGAATAAGCCAATTAATGTGCATATATATAAAATATTCATGTCTTCCGAAAAAAAACTTTACAACACTAAGTAAGCAGTGAATAGGATGAACATGATGGATAAGTACTTTCAATAGTTCTTTAAATTCTATGAATTTTTCATTTTGATCTGTGAAAATAGAATTGGACTGCATCTTTCAATTAGACAGAATTCATAATATTCAAATAACTTTTTAAGACAATCTTTCTAATTGACCTTGCAACATCAAATTTATAATTAAGTCAGTGTCACCCCTTGCCAAACATAAAATTCTTGAACAGCCTTGTTTTGCAGTTAAGCAATAACTTCTGTTTTACCGTTCATTTCTGTACAATATCCACCACCATATTTCTCAGATACATATGAAAGTGCAATCCAGATGTGCAGGGATATGCGCTATACACATCAAACTTGTCAAGTGACGATATTGAAGAAATGGCACGAGGAAAACATGGTAAATTATATAATATTTTTTAATACTTTTTTCAGTTACAAATATCCAATCTGAGCATAATTAGTTTAACTATATTTCAAAACAAAAGTGTTTTTAAAATTTGGTAGGTTATCCATGGTGTTACAAATTCGAAAATCAGTGCCAATTAACTATTTTTAAAAGAGTCATGCCCCTTGGAATAATCAGTTATATAGAAATTTGCATTCTCACACCTACTTTCCTTGTAATGAAATTTATATCATAGGTTAATATACGTAATGTCTTGGGTGAGTTTGAAAATGAGCTCTGATCTATTCTTGTTACAAGATTTATGTCTTTTTGAAATTCAATTGAACATCTATGAGACATACATGACATATCTGTGTCAACAATTTAGTTTGATGTAAAAAGCCCAAGACTGTCCTCATGCAGTTTGTACATATAATTTCATATGTGAAGAGTATTTGTATAGTTATCATAGACCTGTATTAACACAATTTCTTTTTTTATTGTCTACATAGATGAAGAGGAAATGAATGTTTCAATAAAAAAAAAAACTGAAAAAAAGCTCCGACTCCAAATGCATCAGTACTTAGTAAGTGAAATTCTCTACTTCCATTTGTATCACTTTTAGTTGAATCAGTGGAATTTCAATTTTAAATTGAGCCAACCTTTTAAATTGTTTTTTGGATGGAGAGTTCTCACATTGGCACTCACACCACATCTTCCTATATCTACTTAGCGTTTTACTGTCGGTCGGGAGAAGACCAAGTGACCAAATTTCTATACCCCAGTCACCCACCGTCACCATTGGGGTGCTCTGAAATGAGAAAAGAGAGGGAAAGGTTCTGGATGCATCAGCTTCGTACTCTTGAATCTCATGGACTTAATGAGAGGGATGAAAAACAGTTCTACCCGAAACCAAATGGGGAAAAAAAAATATGAATTTTTAAAATTCATATTTAATAATTATATTTACCTAAAACAACTATTTGTATTAATTTTAAAAAATATGTTTATGTACAATAAACGGCAAAAAAATGTTTTATACAGACCTTCAAACAATAATTCAAATTCAAATATATTTTATTGCTAATCAAAGCGCCCACTATGTTAAACTTTTGTGTAGCTCAAGCTACAAAAATATTTATTGTAATGCATCCGATTTCACCTGGATAGATTCACACGCCCGATGAATCTAATTTGTTTAGCGAAATGTTGCGTGGATAATGTTTAAAATATAACACCTAATTTTTCAACACATGTAACGGAGGGGGTCGGTGACGACACCTCCCGGGACGTGTAGTGGCCTGTACTTCGCCCCTAATCGAACATTGGGATACCTGATATCAGATTATGGCTGAACAACAGACAAGGAATCAAACGAAACTATATTTTATTCACAAAAGTAGGGAAGCACTAATGACAGGACGATTGCCCGGATAGTGACAGGACGGTTGACCGGACGACATATGACTCAACCGTCCTAACTTTTTTTGTTATCCGATAGATTTGTTTAATATTTGTAAACCTGAAAGATATTAGACTATATTTTATGAAAATAAAAAAAAAGAGAAAAAATAATTATTTTTGAGCAAAAAAAGTTGACCGGACGGTATTCACACTCGCCCATATACGCTATATATATATTCAACTGGTCAATGACAAATGTTAATATCTCTTTTGTTTTACAATATTAGTCCATGAAACTCAGGAATCTGTGAGATTTATAAATATATTATACGAAAATATAAACTTGATTGCAAAAAAAAGGGTTTTTCTCAAAAAAAAGTTGACCGGACGGTATTCACCCTCGCCGATATACGCTATATATATATTGAAATGGTCGACGACAAGTGTTAATATCTCTTTTGTTTTACAATATTTGTCCATGAAACTCAGGAATCTGTGAGATTTATAAATATATTATACGAAAATATAAACTTGATTGCAAAAAAACGGGTTTTTCTCAAAAAAAAGTTGACCGGACGGTATTCACCCTCGCCGATATACGCTATATATATATTGAAATGGTCGACGACAAGTGTTAATATCTCTTTTGTTTTACAATATTTGTCCATGAAACTCAGGAACCTGTGAGATTTATAAATATATTTATTTCTATGGCTTGATCATTAACACTTCCTATCATGGTTATTGGCAGATAATGGAGAGAGTTAAGGGTCAGTAGCATGAACTTTTTAGCCCTTGATGTGATGATTAGTGTTTCACTAGGGGAAACATCTTTTTGCCCTTATCATTGAGTGACACAGGGCTTTTAGTTTTAGTTTGGCTTAATTCTTGACTTTTTGCATATTGTATTGGCGAAATGCCTTGATTTCGTTTGTAGATTTTGGAATCAGGTGATTTCCCTTGTTGAGTCAATTTTCCTTTTGTTGTTTGTCATATTGCTCATATTAAAATGTATCTTAACTTTTAATTATATTTATTAAAGCAAAAATAGATTAAACTTTAGCCTATTTAAATATGTAATACTTATTTAGCAAAAATAATTAATTATTTAAACTTATTTAGCAAAAATAAAGTTTAAAACCTAAAGATTAAAAAAAATAAAATTTATAAACTTACAAAGAAATAATAAAAAGAAGTGAAATTGAACTTAAGCTTAAAAAAAAAGAAAAGAAATTATTTTAAATGCTAACTAAACAATTGAACAAAAACAACAGACCGTAACCTTCTCCTGTAATTGCTTTTAGATCGACGCGTACGTGTTGACTCGACGATGGAAAGCTAAGGAGTGATCAATGGATATGTGATGAAAATATGATGAATATAACTGTAATATATTTGAATTGTTATAATACTATAAGTGATCATAGAGATGATTAAATTCAATCTTGTATGCTACATAACTATACATTCCTTACAGAATTAGGTCCAGGTAACCTATCAAACCACTTTAAATTATCCAAAATCCTATTTCTTTTTAACTATGGCTGGTGTGATAATTAATATGCAACATATAATGCTTCACAGCAATATTGTTTATTCATAAATAAAATTATAAAATCTCATTTTTGCAGTATGATATAGAACATCCAGAACCTCAAGAACATCATGAACCCCAAGAACATCCAGAACCCCAAGAACATCAAGAACTCCAAGAACATCCAGAACACCAAGAACATCCAGAACAAACTAGTACATTATTCCACCATATCCAAAGGATATTCAGCGAAGAGGTGTGTTCAGTTGAACCTAGTCAATTATTTTTAAAAGCCTGTACTTCTGAATGGAAAATGTATGAATATAGTTCATATATATTGGTACCAATTACAAAATATGTAAATAATATGTTGGTTTCAGTGTGTTTATAGAGTATGTCAGATGTTCAAAATATAGGGCCATTAGGTGATAAACAACAAGCTGAATTTGCAGAAAACAAACAAAAAGAAACCATACATTCAAGAGAACTATATTTACTGAACAAAGAAAGTTAGCAGTTAACAATCTTGCAGAAATAATGTAACATCAGCTTAAATCTGCCGATTACAAATGGAACTATGTCAAGGTAAAATTTAGAACAGAAATTTCAATTTTGATTTCTGATACCGTTACTTTTTTTATGGAAGAGTACAAAAAGAGGGACGAAAGATACCGAAGGGGCAGTCAAACTCGTAAATCTAAAACAAACTGACAACGCCATGGCTAAAAATGAAAAAGACAAACAGAAAAACAATAGTACACATGACACAACATAGAAAACTTAAGAATAAACAACACGAACCCCACCAAAAACCAGGGGTGATCTCAGGTGCTCCGGAAGGGTAAGCAGATCCTGCTCCACATGCGGCACTCGTCGTGTTGCTTATGGGATTACAAATCCGGTAAATAGTCTAATTCGGTAGGTCAAATTCATGAAAGGGAAGGGGATTGTAGTTACGACGTAAAAAACATATCCGATATCATTTGTGAAACGGTTATTCCATAACGGTCAACCAACTCGTGATGGCGTCCGTAAAATTTACGAAGGGATGATTTCAACTTCACCATTTGGAACTCTTGGTTTAATAGCTTCTTTGTGAGCAGTAACCCTCTATCAAGAAAATCGTGATAGGAAATGCAATGCTAAAGACCAGTTCAGCAGCATTGTGTGAGGAACTACCCACAATATACACAGCTATTGCTTCCACCTATTGGGCCTTGTAAGAGACATGCTCCTTTGCATTTAGTATGGGTTCCTGCTAAAGCAAATAGCAAGTGTGTATGATATTTTACTTGATTTACTAATTAAGTCTCCCAAACAAAGTTTGGAGACTTATTGTTTTTGCTCAGTTCTTATTATTTTTATTATTCTTCTTCTTTTTCTTTTTCTTCCGCCACATTAAAAATGAACTTGTCCGCAGCGTTTCTCCATAACCCCCGGTCAGATTAACTTAGGTTTTCATAGAATGTTAGACTAATA
Source organism: Mytilus edulis (assembly GCA_019925275.1). Lineage (NCBI taxonomy): Eukaryota > Metazoa > Mollusca > Bivalvia > Mytilida > Mytilidae > Mytilus > Mytilus edulis. The sequence goes on along the minus strand of JAHUZM010000015.1, from coordinate 6,384,952 downwards.
TGTCTAGGTGAGCCATCGATCTTTCGTTTGTGGATTGGGGTCTATTAAGGGGTATTTTGGGGGGCAGAAAGAAGGGAGGGGTTTACTATAGAACCCTATGGGATTTTTTTTTCTAAAATTTTCAAATGAATATAACTTGAAAACTATAAGTGATAGATACATGTAGTCTTCAGAAATGATTAAAGGACAATAAAACAAATCACATGAAATATAGGGGAGTCCCTGGGGGGTCATCCCCGACCCCTTTAATTTGAGAATATGCTTTTATCTTGTAATAGGTCCAGATCCCCACCCCTAAACCTCATATATTCTTGAATGGGACAATAAAACAAATCAAATGAAATTAAAGGGAAGTCCCTGGGGGTCCTCCCCACCCCGTTCAATTTGAAAATGTGCTATTATCTTGTAAACGGTCCAGATCCCCACCCCTTAACCATATATATTCTTGTAGGGGACAATACAACAAATGAAATGAAACAAAAGGGAAGTCCCTAGGGGGTCACCCCACCCCCTCTAGTTTGAAAACTTGTAAACGGTCCAGATCCCCACCCCTAAACCTCATATATTCTTGAATGAGACGATAAAACAAATCAAATGAAATTAAAGGGAAGTCCCTGTGGGTCCTCCCCACCCTGTTCAATTTGAAAATGTGCTATTATCTTGTAAACGGTCCAGATCCCCACCCCTAAACCATATATATTCTTGTAGGGGACAATAAAACAAATGAAATGAAATAAAAGGGAAGTCCCTAGGGGGTCACCCCACCCCCTCTTGTTTGAAAACTTGTAAACGGTCAACATCCCCACCCCTTAACCATATATATTCTTGTATGGGACAATAAAACTAATCAAATGAAATGTAGGTAAAGTCCCTGGGGGTCATCACCACCCCCTCCTGTTTGAATACTTGTAAATGGTGGAGATCCCCACTCGTAAGCCATATATATTTTTTTATGAGACAAAAAATCAAATCAAATGAACATGGGACCATATGAATGGTGAGTTATGGGAGCTTTGTTTGGGAGACTTCGTAACAGCATCCTGTTACAATTACTTCTTGTTATTTTTGTAACTTTACAGGATCGGATTTTTAAAAGTGGCATAGGGAAAAGCACAGAAAAGAAACGCCAGGAGACAGCAAAAAAAATTGCTAGTGATATTTTCAAGAGCTGCATGCTGAATGCAAGTGTAGGTACTTGTAGTACACCTACAAATACTGGCATGTTAGACTTTAATCAACAGAATAATAATGTGTCCTGCACTACCACTGTGCCTACCCCCTCTGCCCAAATTAACATGCATGTTCCTTCCTCATCACCTGTGCCAAACACTAATGTTCATTCCTTTACTCATATGCCTCCACCAGCAGTAACCAGTCAACCACCACATAACATTACTACCATCCCTCTTTCCCCAGTTAACATGCATGTCCCTTCACCATCACCTGTGCCTAACACTAATGTTCATTCCTTAACTCATATGCCTCCACCAGCAGTAACCAGTCAACCACCACATAACATTTTTATTTCAATCCTGGTTTAGTTAACACACAGGTTACCTCTTCTGCACCCTTTCCTTACATAGCAACTACTAGTCAGCAACCTACTTGCACTCCACTTGTTAATGCCCATGTTTCCTGTGCAGTACCCTTGTCCTACACAGCAGAGCCGTTGCATCATTATCTCAATCAGCATTATAAGCAAGTCTCAGCATCTAATAGTTATGTTCCATCATTCCTTCCACCTCTCATGTTGGGTTCTCATTCCTTTGTGTCACCCTTGCATATGTCAACTAATAGTCAGCAGTCTTCTTACATGCATGTTAACACATCTACCTCAAGACCTGTTATAATGAGCAATAATGACATACCAGCTTCCAATAATTCAACATCTACTTCTACAAATCCTCTATCAAATTTTACAGAACTAACTGATCTTCAACCAATTGACTCACTTCATTCAAACAATAACTGTGCTGATTGCATTATGAAAGACAAACAAAGTTCCAGTATACAGCAATATATTGAAAAACTTCACAAGGTGAACAAGGCTTTGAGGCGACAACGTGTGAAGGCTTGTCGCCGTTGTCTTTTGGACACTCCAAATGCAACTTATAAATGTGGTGATGAGAATAGTGTTACCAGTTCACTTATCAGTCTCATGCAACCTTATGTGTGTATATGTGATCGGTAGTCATTTGTTTGTTTATCTATCTGTAATTATTTATTTTGTTTATTTATGTATATGTAGTCGTCAATTGGGTAATGTTTTAATTTGAATTTACAAAATAATTTGAAATTCAGTAACATTTGGATAATTATGTTTTATGTCAGTATATAATATTATATCTGTATTCAATTTTCAAAAGCCTCGTCTTGATCAATAAACTATCATTTATATTTTTTTCTTGAATGGCCGAGAATAGATATGTTGGGAAACAGTGTTTAAGTACATATATATTAGAAGATGTGGTGTGAGTGCCAATGAGACCTCTCTCCATCCAAATTACAATTTGTAACTAGAGGCACTAATGAGCCTGTGTCGCTCACCTTGGTCTGTGTGAATATTAAACAAAGGACAGATGGGTTTCATGACAAAATGTGTTTTGGTGATGGGATGTGTAGTTCTTACTTTACTAAACATTCTTGCTGCTTACAACTTCAGGTCACTGTACGGTCTACAACAATGAGCAAAGCCTATACCCCATAGTCAGCTTTAAAAGTCCCTGATATGACAATGTAAAATAATTCAAACGTGAAAACTAACGGCCCTATATATCAATCAATCAATTTCTAAATTGGACATTATTTTTTTTAAATGACCCGCACATGTGAAAAATAAATAAGTTGTATATCAAGTTATTTTTTTAAATCTGCCCCTCTGCCCAAATTAACATGCATGTTCCTTCCTCATCACCTGTGCCAAACACTAATGTTCATTCCTTTACTCATATGCCTCCACCAGCAGTAACCAGTCAACCACCACATAACATTACTACCATCCCTCTTTCCCCAGTTAACATGCATGTCCCTTCACCATCACCTGTGCCTAACACTAATGTTCATTCCTTAACTCATATGCCTCCACCAGCAGTAACCAGTCAACCACCACATAACATTTTTATTTCAATCCTGGTTTAGTTAACACACAGGTTACCTCTTCTGCACCCTTTCCTTACATAGCAACTACTAGTCAGCAACCTACTTGCACTCCACTTGTTAATGCCCATGTTTCCTGTGCAGTACCCTTGTCCTACACAGCAGAGCCGTTGCATCATTATCTCAATCAGCATTATAAGCAAGTCTCAGCATCTAATAGTTATGTTCCATCATTCCTTCCACCTCTCATGTTGGGTTCTCATTCCTTTGTGTCACCCTTGCATATGTCAACTAATAGTCAGCAGTCTTCTTACATGCATGTTAACACATCTACCTCAAGACACTCCAAATGCAACTTATAAATGTGGTGATGAGAATAGTGTTACCAGTTCACTTATCAGTCTCATGCAACCTTATGTGTGTATATGTGATCGGTAGTCATTTGTTTGTTTATCTATCTGTAATTATTTATTTTGTTTATTTATGTATATGTAGTCGTCAATTGGGTAATGTTTTAATTTGAATTTACAAAATAATTTGAAATTCAGTAACATTTGGATAATTATGTTTTATGTCAGTATATAATATTATATCTGTATTCAATTTTCAAAAGCCTCGTCTTGATCAATAAACTATCATTTATATTTTTTTCTTGAATGGCCGAGAATAGATATGTTGGGAAACAGTGTTTAAGTACATATATATTAGAAGATGTGGTGTGAGTGCCAATGAGACCTTTCTCCATCCAAATTACAATTTGTAACTAGAGGCACTAATGAGCCTGTGTCGCTCACCTTGGTCTGTGTGAATATTAAACAAAGGACAGATGGGTTTCATGACAAAATGTGTTTTGGTGATGGGATGTGTAGTTCTTACTTTACTAAACATTCTTGCTGCTTACAACTTCAGGTCACTGTACGGTCTACAACAATGAGCAAAGCCTATACCCCATAGTCAGCTTTAAAAGTCCCTGATATGACAATGTAAAATAATTCAAACGTGAAAACTAACGGCCCTATATATCAATCAATCAATTTCTAAATTGGACATTATTTTTTTTAAATGACCCGCACATGTGAAAAATAAATAAGTTGTATATCAAGTTATTTTTTTAAATCAACACAGGACAAAGGAGTTCTATCTGTACAGTCATCAGTTACATAACTTACTTGATTTAAGAAAGTCAGAATCCTCTGCTAATTTCTCTATTGATATCATGAATATTATTGATTATAAACAACGAAATAATAGGTCTCATGGGAAACGCATCAATCGAAATCAACGAGTTAAACATCGTATAAATTATACACTTGATAATATCGTATCTATATTTAAAAGTAATGGTCGGCATCAATTATTATGTAAACTGGGACAAATACCGATTAGTAAATTCCACGATATTTTCAAAGAGTGTGACACCATCTCATTCTTCAGCCCACTGTATGAATATTCGCGTATAAAAACAGCATTTTGCCACCATAGGCTGTTCCTACGTATTGACGCACCTGAAGATCATAAACGTCTTTTTTAAATCAAATATATTAGCAGAGGTATTTATTTTATCAACTTATCTAGTATATTTAATGACTCTACCGTTCAAAGCTTTATACCTCCCTATTTTGATACAAGAAACAACTTTATATTGGGTATGATTATGTCAGTAGTTAAAATGAAGTGTCTTAAATTATTTTGTTGTTTTCGTGTACAATGGTTTTCCTCATAAACCTAATCGCTATTTATTCCATTCCGGATAAGTTCTAAAATTACGCAACTTTTTCATCCAGTTGAAGCTATCTGGGACCCTGTTTAAACAATTCACCATGCACGATACTTTTTAATGAGACCTGTTTAAACTACCGTAAATACTTCAAACAATTGTTTTTTTTACTTCAATTTTAATTTCGAAAAAAGTGGACCATACAATATCAAAGTTTCTTGATGATCACTTCTAAAGTTTTTCCTCCCTCAGCTCACTGCTGATGACCTCCATTTTCGGCCCGCATGACCTAAACAGGAAGTTGTATAAATGACTGTTTTCCCGGAATGGACTAAATAGCGATAAGGTGTATTGGAAAGTAAGATGCAAAAGATTAATATTTGAAAACTGCACACATTCTGTATTTTTCATCGTTTTCATAGACGGTACATAGTTGCGACATCATCAGATTAAAAATCATATATTTTTCATTTATATTTTTTAATTTTAGATTTTGTATTTCCAAGCAAAAAGTGCATTTTTGAAATAGTTCTTAGGCAAAACTTGGCCTAGATCCCAATAAATGATTTAGGAATTTTCAATTTCCAAATCGGTCATATCTAGCATCATGCCCACACAATTTATTTTGAAATTTTTATAGGTTAAAAATTTATTTGTAGACTTTCAGGTGTTGTAAGACTTCATTTGCAGTTTGGATGATTCATCAGAAAACTATTTAATTACAGTTACTGTCATGGGACACTTGCAGATTTGGGAATTAGTAGAGATACACTGGTACTAGTATAATGTGGCAGTTAGGATTATTATGTCGTTATTATTTCCCTTGATTAATACTATAAATTTCATATTCCTTTATTTGATGATTTAGATGAAGCTTATTCAGTACATGCTTGTTAAATAACATAGCTTTTGCTATTTTAATTCATTTATTAAAGATATTTATTTATATTGAAAAGTTTAATATTTGCACCCTTGATTACCTTCTGTGAGAAACTTGTATATTTCATAGAACTCGTTTAGATTCTTAATTTGAATCCTCTAAGACTGGTATTCAATCCAACAAGGAAAGCCAAGCTCTCCAATCAGAATTGGGTCAGTGCATTTGCTACATGCCTCCATAGTACGTTAGTGCATTTGCTACATGCCTCCATAGTACGTTAGTGCATTTGCTACATGCCTCCATAGTACGTTAGTGCATTTGCTACATGCCTCCATAGTACGTTAGTGCATTTGTTACATGCCTCCATAGTATGTCAGTGCATTTGCTACATGCCTCCATAAAACGTTAGTGCATTTGCTACATGCCTCCCTAGTACGTTAGTGCATTTGCTACATGCCTCCATAGTACGTTAGTGCATTTGCTACATGCCTCCATAGTACGTTAGTGCATTTGCTAATGCCTCCATAGTACGTCAGTGCATTTGCTACATGCCTCCATAGTACGTTAGTGCATTTGCTACATGCCTCCATAGTACGTTAGTGCATTTGCTACATGCCTCCATAGTACGTTAGTGCATTTGCTACATGCCTCCATAGTACGTTAGTGCATTTGCTACATGCCTCCATAGTACGTTAGTGCATTTGCTACATGCCTCCATAGTACGTTAGTGCATTTGTCTACATGCCTCCATAGTACGTTAGTGCATTTGCTACATGCCTCCATAGTAGTAGTGCTTGCTACATGCCTCCATATATTATGCATTTGCTACTCCAAGTACGTCAGTGCATTTGCTACATGCCTCCATAGTACGTTAGTGCATTTGCCCCTACATGCTTCTCATGTCATAACGTTAGGTTTCACATTATGTCTAGCATGCACCTCCATAGTACGTTAGTGCATTTGCTACATGCTTTCTAAGTACATCAAGATATATTTGCTAAGTATATATGAAATGGCTCCATTATTCTGCATTTACCATTTGGCCTCAACGTAATTTGTAACTTTGTAAATTTATATTGATGCATTTTGTACTTCCCATTTGACTTGATATTAAAATATATATTGTTTTCAGTTTTTGGTTTTCATTTACTTAGATATATTATAGCGCATCACATTTGACATCAGTCGTTTTCCGTACACATCAGTTTTAATACAAACTAGAAATAGATGTGGTCCGCATCCCCGAATCTTGGGCAGAATTGTTTCTGCTACAATACTCTTCCCACACTGCTTTCAGGATTTATTACATACTGAAAACGACAAAACTATTTTCCATTACCTGTGTGATGTAAAAAGTAATTGTCACTTCATGTCTTCTAACTTGCAGTCCTCATGAATTTAACACGATCAACAATAAAGACGTTACTTAGAGATACACTCACAAAGCGTTAAAAAGTTGCTAATAAGAAACTTTCTTTGCTTTGACTCATAACAATAAGTTAACTTTAAGAAAAAAACATGAACATCATGAAATTTACTTTCCGGTGCATGAGAAAGATAGGTTGCTTTTGACAACTGAACAATATTTGATAACGTTATCCTTGACCTATTCGTAATTTGGTGATCGATGCACCAATTGTTTTCAAAACGTAATGGAAAATAAACTTGTCGTTTACAGTATGAAGAGATCCAGTAATGACTCATTTTCAAAAACAGTCAAAATTGAAATTAATAAGGAAGGAAACATCTGTTTGTTTGAAATGAACTTTTATTAATGACATAATAACTCTAAACAATTGTTAAATATAAAACCATATTAAAAAGTGTTGTAACAACATCTAGTTCATTTCCACAGCTGATCTGGATTAAAAAAAAAAAAAACAGAAAGTCGTTAGACAGTAAGTCACAAATTTGGTAGGAGAAAAAGCCAGATACTTGTTGATCAATGTTTGAAGATACACGAAAATGTCTTGAAATATTTACCATATACCATGTTAGCCGTATTTGACACCTTTTTCAACTTTTGATCTTCAGTGCTGTACAGCTTTGTATTTTTTTCACTTTCAATCTTTTATATCTCGGCGTCACTGGTAAGTCTTGTGTGGACGAGACGCGTTTTTTGAGTATTGAATTTTAAACCTGATGTTTTTTTGTATTTATTAATCATGTGTTTTTTTTGTCTAATATGTTCTATTTATTTGTATTATATTATGTTGTTATTTCAATGTTATATTTATCATTGCTATTTAACATTGCCGTCAAAGTGCGAGGTTTGACATGCCACAAAACCAGGTTCAACCCACCATTTTTTCCTTTAAAAATGTACTGTACCAAGTGAGGAAGATGGCCATTGTTATGTTATTGTTTGTTTTCTGCGTGTGCTACATTTTAACGTTGCGTCTTCTGTTTTCTCTTATTTTTGAGTGTATATTCACATTGCGATAAAACGTGTCACGGTACTTGTCTATCCCAAATTTATGTATTTGGTTTAACCCTCAAGGTTGACTGGGGTATAGAAATATGATCACTTGGTCTTCTCCCGACCGGGAGTACAATGCTTCCCGAAGTATTTGGCTGTGCGGAATGTATCAGAAGGCCGATGCCTCGTTTAAAGAGAGTGCCACGCTCATTACACGTGAAGAACCCTTGCAACAACTCTTTTAAGGGGTCCGTAGGTGGCCTGTTTCAAGGCAAAATTTCTGTCCCCCTCCAAGATACCCTCATTTTAGAGTGGGAGTCCCAATTTCCCAGATGGCCTCTATCGTATTAACCTACATTGTATTTATTGTAAACTTTTTCTCGTCCTGAATATGCATGAAATATTTGCCACTGGACCTTAAGCAACCACCAATCAATCAATGTATTTGGTGTTGCTGTTATATATGATATTCTCGTTGGATTTTGTCTGATGCTCGGTGCGTTTCTGTGTGTGTTGCATTTCAGTGTCGTGTCGTTGTTATGTTACATTTGATGTGTTTCCCTCGGTTTTAGTTTGTTACCCCCATTTTGGTTTTTTTCTATGGATTTACGAGTTTTGAACTACTACTGTTGCCTTTAATTAAGACAGGATAAGTTAATAGAAGAGGATGGACATTCTTCAGGCCTTATATATCATGTACTGTAGTACGCCGCTAGATTAAAACTGACGTGGAAAGGTAACACATGCCCACCGAAAGCTCTTTTTTTGAATTGCAGTTTGAATTGTATCGATGAAAATATCATTTCCCAAAAAAGAAAGATGAACAGCATCAGCATCAATTTAGGCTTGATGTTTGTCTTCAAAATTCAAATGTTTAATACTTTTATTGTTAAGAAAATACACACATTTCTTATTGCATGTAGATCCGATGCCTCGTGTAAAGAGAGTGCCACGCGCTTTGCACGTTAAGAACCCTTGCAACAACCCTCTGAGGGGTCCGTAGGTGGCCTGTTGCAAGCTGTTGCAAGGCAAAATTTCTGTCCCTATCCAATATACCCTCCTTTTCCGGTGGCAGTCCAAATTTCTCCGACCATCATCCCAGATGGCCTCTATTGTATCAACCTACCTATTGTATTTATTGTGAACTTGTTCTCGTCCTGAATATGCATGAAATATTTGCCACTGGACGTTAAGCAACCAACAATCAATCAATATTGCATGTAGGCACAAATTATGTTGGGAATGGTTTATCCAGTAAATTGATTATTCAATATTATAATAATTTAATTGATTCTATTTGCAATGTTTTTCCTTCTTTAAGGATAATAGTTTCAGCAATTTTGCCAAGACCTATATATTTTGATGACCCAAAACAAACTGTAATAGAATGTAATAAAACTTTGGCTATGTTAACTTTAAAGTAAAATATTTTATTTATCAAAACTTGTCTAGAAAAATATGGAAATAAATGCAGACGAATGTATTTCATAACCAGAAATATTAATCATACACTAAGTTTACTAGCTCTTAATTACTCTAAATGTATGCACATAGGAAATTGATTTAAAAACGAAGGATTATGATAAGATATACTGGATTGGTCCTGGGTCCGATTGATTTTAACAAAAAAAAGTCCAAGTTAAGTTTTGAAGCATAATTTGACGTTCCTCATCAAGATCTTAATTGTCATATGTAATGATGGCATTGAGGAGACTTTCCCACATTGACGATTTACCTTCATTTAGGCCATAATATTTGAATTCGTTCACAAGTTCTATTCTGCATCGTATGTAACTAGTCTCATATGCTGAGGTCGTGGGACAGTCACAAAGTTTTACTGCCTTTTGTTTATTTGATAAATATATTGCATCACTAATTTTGGATTCAACAGTTCAACAGGATAAGTTCCTTTAATATATATACTGAAGTCGTCATTATTGATAGTCATTACCCGACAGATCACTTTAGATTTTTAGTTTTTTCCCCCTGTTTCGACTCACAAGTCTTTGCTGTGCAAGCAAGGGGATCATACCCATTTTCTTTAAAATGTTTATTGATGAATAAAAGTACAGCTGCAGCATGGTTGCAACGCCCTAATGCTGAGACTGGACAAGTGCAGCTTGCATCAAGAACAGCACCACTGACATTTGACAGTCACATGTACAGTCCTCTGGGTTTTTTTTCATTGATGCATCAACTTTAGCCTTCAAAAAGTAATAGCATGGGCCTCTTTTGACTGTGTCCATGATATTGGTGACACTGCCACTCTTGACATACTGCTCCCCTTTGGTTAAAGGTTTTGATTTCATATGTGACAAATCAGTGTCCTCTTTTTCTCCATCTTCGTTCAACAGGACAACACTTTCTAGTAGGTAATGATATATATGTCCATAGTTGGAATTGGGTTATTAGGAAATTGTTTCCAGCCTAAAACGGGGGGTAGTGCTGGGTTCTTTTTTTTTCTCTGCAGAAGTTTCTATTTTTACAGACTCATATTTAATATCGTACCATTTACCATCATCGACGCTGAAATTAATATGATCTGCTTTTCCGCCAGCTATTACATCTTTACATCTATAATAAACAAGAATATTTAATATGTTTCTCTATCCATGGAGGGTAGTGACTTCTCTCAAATCCGTTATTTTTTATTAATTATTTAAAAATAGTTTCGATAAATGAATATTTCTTAAAAAACACTTCATAAGTGAAAGGCTTTTAAAGAGCACGTGTTTTGCGTAAATGTAAACAAAGGAATTAATACGTGCGTGTTTGTATATGATTTCCATAATTATCACTGTGTCACATAAAAAGGTGTGTTATTTAACTGTCAACTACCAATCATTGCTCGGTGACAAAGTTAACCTTGCTATGTTTAAGAGGATTGACTATTTGTAGTTCAGATAAAACATGACAACAAAAGAAATGAGCGTATCGTTACAGGTCACTCACCTTTGAATAAGTTCTGGTTTGTTTCCAGACATTTTAATACCACTGCACTGTAACCATCTCTTTGGTTGGACATTACAATTGTCCTGAAAATCATTTAAATCTATTTTTGCCCGGGAATATCGTTATCAGTTAATTTTATTTTCATAAAATCTTGAGTGGATGCCATTGTTATTCTGTTTTGTATGCATGATGTGCTGTCACGTGACCGATACATGAATATTCATAAACAAATAAGTGACGTAGCTACCGATCTTAGCTATTGGGATGCATGTTATGAGACACATATTCCAGAAGCATAATAAAAAGAAAGAAAAATAAATCCCAAAAGGAAGTTTTATTACATAATAAATCATCTTTGGAAAATATATTATAGTGGAATTTTTATCTTATGACTGGTATAACATTTCGACTTTTAACATTTTTGAAAATTTGAAATATTCATGGTGTCATTCGTAAAAATCAAAGTAATCAGGAATTACGAGAAATTGCTTTATTAACATAACAAATCAGTCTGAAAAAGAGGGACGAAAGATACCAAAGGGACAGTCAAACTCATAAATCTAAAACAAACTGACAACGCCATGGCTAAAAAAGAAAAAAACCGAACAATACTACACATGACACAACATAGAAAACCAAAGAATAAACAACACGAACCCCACCAAAAACTAGGGGTGATCTCAGTTGCTCCGGAAGGGTAAGCAGATCCTGCTCCACGTGTGGAACCCGTCGTGTTGCACATGTAAATCAAATTCGGTAATCCCCAAGGGTCACTTGGTCTTCCCCAGACCGGCAATAAAACACTTCGCAGTCACATCCGGTCAGAAGAGGGACGTTAAATCCGATGCCTCGTGTAAAGAGAGCACGTTAAGAACCCTTGCAATAACTCTTTCAGGGTTCCGTAGGTGGCCTGTTGTAAGGCAAAAATTCTGTCCCTATCCAATATATCCTCATTTTTCAGTGGCAGTCCAAAGTTCCCCGACAATCATCCCAGATGGCCTCTATTGTATCAACCTACGTATTGTATTTATTGTGAACTTGTTCTCGTTCTGAATATGCATGAAATATTTGCCATTGGACGTTAAGCAACCAACAATCAATCAATCAAATCCGGAAATAGTCTAATTCGGTAGGTCACATTCATGAAAGGGAAGGGGATTGAAGTTACGACCCAAGGAACATATAAATAAAGGCAACTAGTATACCGCTGTTCAAAACTCAAATCCATGGACACAAAACAAAATCGGGGTAACAAACCAAAACCGAGCGAAACGCATTAAATATAAGAGAACAACGACACAACACCGAAACGCAACACACACAGAAACGGACCAAGCATCAGACAAAACACCACGAGAATAACAAATACATGAATTTGGGATAGACAAGTACCGTGCCACGTCTTATCTTAATATCTCAAAAATAAGAGAAAACACGAACGACTCAACGTTAAAATGCAACACACAGAGAAATGAACAATAATATAACAATGACCATATTCCTGACTTGGTACAGGACACTTTTAAACAGGAACACAAGTGGTGGGTTGAACCTGGTTTTATGACATGCCAAACCTCGCACTTTAATGGCAAAGTTAAATATAACATTGAAATGACAACATAATATTACAGGACTACAATACAAATAAATAGGAGAACATATTAGACAAAGAAAAACATGATTAATAGATAACAAAAAGCATCAGGTTTAAAATTCAATACGCCAAAAACGCGCCTTGTCCACACAAGACTCACCAGTGACGCCCAGATATAAAAGATCGAAAGTGAAAAAAGTACAAAGTTGTACAGCACTGAAGATCAAAAATTGAAAAGGTTTTGCCAAATACGGCATTGTTTTTTATGCCCGGGATAAGAACATTCTTATTATATAGAACAATTCATGCTATTGCAAACAGTAAATTTTATCAAATGAATATGAAAGAGATATACACAAAGAAACTGAAGTACTAACTAATTACAGAAAACTAAACCTGAATACATAACGCCTAGATATACAAGATCGAAGGTGAAAAAGGTACAAAGTTGTACAGCACTGACATATCCGATATCATTTGTAAACGGTTATTCCATAACTGTCAACCATCTCGTGATGGCGTCCGTAAAATATACGAAGGGATGATTTCAACTTCACCATTTGAAACTCTTGGTTTAATTGCTTCCTTTTGAGCAGCAACTCTGAAATTGATGTTCATTTTTTAATTAGTTTTTTACTGAGAACAGTAAAATATTCGTAAATACTATTTCTTCTATCCTCAAGTTTTTTTTACCCTTTGATAGAATTTAAAATGTCTGTCACATTATAAAATAGAGTTGCAGTTGCTGGCAAACCATCTCTATCTGTATATATGCTAAAAATAAAGAAAACACTGATGGTTAATGTTTTTATTATTTTATTTTGTGCCAAAAAAAAACCACAACAATTATGGCTACAACATATAAAAAATTGACTACACCCAGTGGCAGTCCAAATTTCCCCGACCATCATCCCAGGTGGCCTCTATCGTACCAAGTTACCTATTGTATTTATTGAGAACTTGTTCTCGTCCTGAATATGCATGAAATATTTGCCACTGGACGTTAAGCAACCAACAATCAACTAATCAATAGCCTGAGCATCTGTACCCATACTTAGTGGCAAACAATAGTCCATTGTGATCTGACATACTAGTCAAGATTTTATATTACGCATCAGAAAGTTAAAAAAAATATTTTAATATAAGTCTTAAAAATACTATAACAGCAATCAAGACATTGAATTAAAGACTTCAATATAGAAATTAGGAGATGTGGTTCTATGTATGATTGCCAATGAGACCGTTATCCCCTTCAAGTTCAAATTACAAAGACTACATGTGCATGTTCAAGCAATTATAGGTGACCATATACATGTACAACCTTTATCGATAAGAAATACCATAATGTACAGTACATGAAATGAACTAAACCCAGTTATTTCTTCTTCAAATTATCCAGAAGCATATTTCTTAGTATTGTTGCATTGCTGCCGTAACGCAAATATCCCATACATGTATATATAAATTAAAAAAAAATAATGTTTTTATACCTCAGTGGTACATAGACTATGATACTTTGCTATAATCTGCTTCACATCCTTGTCATTTGTACTCGGTCTGTGTCCCTTTTCGTAGCCATAACCACACCACTTCATACGTGAAAAGACAAGTCTTTGGAAAGTTTTCTCTCTGTGAAGAAAGTTCATCAATCAGAGGATCAAATACAAAATCATATAATTCTTCAACATTACTTTTTTTAGCGCATCCTGCAGGTCTCCTTTTCACTTGTAGTTTTATATTGGACTTGTCAATATTACCTTGTATGACCTTAAATGTCCTCATACCAAGTAAATCAGAAATATCCTTCTGTATTTTAATAGGGGCTGTAGCAGTGAGAGGAAGCATTTTAGCACTTGGAAAAAGGGATCGCAACTTCACAAATTCAAGGAATTTTCCCCTAAATCCATCTCCCTACTGGGAAACACAATGTTCTTCATCAATAACAATGTTTGATATTTTCAATTGCCTTTGTGTACTCCAAAAAAATTGGAAGGTCTTTTTGCTAACGCAGTTCTCAGGATGTTCAATCCAATAATGTATTTGATATTGTCTCTGATGTTAAAATAACCTCTATGCACAAATATTTCATCAAACTTGACAGAATCCTCGCCGTAGCTCTGTTATGATGGGGTTGAGTGGTGTGATAACAAGCACAGCACTTGATTGGATCAACGGTAATGCCTCGAAAATTAGTGACTTGCCATAACCAGTCAGGAGTATTGCAAGAGTGTCATTTGACAGTGCACTTTTTAAACATTGAATCTGAGCTGGTTTGAAGTGGTTGTTTTGTGTTTTCTTCTTCAGTGTAATCGAAAGTAATGCCTTTTTTCACTGTAATGTAAATTGAAAATCGACGGTCATCATTATTTGTTTTTGAATGAAGTGGAAATATTCTATAAATAATATGCTTCCTGATTGGTCAATTTTTGTAGCGAATCGTTGGATTTTTAAGACTCGTCCAATCAAAGCCGACGTGACAATTAAACCAACCCGTTCCTTCGGTGCAGGCTTTAGATGGAATGGCGGACCAGTTTACCAAGTACATCGACATAAGAATAATTCTTTTTCACACATTAAATCTTCATTGCCATATAAATCAATTTGGACCGATCAGTAATTATAATTTAACAGTTTTAAGTCCACTGTGTATTTTGTCTACTTAAATTTGGATGTGATTGTTTATTCTACTATCACGATCGTAAACATTCCATGTAGGTACAGCATATTGCCCATTGATATAATTCTGTCTGAAATATTTGAGGAAATCATGAAACGATGGATATCGACGACTTTCGTCTTGTCAAGTGTTCACAAAAGAGGGACGAATGATACCGAAGGGACAGTCAAACTCGTAAATCTAAAACAAACTGATAACGCCATG
Organism: Mytilus edulis; assembly: GCA_019925275.1. NCBI lineage: Eukaryota > Metazoa > Mollusca > Bivalvia > Mytilida > Mytilidae > Mytilus > Mytilus edulis. Next base: position 6,369,413 of record JAHUZM010000015.1, on the reverse strand, counting down.
GCTAAAAATAAAAAAGACAAACAGAAAAACAATAGTACACATGACACAACATAGAAAACTAAAGAATAAACAACACGAACCCCACCAAAAACCAGGGGTGATCTCAGGTGCTCTGGAAGGGTAAGCAGATCCTGCTCCAACATAGCTGGTCAAAATTAAATCTCACCAGTAGTATGCGATTGCCGTCACCTTTCTGATACATTTTCTAAGTTTTGGGATTCGGTCGTATGGGCGATTGAGACCTAATTTCTGTACTTTATAACATATGGCTTGGCATAAATGAAATAAACATCCACAAATCCTGGCATAACTAGAATAACACACGAGTATCTTTTTTAAAAAATGAAGATGAACCACAATACTGAATTCAAATCTCAATATGTTGCAAAAAAAAAGTCACATACAAAACAATTTTGGCCATGATAAAAAAATAAAATGAGGGTTTTTATTACATAGTGATACTGTTACATGTATGCCTTTTAGCATCTTTTATGATATAAAGAAAACATATTTTAAGAGATTCAAAATAATAACAACTTACTCAAAAGGATTAATAAAGCTGTTGTTGTTCACATCTTCCAATCCAGACATTCCAGACTCTCTGAAAAGTTACAATAGAAATATCAAAGTTTAAGTAACCTATAAAAACAACAATGAAATATGCAAAATTAAGTAATACTTTCCATTATGTACTTATTTTTACCTGGACCCATTTGCTAGTGTTACATCTAAAGTCTTTAGCATGTAGTGAGAGGGTTTGTATATTCCATCTCCACGAGCAGGTTACATTGCATTGCTTTTTTCTATAGTACTGTCCAGTTAATACTTTCTTTAATCTACTGACAGTAATGACTGTTACTTGCAACATGTACAAAGTGTAACTTCTCTAAGTTCTTTAAGAATCCAGTTAAATTGTTTTTTTTTTTGTTGTTGTAGAAATACTCTGCTTTCCACATAGGTACACAAAGTTGAAAGTATGAATAATATCAATGTGTTATAATCCTGGTACCTTTGATATTACTTTTGATATCATATTGTGAGTAGTTGTTATACTTCCTGAAGCACTACTGTGCTGATCTGATGTTCCAGCTGGAGAAGAGGCATTAATTTTGTACCATGGAGCATTAGATATAAACATATATATTAAAAAAAAATGTATTTTAACTATTTTCAACCATTACTTTTTATGGTTTCAAAACTTCAATAGTTTAGCTTAAACATGTTTTACTGTTGGTCAGTGAATACAAATGGACTTCAATAGACTTGTGACACTTTTAAGAGTTAGACATATAAAATAAAGAAACCAGTGAATTGTTGAAGTCTATGGTTCTATTACATATACATGTTGTCTGAATAGCAACTTCTTTACACATGCCTCTTTTAGAATGAGCATCACATGCACACTCTCTCCATGTTAATGAATCATTACAACAATTTTTGGAAAGATGAACAGCAGTGGTTGCCTGTTGTCAGGCAATAAATATCTGCATGTATAATACTTAATTTGCAACTTAATTAGCAATGGCATTTCAAAAATTCCAGCAGAATGTATATTTCTATCAATTGCTTATTAATTCTTAACCTGAACATGCTGAATATATCTGAGTATACCATTTGCCACTGTTCAATTAACAATCAATGAATGAAGATGTCTTATAATTCATTTGTTTTTATTTTTTTCTTTGATATGTAAACTCTTTTTTGTATTAATCAAGCTTGCAGGAAAGAATATATAATGTTCATGGTTATACAGTTTATATTTTTCAAATACATGTTTGAGTTTGGCTCAATTTTTTTTTATATTAAGTTCAATATTTTATCTCATTATATAAATTCATCAAAGAAACTGATTGAGCAAAGATCTTGTATATGTGCAAGGCCTTCAAAAATTGCTCCTTAGGGGCTTGCAAATGAGCAGTGTTGTGAAGATAACAGACAAATGGGATTTTCATTGTCTATGAAATTACACTTAAATAGATGGTAAAGACATCTGCAGAGAGTACACAATTTAAATTCGATTAGAGCAAAGAAATCTCAAGAATATAAGAAAGAAAAAAGGGTATTTTTTTTTACTTATACATTTGTACAAGTAAAACGAGTACAATGTAAAACATTCTGAATGTGTAAGGGACATAACTATGCCAATTTTTTGTTTACCTATACAAGTAAATAAGATTCACTTGTTTAAGTATCCTACAAATTCACTTTTTTTTCCATTCTTCAAGAATTGCAATACAATAATTAATGTACTTAATATTAATCATGATAATTCCCGAATTAAAATTTTTTAAGGTTTCCGCGGAACCCAGTGTCTCGCCTATTTTTGCTGTAAATCGCAGGCTCAACAACAATGAGGAAAAATATCAATAAAAATATTCCTCTTGTTACTATTTTATGATTGTAAAAAAATCTAAGTCCATTTAAAAGTAAATTACAGAAAAAACGGAGTTATCTTTTTACATACATCTTATGATCATAAACAAGCTTCTGTCCAAACCCAGGATAGTTTAAGAAAGTTATTAAAATTTTAAAAACTTTAACAACAGAGTGAATGTAATGGGTTCCCGCAGAAAAACTAAGTCCATTTAAAAGTGAAATATGGAAAAACTGGATTTATTATTTTACAAAATTTACTTCTGGATACTATCTTATGATCATAAACAAGCTTCTGTCCAAATTTGGTACAAACCCAGGATAGTTTAAGAAAGTCATTAAAATTCTAAAAACTTTAACCACAGAGTGAATGTAATGTTTCCCCGCAGAAAAAAACTAAGTCCCTTTATAGTAAAATAAGGAAAAAATGGAATTTTATTTTTACAAAATTAACTTCTGGATACTTCTAATGATCATAAACAAGCTTCTGTCCAAGTTTGGTACAAACTTATTAAAATTCTAAAAACTTTTGCGATTACTTTTCTGCATTGGCTAGACATATAGGGGAAGGGTTAGTCTTGTATGATTTTTAATTTTAGTTTCTTGTGTATAATTCGAAGTTTAGCATGACGTTCATTATCACTGTACTTCAACAATGAAAAGCCAATCAACCAACGACAACCATCGAAGTACATGCTACTGATTAATGAATATGGTGGGGCTAAACGTGTTTGCGGGCGCTCAAACTCCCAAATCATCTGATATAATATTTAATTCATCAAATCGATACAAAGGAAACTAAACCAAGAAAAGAAATGAACGAATATGGTAGGGTATTTATTCACTTCGTACAGATATAAGGAGAAGTCGCGGTTACTAAATCGTCAAAGAAATCAACTACTTATTAAAATATCATGTGTTAAGATAAAATATCAGCGAGTTAAAACACGAACGATTTTAAAATTATTGGTTTATAAACTACAGATATATCAAATTTATGACGATACTTACTTTAACCAATGAGCCCGAGATGGCAACTAGTTGGTCTTGTACCAATAAAGCAATCTTCCCAAAATCCCCCAAATCTATGGGGGTTGACGCAATAAGCGCTTGGATGTGGCTCTCGTTAACCTCAAATGGGGCTATTTCCATAATCTGGAATTTGATTTAAAAATAAAAAGTATATAAACGCAAGATCAACTTCACATAGTCATTATTACTTTAAATTGTGCAAACAATAAATAGATATCAATAATTCATAGATTTTTTTGGTTATATTGGATTTATATATTCAAAAATTCAAAAGTAAAGATATATTATATTTATTGTCAAAACGATATTTCACGGCTGAAAGGGATGGGCAATTCTGTGTATACGAGTTTTTTGGCGACCAATTGTCCAATTCGAAACTAAATCATGTACGTAAATATAGGTCATTTGTTTCTGTTCAGTGCCGGTAGCCTTTTCAAAACCAGAGATTTCTATAAATTTAAACTAAAAATTCTTTTTTGCAATATTTACATAATTAACTTAAGAGGATAGTAGTACCTAGATTACAACTTTGTACACCAGATGTGCGTTATGTCCATCACAAGGCTCACCAATGAAGCTCGAATAAATAAATATTAAGGTCAAATGAAGTACGTAGTAAGTTTTGAAAATAAAGTCTTTATACATCTTACATTTATGATAGGTTATAATGTCTGGGGATCTATAACCTAAGTGTAATATTACTTACAGTGGCATAATCTGTGTTGATAAATTTATTCTGATGATTTATCGTATGCCCCTTGATACGAAAATACTGCCCTTTACTCAAAGTTTTAAAATACTTTTCCTTAACAGTGAGTTTATATAAACTACTGTTCAGGTACACGTATGCATTTCCTATCTGGCCATATGCGGTCGGGCGGGGGTTAAGAGAGTTTACTCTTTTTACCCTGATGTCCTGAAAAAAAGAATTATAAAAAAGTGATTTCTGTATGAATTTTATTACAAATCACAATTGGTCAAATGTAATAAGAGGGGTTTTGATCAAGTAATTTAAATACTGGCTATAACCATATGTATCAAACAGTTGTGTTATGATTTTTGTGGCAACTATTGGGTCGTAGGATAAAATATTTCAAACTTGTGAAAAAAAAGAAGTCATCCCTTCCCTTTGAAATTGGAGAAAATCTCGCTAAGATTCGATAGATGTACTTACATCCATAAATTTCATACCAGTTTCAAATTATTTTACACAGGCGGATTGTGGGGGCCGTGGGGCCGCCCCTCGCTTTCGTTGGAAAAATTTGGTTGATTATATAGGGAATCACAGAAGCACGACTGCAGGAGTTGATCCTCCTCATGTCAGACAGTGCCCTCCTCCCCTATGAATAGTTTTGGATCAGCCAATGTTTTATCATGTGCAGGAACTACTTAGAAAAAATATTCTTTGTCATTTGACCCATTCTTATAGACTTAATATAATTAAAAACTGCACTTTAACCTTATGATTTCTACAGTTAACTAACGTTTTCAATATAGGTAACACGAGACGTTTTCTACAATACGAGAAAAAAACACACGAAGGAAATATTTAAAATAAGAAAATTATTACAACGTTAGCAGTTTTAATTCCTAATTTATCTAATGCTTACTTTTGAACGCGGACCGCGAAAAAAAACTCATATTTTAGAACGCCGTTTACGCTACATGTGCATTTGCGTGTATATCATGTATATATAGTATAAACGGCGTTGTCAAATGTGGGTTATATACATATACACGCATGGTTGCTTAACGTCCAGTTGCAAATATTTCATGCATATTCAGGACGAGAACAAGTTCACAATAAATACAATATGTAGGTTGATACAATAGAGGACATCTGGGATGATGGTCGGAGAAATTTGGACTGCCATCGGAAAAGGAGGGTATATTGGATAGGGACAGAAATTTTGCCTTGCAACAGGCCACCTACGGACCCCTCAGAGAGTTGTTGCAAGGGTTCTTAACGTGTAAAGAGCGTGACACTCTCTGTACACGAGGCATCGGATTTAACGTCCCCCTTCTGACCGGACGTGACTGCGAACTTTATACATCCCGCACAGCCAAATGGACGCCCCACTTCGGCAAGCGTTTTACTGCCGGTCGGGAGAAGACCAAGTGACCATATTTCTATACCCCAGTCAACCATGGGGAACACAGTGTTTAATCATTAATCAGCAGCAGGAAGCATCCAGTAGGGTAACAACTTGTCAGCCTACAAGTACATTTGCCTACCTTTTTCCACCAACACCACCTCAGCCTCAAGCAGTTGCTTATAAACAATCAGCAGTTTTTATACACCCTAGCCTGAATGCTTTCAGACAACCACCGCCAAGTCCTCCAGCAGGTTCATGTCAACAGATATATGAATGTGAAGAGGTTGTCACTACGGGAAATTATCCTCAGAAAAGAGGATTTACTCATACCACTGACTACATTCAACAAACTGTAACCCCTGCAGTGATAGATGCAGGAATAAAAAAAATAGATATGAAAATATATCTCCCGCGCCATACGCTTTGGAGGCTAACACTTCAATTCCGGAAAATGTTCTGGATAATGTAACCCTCTTTCATCTTTCATAAATGCAAATCAATGGAGATGATAATAATCTCCATAAAATGACAGGGGTTGTAGACGAACATCAGGTGGGTACAATATCGAGTAGCCGAAACGGTAGATCTTTAGAATCTTTGGAGGATGATATGTTCAAAAATACAAAATCTCTAAATCTCCCTGAGTTAGAGTAAATAAAGAATATCACTAAGTCTATTTAATATAAACATAAATGGATCTCACTGATTTAACAGTGGAATTTTAAATCCCAACAAGGTTCTTTTAATTTTAAATAAAAAATCATATATAAAACTAATCAATAAAATCCATATCGTTGTGGAGCCTTGCCAATTCTGAAAGATCTTCGAAGCTTTTTTTCAATCACAGGAGGGAGGTTTTCGTTATCTTGTATATTTGTGTCGGTATTATCTTCTACTTCTTCTATATGTGCTAACCTTCCGCTTAACCGATCTAAACATTTTTTTAATTGTTTTTTCATAAATCCAAAAAAACACGTTGCAAGAAAGAAAAACTGAAAGAAAAGAAAACGTTGATATAATAATATGTAAAAAAAAAAAAAAATAAAAAAAAAAAATACTACACACTTGCCTAAAATCTCCCTCCACACAGTTCCCTAAAAAAAGCAAAGGCAACTTTTTACCTGAAGTGTTTTATTTTTGTTTTTTAAGCCAAAAGTAAGATTTACCTTGTATAAATTTCATCTTCCGAAGATTGCAAAGATTGACTACTTTTTGGTAGAGTACTCAATGGATACTCTTCTACAACCCTTGCAGTTTCGACATTACGTGTAAATTTTAGACAAAAATTACATGAACAGCAAAAAAAAATAATCTACTAATACAGTTTCTGGCACGTAGACTTCCCCTTAAAACGAACATCATCAACATAATAGTTGTCAATGCTGCAACTACTACAATAGAAAATTTTAATAATAGTATGAATTATGTTGTAATTATAACAAAATGTAGTTCATAATAGCAGATAACAACCAAATCTGTGACATTTGTTGAAAAAAATATAACATTTCATAGATTTTTTTTTTTGAAACTCTTTTAGTTATGATATGAAAAAGAAGAGATATGGAGCAAACGTCAAAGAGACCGCACTCTATCCACGAGAGGAAACATATTTACAAATCTAGAGTTTGTTGTTTTCTTTATTAACAAGTAAATTCAAATGTCAAAGATCATGCATATGAAATAGTGGGATGAAAATATCATAATATTAACAAAGGGCTTTTATTCTTGTTCTTCATGTCGGACGTTTCTTTTTTTATATATATTATTATACGTACCTAATAAAGAGGTCAATACCCCTTTGATCGTGTCGTCCAAATCGTTCCCTGAAAAAAAAAAAGAAGTGAGAAAAATATGCTTTGACCAAGTTTAATTGTCTTGATTATACCATCTAAAAATTTGTCAATGATCATAGTTGAATATTTTTTCTTCTATTTTACACTTTTGATCACTTTTACTTCTTTAACTTTTTAAAGATAGGCGAGACAATTTGATAAATACTACATTTACTATGAGTTTTTTTTTTCCCTTTTCTTTCTCTTTGTTAATTTTATTACCTTTTCAATGATCTCTGCGCAAACTTTAATTTGTTTCCTGAGATCCTTGTCTGTCTTTGCTAACCCCTCCCTCTTCTTAGGTTTTTCAATCTGCATCCTCTGTGTTGTACTACGTTTTCCGGTAGTTGTGGTAAGTGGTCTGTTGACCGAAAACTGTGTTGTTCTGATTGTTATAATATTGGTACTGGGTTTTCTGCTGTATGTGGTTTGTGGTCTGTTGGTCGGATTCTTGGGTGGAATAGTGGTTAAAACCTTGAAAGATAATGAAATATTCCACATAAATTAGACAGCTGATTTACATGTTTGTGAAAATATTGGTATATTATTTTTTATTTTGCTATTATTATTATTATTTTTTTTTTTTTGCAGGCAGTCAAGACAAAGCAGTAATACAGAACGACGAAGATGATGACAAAGGATACAAAACCAAATGCTTGAGGAATCAGAAAAAGCAATTGTCAAGAACCAGACGATGGTCAAGGACCTAGTCGAATAAAGGCAACGAAGATAGTGCTCGAGGAAGCAGACTATTCCACTGGTTTAGAACCAGGGGAAGACTAGAAAGAATATGCTATTTACTTTAAATGTTATAAACAATGACTGACTTTGGGTTTTTTCTTTAATTTCCCTTGACACCAAATCGCCTGCACTGCAGCCGTCCCGCTAGACCACACGACCACCTGGACTCTCATTAAAAAAGAGCTTTCGCTGGCCGTGTGTTACCTTTCCTCGTCAGTTTTAATCTATAGTAAAGGATCCTACAAATTAATGTAATATACAGTCACAGAAAATAATTATATTTATAAGTACGTCTGAGTCAGTGACAACTCTACAACAGATGTATCCATCGGATCGCCATCAATGATGGTGATGCATGGCTGTGTACATAATGTATATACAACTCGTCTAAACATCAACCCAACAATGTTAGATCTGTAAATTTGCTTTCGCAAATTTTTGGTTCTTCCCTCGCCGGGATTCGAACCCATGCTACTGTGATATCGTGACACCAAATCGCCTGCACTGCAGCCGTCCCGCTAGACCACATGACCACCTGGGCTCTCATAAAAAGAGCTTTCGCTGGCCGTGTGTTACCTTTCCTCGTCAGTTTTAATCTAGCGGCGTACTACAGTACATGATATATAAGGCATGAAGATGTTATTGTTACAGATCAGCTAAATTATCTATAGTAAAGGATCCTTTAAATTAATGTAATATACAGTCACACAAAATAATTATATTTATAAGTACGTCTGAGTCAGTGACAACTCTACAACAGATGTATCCATCGGATCTAAATATGTGTGTGTGTGTGTGTGTATACAGGTGTATTTAATTGAAACAAGCGTTCAAATCTATTAGTTCACTCGATAAATAGCACAGTTTATATACGTGTGCGTGCTAAGTAAATTTATGAGTAACTAGGTCTAAAAGACAGCACAAACAACCATTCTCAAAACTAAGAAAAAAGTGAAAATTCATTTAACAAGGAGCAATTGACAAGCAGTTTGATATATGCTATTTATATTGGATATAGCATTAGAAGTTAAGCAATATTACAGTTGTCTTTTTAATAAATAAAATAACTTTAAATCATAGCCATTTAAAAGTGTAAAACGGGATTCCTCTCAAAGAAACAAAGAGAATACAACACCCAATATGCACATTGAGAACCCGGCTTACTAAAGGGTTTCCTAATATGTGTTACTTCGTATAGTAACATTTATTCATAATTTGTATGTGGAAAATATGCATATAAATCAACACTTTTTGTCCCTATTAGGTCAAAGCTAGATTATTGTTTTGTTTCCCCGAACCCGACCTTGCTATTCAACAGTGAGTAGGTAGGTCGGTAAATATATTAATCTTTTTTGTCAATATGGTAAAAAATATATATGTATATATATATTGGGTAAGGTGGTTTTTCAATGGGTTTGGGGAAAAAAAAACAATATTTTATTTTTGGCCTTAGGAACTCACCTTCAATGTGGGCTTCGTTTTACATAAAGTACCATCCACCTTGAAATTGAGATGGTTTATGTCAGAGATCAATTTCGGACAAGTCCCAGTTTTTACTTCTATAGATAATAGAGACGGCATATTCTCGTGCCAGATGTTTAAAGTGCTGTCTTCATCAATTTTTGTAATCTTTATTCTAACCACTCTTTTCCCTGTGAGTGTGAGTACTTCCTTATTAAACATCTGGGACTTGCAGACATAAATCCTGGATTTGGATAAACGGCTGCATCTGGACTCAACTTTAAACAGACTATCCTCAACAGCGAATATGTTTAAAACAAACAGATACAGAAAGAGAATAAATAATCTGCGAACGGTCATTGTAAGAGATACAGATGAAAGGGGAATGAAACAACGGGGAATACATCATTATGTTTTTCTTCTATTCTGTATTTTCCTCCTATATTAGAACCACGCCACTGAGTAATTTTTGAAATATCAAAAGCTGAAACTGACTATCTTTTAAAATTTAAACAATTAAATTTCTATGTTCCAACTGACATGTAAAATCATCAGATTGATGGATCTATATCTATAGCTATATTCTGATGTGCACCATTTGACATCAAAATTAATTTAAAAATCAAATAAAATAAAAACATATATCGTTAAAATATTTATTGCTTTAATTAAACCGAAATACAAACATCAGATTGAAATATATCTACATGTATAGACTAAAAATGACAAATTGTAAATTAAAAACGATTTATTAATGTATATTGTTAGTATATCCACACATACGTTATTTCTGTTGAAAACCTATACGGAAGAAATATATTTTTATGTTAATCAATGTTGTTTCTTTTTCTATCAAAATTGTCATTCAAAACCGTTAAACAATTTCTTCAAATAATTCCATCGGTGAATTTCGCCTTCTATGAAATTGGATGAATGGTTTCTTTGAATGACATTTTCGTCGTTGCGATTAATCAAGTCTGAGCAAATCTTTCCAAAGGAGTCTCCTGAAAAGAATAACCAGGTGCTCCGCAGGGCGCAGCTTTATACGACCGCAGAGGTCGAACCCTGAACAGTTGGGGCAAGTATGGACAAAACATTCAAGCGTGATACAGCTCTGAATTTGGATTGTGATCAAATTTTTGACATAACATGGTGTTTTTTTTACACAAAACAAATGTCAAGATTTTACAAATTTTACAATTAAAGATTTCTTCTTCAAACTTTTTAAATCTAAAATTAAATAGTTGAAACAGCATAGGTTTCTGACACAGAATGAATGTGGTCTAATGAACTTAAAAGTTTGTTTTTGCCTTTTAGCAATTCACTATGCTGTTGAATATTAATCCTCTCAAAAAAATGTTTGAAGAAATTTTCTTTTTATTTATGAAATCTGAAATGAGAAAAATTTACCCCCCCCCCTTTTTTCACATCCCCATTTCCCTTTTTTCCAAAACTGATATCAAGTCAAATTTCTAATGGAGTTTGCAACAATAACTACTCTTTTAAATACATCATAAAATATTAAAATGTAAAATAAAGTGCTTGTTATCACTGAATGGTAAAGATTGGTTGGTAGTAAAAGTGAATATACATTGTTTATTGTATAAAACAATAAAAAAAACTTCATCAGCAACATTTTATATTGGCAAATTTCCAATGAAGTTATTCACATAAAGTTATTGGCAAATAAAAATAGAAAATGACATCATAGTCATGTCTGGCAAATGTCCAACATACATTATCTAAAAACATTTTAACTGAATAATTGGGCCAATAATTGACACCAAAAAATCGGAAATATTATCAATTCTGTTTTGTTCAATCTTTATCAACTCACCTAACGTCTGTTGTTTCTATGAATATAATGACGAATAGTACCGTCTAGATATTCATATCTATTGTTTGTCACATTGTAGGCATACAGTTTGTACATTCTGCCACTATCAACAAGACGGAAGAAAGCTGTGAAATGTCTTATTCCACTGTTATCTCGACATAATCCCAATAATTTAACCCAATCTAAAAACATCTCTGGGTTTAAACCATTCACATATGCAAATGCAGCAAGCAAAATTCTTTCCCAATGTTTCAAGTTCTTTTTCCAAAATAATTTTCTAATGTTGTAAGGCCATAATCTTGCTGGCCCAACTACATCCTGCAAATCTCTCCATAATTCATAAATTGCCTTGTTTCTAGACATCTTGGGATAAATCAACCACTATAAGGCGATTACTATTTATATTACGATAAAATTGAATAGTACTCACCCCACTATAACACAAAGTCGTCGTCATCTGACCACAGGAAGGCATTCTTTCCGTTGGGGTTTGACATCTTTTTTCCTTTTCCTTTGCCAACTGAGGATTCTGCAATTGTTGGTGTGTTCTTTAACTTTTTTATAGGTTTGAAATTGTCTGGAAAGAAAAGTTTTGTTAAGTTTTCATCATCAGTGTCGCCGGTCTCATGAGACAGGTCAATAACATTACTACCTAAGGTGCTTATAGAAACTGAATCACAGGTTGCATCAATTGGTACCCTTCTTTTTCTTCTAGTGACATTTATTGGAGTAGCTTCGCCAGCTTGGAGTAAACTTGGACCTGGCTGTGAATCATTTTCTACAGGAGTCACTTCAACTGAAGGTTCAACCAAATCATCTTCCGTATCCGGAACAATGGTTATGTTGTGGGCCTTCTCGTCTTCCTTTGTTGGTGGTGTCCATGTCTTGAAAACTGGTTTCTGATAATTGAACCTTGGTGGACCATCCAAGGTGTAGACGGAATTAACCAAGTCAAAGAAAGACTGGTACAGGTCACTCCGGTAATGGTGATTTCTCCATATGATTTCACATAAGTGCTGTTCAAACATTTTAGTGTTTGTCCCATTCATTGCCCTAAAATGGTCCTTTGCGATCTTCCATGCACCTTCTATCCTGTTCGTACAACAGTACACTTCTTCTCCCGCCTGGGTACTCACATATTTCTTCTTAAAAGATGTCTTATGAACAACGCTGAAATGTTCATATCCAATATCATTCAATGTGTTATAAGCAGCCCATGAATCTGAAAAAATTCTTGACCCTGGTTTGACATGTTTTTGAATGAGAGGTACTAAAGTATTTGCTGAGCGGTCATCTACTGGGTATAATACTATTCTGTTGGTCGAACGTTCTACAATACCAAATATCCAAATTCTTAAACCACTGGGGTTCCCCCTATGATATTTGACCTTTCTCCCGAACAAACTTTTCGTCCAGTTCAACTTCTCCCTCGAATTCTGTGTAGTCGTATATTGTGGATACGTACTGACAAAATAGTTCCCTAATATAACTAGCCCAATTTACTGAGGTGTTTTTATAATCCATATTGGCACTCTTGGAACATTGTAACAACGTGTGGCATTCTAGGTAGTATTTAATGAAAACTATGATGTCTCTAATGTTAAATGAGGAACCTTAAAAAAAAAAATACTTTCGCATCCCATACTCATGGCCCTTCTTGCAGCGAAATGTAAACCCATCTGCTTTGCTTGAGCGTTTGTACAGTGAACAAACATCCATACAAGTTGGGCATATTAGGTCATCGACCAGCAAGTTATGGTCACGTAACCATTGAAAAACAACTGAATTATCTTGTCTAAATAAGTTTGTAAATGTCCAAATGTTACGGAAATCTTTAAACTGAATATCTAATGGGTCACTCTTGCATATATCAAAACAGCCCTCCCCATGTTTCTTACGACGTTTCTCTTGTTGGTTCATTTTGCTAATGATTTAATTTCGATTAATGACAATTCATTTATATGACAAATTTACCTAATAGTATTCAAATTCCATGGATATGTGTTCACGGAATAAAACGCATCTTAATTACACATTCAACTTTTCTTTACTTAAACATGCATTTTATTCCGTACGATATCAGTTCATCTATATTTTTACCTGATAACAAAGATTTAAAAAGTAATTAGTACTTACCGTAAACACCCTTTAATACTGACAAAGTCAGATAGTCATTTAACCATAACAATTACTTATTATATACATGATATACTAAATCTTATAAAGTTACGGTACAGTTTATTCTGTCCCTTGTGAAAATGCATTTTATTATATGTTCACCCCCAAAAATTTCTATACCCCTTTTTATATATACTCTCCCCAAAGGAAAACCCTTTCATCGCGCAAATAAATGACTTAATATGTTGTATTCATATTTAACTATACAAAAATAATGATTTTACTGATCTAATATATAGTCTTGAATCTGTCCCGTAATTATTAAAGAATGCATTAAAAGGAATAAAGCATCATTCTTAATTTATTAAAGAACGCACTCTTATATATAGTCTTGAATCTGTCCCGTAATTATTAAAGAATGCATTAAAAGGAATAAAGCATCATTCTTAATTTATTAAAGAACGCACTCTTATATATAGTCTTGAATCTGTCCCGTAAATATTATGGAATGCACTCATAAATAGTCTTGAATCTGTCCCGTAATTATTAAAGAATGCATTATACGGAATAAAGCATCATTCTTAATTAATTAAGGAACGCACTCTTATATATAGACTTGAATCTGTCCCGTATATTTGAAAGAATGTTCGTTATATATATAGTCTTGAATCTGTCCTGTAAGAATGAAAGAATGTTCGTAAACAATGCATTATACGGAATAAAGCATACTTGTATTAATTATGTATCAGAAATATTTTTTACGGGATAGAATGAAGACTATATAATATAACTTTTTTAAATCCTTTTCTATTTTCAATTTGGAATCTTTCCTTTATTCATTTTTATTTTCAACCAATCAGAAGTGATGCTTTTTCATTGACAAATTTCTTCAATCCTGTAAGGGACAGAATCAAGATATAGCCCGAAAATATTTTAACGGACCAGATATCATCAGTGTTATAACATAATTGTGTAATGGCATTCTCGGGAGGCCACGTCACGGTAAACGGACAGAAAGTCACAGGACAAAAAGTCACAGGACATAAAGTCACAAATTTGGTAGGACAAAAAGTCACAGGACAAAAAGTCACAAATAATTTATTGACAATTGTTTTATTATATAAGAATATATCTTGAAATATTTACCTTTAAATACATATATTCATATTAAAGTTTAGGAAATGTGTAATTATACTTGAAAAATGAAGATTTATTTAATTTTAATCATGCAAAAGATGTTTTTCTTGGCACCATGAAGCCATTTAAGTGCCAAGTCACTTTGACATTTTGTTTTTTTAACAATTATTTGATAATCTTTGATATTTTTTTGATATATTTTGTTTAAAAAGTTGGTTTATATACAATAGTTTAAGAAAAATACAAAAAAATATTTGTAGAAAAAAGCGTTATTTATTCAAAGAAAATAATCAGAAAAAATGAATTGTGACTTTTTGTCCTGTGACTTTTTGTCCGTGACTTTTTGTCTGTGACTTTTTGTCCTGTGACTTTCTGTCCTACATTCCACGTCACACAGGTACATTGAAATAAGAAAAATATTGTTGACATAGATAGTACAGAATAAATGTAAACGACTCGCTTATTACCGCTAGGAGATAAGAGCAGTCCCACATAATTGTGATTTTATCAGTTTCAATAAGGTATTCCATTTCTCTGACATATAAACCTGTCAACAAAATTACTAAGGTTACTAAGCTACGTCACATACAGGTATCCGAAATAACATTGTCGTATGTAGTATACATGGCTGTAACTTGAGAGATCCTATTCACAATGTTTCCCTTTCGTCCTACAATGTACTGAAAACATCGACACCCTTGTTATATTTACTTGACTGAATTTAAAACAAGTCTCAGGAGTTTCTTTAAAGGAAAACATTTGATAGTACTACAAGGTATCAATACTAGAACGACAAAATTATTTTATGTCATACCTGATATGCCACGTCACACAGGTAGGAGGATCACAAAAAAACATAGTCTCGATCACCCAGACGCATTATGAATATAGCGTCTGGATTTTTGTGTCTTTGGATTTCGTTCATAGATGGCGTTTTAAAATTTGGTAATGACCTTGACCACATGTTCCCGGAAGGTAAAAACTTCAGGAATATGGACGATAACATGCGGCAGTGGTTGACCAGACATGTGAGTTTCAGTGTAAAATTAAACGTTTAAACAGCATGGAAACTAGACAATTAACTTATCAAGTTTCATGTGTACGAATGTCTCTTTTAATAGGATAGGGAAAAGGTAGTTTTTTACACATAACTCATACTGCATTGTATGTTACAGTATTCATTCATACCAATTTTTAAAGAATTAAGACATCTCTCAAGCCTCCAGATTTTTTGGAAAATTAAGTGTTCACCCTCAAAACCGGTTTGGCCACAGCATAAAAAATTCAAGTTTATTTACAATTTTGACAGTGTGCAGGTGTGTATATGTTAAGTATGTTTACATGAACATATGTTCCCATAGTTTAGAACTTTATTCATTATAGGTTGAATATTACAGGCAAAGTTTAGATGTTTATGAAGTGTCCTATATTTTGACTTTAGTGGAACCTTAACAGGTCAGGAATAACCACCAATTGGTGGATTATACCTCAATTGACGTATAATCCACCAATTGACGTATAATGGTATAGACCAATTGGTGTATAATTCTTTGTTTTTCAAAAGAAATTATTCTATCAAAATGGAGCATTGTTTTCTTAGAACCATAATTATATGGTATGAAAACTTGTCAAACATTCCTAGTTTAGTATAGTGACATAACATATTGCATTTAATCAATAATTGTATTTGCAGTTTCTTCTATTGTTATCTTGTCAATTCTTGATTGGCAAATTTACCTGTAATCATCTGTCAATGGACATCATTACTGTTTGCAGTCATGCGATCATGAGTACAACTCCACAGGTGAATGGAGCTCTTTGTTAATACTTGACTTTCATTATTAAAAGTCAATCATGGTCAATAGTACAAATGTTTCAACAAAAGAATTGCTGTACACATGCATTCTCAAGAGATGCAGCAGGCTTTGACAAAACTGAAACTTTCAGAGGACTCAATAAGGGTCATAAAATAGGTTGAAAGTTGCAAAATCATGCTCCTATCGCACACTAGCATTTTATTACAAAAAAATTGCATTATACGTCAATTGGTCTATACCAATATACCTCAATTGGTGGATTATACGTCAATTGAGGTATAATCCACCAATTGGTGGTTATTCCTGACCTGCTTAATGAAAAATGACAATAAAATCTTTAGGGTAGGCTATTTTTAAGCCGAAAAAGTAGGGACAGTAGGGTTACTGGAACCACACATATATTTTTATTTGGCCTTAGGTATGTAGTTTTAAATATTTTACCTCATGCATCGATCACTGAAATCTTATACTACTATAACACATGTACAGTAGTCTGAGCTGAAATCTCAATATAAAAAAACCAAAACTACCACACATTTGACTCTTGGGTTTTGAGGTATACTGCAAATCACAAGGATACTAAATAAAGGATATTTAATATGACTAATCTGCAGTAAGCACCAAGAATTGATGCTTAAAGGTAAGTCCCTTCTTGTTCTTAGTGCAGATGAGTCAAACTCCTAAATTATTTAAAATATATTAAAAGCATATTTTTTAAGATTATAGATTCTGTGTCCAGCCAGCAAAGATCATCAAGGGACGGTGCAAGAGAATATGAAATTCTTTTTACAATAAGACAATTTATCCTCATGCTATATATATAGATTATGCCATTTAGAATGCACTTAATGAAACTAACAATTAAATAAATAAAGGATTACTGTTGTAACAATTGTTGATTGCCATAAAAGGCTGATTAGTATTGAGAATGAAATAAAAAATATGACCAACAGAGTACAGTATATTATAACTATCTATAATCTATGTACATTGTAATCTATGTATAAAGTATCTGCATTGAGTTGCATCTGAAATAGTAAAATACTGACATATTATATCTTTTCCAGGTCAATTATCTGTATTGAATGGCTGGAGAATACAAACCTAGTACAAATGTATATAGAGGAATGAAGAGGCCTCACATATAACTGACTGTCTTTGGGTAATTTTATTATTAATAAAAAATTGAGAATGGAAATGGGGTATGTGTCAAAGAGACAACAACCTGACAAAAGAGCAGAAAACAGCCAAAGACCACCAATAGATCTACAACACACTGTGAAAATCCTGCACACAGAGGCATGCTTCAGCTGCCACCTAAACAAAAATAAATGTGTACAGTCTACTCCTGGTAACATGGGGTCAAGGTGATAATGAATGTTATACTACATGTATACTACAAAATATATAAATGAACTAAAATTAAAAATCATACAAGACTAACAAAGGCAAGAGGCTCCTGACTTGGGACATACGCGAAAATGTGTAGGGGTTAAACATGTTTTGAAAGATCTCAACCTATCCAGCTAGCCATTGTAGAAAAACAAAAACAATAGGCACAGTAAATCTCAGTTTAAAGAAGTCATATTTAGTCCTATGTAAGAATAGGAAACAAAACAAACTAAGCAAAATTACCATACATAAATTTACAAAGGACTACTAGCAGTTACTGACATGTTCCTTAGACATATGTGAACTTAACTAAATGTCATACACTATATATGTTTTATCACTTTTTTACTTCTTTTTTTTTTAGCATATGAAATATATCTTGAATATATTGTACCAATGATTTTTATAAGAATATTTTATATGTACCCTAATACCGGTAGGACATGATTTACATGTACCAATAAGAAAAATAATTTCTTTGGTTTTATTCCAATACAGATGCATGAAGTCAGACTAAATGTTTTTGAACCTTGCATATCTACTTGAACTTGTTTCTTAATTTTGCAAAATTACTTTATTCAGTAAAATTTCTAAACAAATGTATAGTTTTGTAGACATTGGTCTCATACAAATTGCATTTCATTAAACTTGGGCAAATTATATTTCAGCAAAAGGCTTTGCCATCAAATACATGTATTTCATCTCGGAAGAAAAAGAACAACAGTCCTGATGATGGTGACAGGTCAAATTAATCTAACAGGTAACACATACATGACATATTGTTTTAAGGCTTTTCCATTTAAACATACATGCATGCATATTGGGACGAGGGAAGACACTTAGAGATCCAAAGTTACAATGTGGAGTGGGGTTAATTCCAATGAAAATGTTAGTGAAATTCTCAATTGGCTTCTATCAGTTGATTATTGATTGACTTTATTAACTTAATATTTCTGTGACAATTGTACATGTAATAACAATTAGCCACTTCATGATATCCATTACCAAAAATGTTGTGTGGTCTGATTATAACCACAGAATTTACTTTGCTTTTCAGATACTAGTGAAGAAATGAAGAAACAAGAGTAGACACCATTTGACCAACTGTGCTTACAATACTTGTGCAATAGTTGTAATTGATGTTCATACTACATTGTAGTATCATACATGTATGATAATACATTACAGCATCCACAGAATTATCATCTTGGTCGACAATGCCTCTCATTTCTTAATAAATTGCATTTGTTATTTTGATTGTATGATTTTCTAAAAAGACTTTTTTGTTATTAATGGAGTAGAATGTTGAAAAACAAATGACAAAGATCATTGCTAAATGAAGTGCAAGTACTTTTTTAAAGTTTTAAATAGACAATTAATTAGTATGGTTTTTGAGCGATTTAAAATAGATATTTCAATATGTTTCCAGTACACTAATAAGCACTTTATCACACAATCAGTGGCAGATCCAGAAATTTTCATAAGTTGGGGCCCACTGACTGCCTAAGAGGGGGTCCGGCCAACTCCAGTCATGCTTCAGTGATTCCCTATATAATCAACCAGATTTTTTTCCAGAAAAGGGGAGGCCTGGGCCTCCTGGCCCCCCTCTGACAATACCATGAAAATAAATTTGCTGTAGCTATTTGTTGTATTTCGTTTTCATTGTTTATTTCTGACATAAAACCCCCTTAAAAAAATACAATTTGAAACTAGAAACACTTATCCTAAAAATTGCATTTTAATATTAAAACCAAAGAGAATGAAGAAAGAGCACTATCAAGTGTACCTTCATTTGATTCTGAAAAATATTCATTACATTGAATGCTTATAATTATCAGAATAATGAGATATGGTATGATTGCCACTTAGATTTATATCCACCAGAATTCAAATATTGGGCATTCAATTTGTAGGTCACCTTTCAACCTTCAACAATGAGCAAAATCCATAGCCTATAGTAAGCTTTAAAAGGCTCTTAACATGGCAAAAAAAACATTGTTTATCTAACTGATATTTCTAAATTACTGAATGTTCAATTGTTATGATGGAGAAAATAAGTGGCATTACAGTTTATCATGTTTCTGTCATGGACACAAAGACCATCTAGGAGTTTTCCAAATGCCTACTTTGGACATTCAAACAACAAGTAGGAATAAAAGAATCCACTTTAGTGTTGAATATATTAAATTGAGAATAGAGATGGGGAATGTGTCAAAGAGACCACTAAGGAGAAGAAAACAGCAAAAGGACACCAATGCGTCTTCATCACAGCGAAAAAAATCCAGCTCACACAGGCAGGCTTTAGCTGGACTCTAAACAAAATGTGTACTAGTTCAGTGAAAATAGATGTCATACAAAACTTCAAAACATATAAATGAACTAAAATTGAAAATCCTACAAGGCTATATAACATGTATAAAAATAAGAAGATGTATAATTTCCAATGAGACAACTCTCCACAAGAGACCAAATGATAAAGAAATTAAACGACTATAGGTTACTGTACATCCTTCAACAATGAGCAAAACTCATACAACGTAATACCACTATACAGTTGTATAAAGATGAAGGAAAAATAAACATGAACAATCGACAACCACTGAATTAGAGGCTGTTGCCTTGGGACAGGCACATACATACATAATGTGGTTGGGTTAAACATGTTAGCGTTATCCCAACCCTCCCCCTAACCTAGGACAGTGGTGTAACAGTGCAACATAAGAACGAACTATAAAAAATCAGTTGAAAAAGGCTGAAGTCATCAGATGGATACAAATAGAAATACTACATAGAGTGGACGGGTACTTGTATATCCCAACAACAAAGGTACATTTGAGTATGATTGCCAATGAGACAACTCAATCAAAGTTCAAATAAAGTGGATGTTAGCAATTATTGCCAACTGTAGTCTTAAACCATGAGTAAAACCCATATCATATAGTCTGCTGTTAAAAACCCAGACATAAATTATAAGAACAATTCAAATGAGAAACTTTGCCAACCACGGAAATTTACTTTTCAGAAAATACACAATTAAGGAGCCCCTGAGATGAACCCTGGTTTTTGGTAGGGTTTGTGTTGCTTTCTTTAGTTTTTATACGACCGCAAAATTTGAAAAAATTTTCGTCGTATATTGCTATCACGTTGGCGTCGTCGTCGTCGTCGTCGTCGTCGTCGTCGTCGTCCGAATACTTTTAGTTTTCGCACTCTAACTTTAGTAAAAGTGAATGGAAATCTATGAAATTTTAACACAAGGTTTATGACCACAAAAGGAAGGTTGGTATTGATTTTAGGAGTTTTGGTCCCAACATTTTAGGAATTAGGGGCCAAAAAGGGCCCAAATAAGCATTTTCTTGGTTTTCGCACTATAACTTTAGTTAAAGATAATAGAAATCTATGAAATTTTGACACAAGGTTTATGACCACAAAAGAATGGTTGGGATTGATTTTGGGAGTTTTGGTTTCAACAGTTTAGGAATTAGGGGCCAAAAAAGGGCCCAAATAAGCATTATTCTTGGTTTTCGCACAATAACTTTAGTTTAAGTAAATAGAAATCAATGAAATTTAAACACAATGTTAATGACTACAAAAGGAAGGTTGGTATTGATTTTGGGAGTTTAGGTCCCAACAGTTTAGGAATTAGGGGCCAAAAAGGGACCCAAATAAGCATTTTTCTTGGTTTTCGCACCATAACGTTAGTATAAGTAAATAGAAATCTATGAAATTTAAACACAAGGTTTATGACCATAAAAGGAAGGTTGGTATTGATTTTGGGAGTTTTGGTCCCAACAGAATAAGGGGCCCAAAGGGTCCAAAATTAAACTTTGTTTGATTTCATCAAAATTGAATAATTGGGGTTCTTTGATATGCCGAATCTAACTGTCATGACTGTGTATGTAGATTCTTAACTTTTGGTCCCGTTTTCAAATTGGTCTACATTAAGGTCCAAAGGGTCCAAAATTAAACTTAGTTTGATTTTGACAAAAAATGAATCAGTTAGGTTCTTTGATATGCTGAATCTAAAAATGTACTTAGATTCTTGATTATTGGCCCAGTTTTCAAGTTGGTCTTAATCGGGGTCCAAAATTAAACTTTGTTTGATTTCATCAAAAATTGAATAAATGGGGTTCTTTGATATACCAAATCTAACTGTGTATGTAGATTCTTCATTTTTGGTCCTGTTTTCAAATTGGTCTACACTAAAGTCCAAATGGTCCAAAATTAAATTTAGTCTGATTTTAACAAAAATTGAAATCTTGGGGTTCTTTGATATGCTGAATCCAAAAATGTACTTAGATTTTTTATTATGGGCCCAGTTTTCAAGTTGGTCCAAATCAGGATCTTAAATTATTATATTAAGTATTGTGCAACATTACCTATCTTAATGTATATTTAATGATGATCATTAAATATACAATCTACATAGTATAACTTTTCTATCAATTATGTAATACTGAACAAAGCATTAAACAAAAATATTGAGCAATGATAAACCTTATATATTAAAACCCTGAGTGATACTTTAAAAAAGCAAACACCATTCATAAAAAGGGTTTGTATAAAACTATAAAAATCAGTTTTTTTTTATCATATATACATGACACTAAAAATGTTCACACTTCGACAAAATGTCTTACCCTGAGTATTAAATCATACGTATTTGTAAATGCCTTTATAATATACCACTGGAATGTAAATAAAAAAAAGAAACCACAGTTTAATACTATCATAACATATACAAATGGTACTAACAGATTTTCACCTTTAAGTAAGTTAAAAAGAAAACCCATATATATATATATATATATATTCATTGCACTAAAAGATTTTAACATAAACCTTCAATAAAAACCAATATGTTAAGGTTCACATTAAAACCACCAGGAAAACAACATCTTCATGTATTGTTTAAACAGTACATATTACTTAAACATGACAATATACCTACCAGCAATGTTATTTCAGAAACAATCTTACTTCCAAGTCTGTTATTTTTAGATAGATAATCACCAATTTAACACTTAAACACTACTAAAATGACAAGTTTTCTATGGGATACTGGTAGTATTAGAAAGAAAAACAAAGATTAAAATCTTTAGTTAACAAAACCAATTCAAATTGTTTATTTTATTTTTGAGACTGGAATATTTATAGAATCCTTTCTGTTTATCTACCCTTTAGACAACAGTGATGCTAACCTTGGTGATTGTTACTATTTTTTTAACAGCTACAGAATTATTTTTTCCTTCAAACATATATGAGTATTTTTGTTTTCATTTTGTTTTGTTTTTAGGAACTCTTCTTTTTTTATTTTACTGCAAATTGGAAATAGTATTTTCTGAATCCAAACTTAAAGTGGAGGTCTCAAAGTGCTGCCAAAAGCAGACCTGTCACCAAAAGAAATCTTTGATTTTTCACACTTCATCATGATAAACAAACTGTTGTGAACACAAGCAGCTCTGTTATTATCCAAAGTATGTAATAAAATAACATTAACAATAGTGGTATGTAATACTTAAAACAATAAAAAAAACATGTTTATGACTAGATATCAAAAATTATTTAGACTTATACAACATTCCCACAATATAGACCACTTAGTAATTCAGATGACAAGTTTACTACTAATATGTACATTATATATATTATTATTGAACTTATATATATATATCAATTCACTTTTACTTCATTACTTTAGAAATAATTTCAAAATCTTTCACAACTTTTTTTTGAGAATGTCTGTACCGTTCATTTATCATTTGGATGCATTAAAACAATGCAAACTATGCAATACCTGTAATATGTTTAAGGAGGAAATGGACAAATTTATAGACTGCATTCCACTAGTCGTTCAAAGATTTTTTATAGACTCTTTAGTGGAAACATTCCATTGTATTATTCATTCACCAGGACACATGTGGTTCTTCCACTTATTCAAAAGATGTGCTCAGTTTTTGGAGAGTCTTTTTACAATATGTAAAAGGATGAATACCAGTATAAGCCTTCAGATAATGGAGGTGATAATTAATGTGGCAAATGACAGGTAATCGACTTAAAATTAATAAAAATAAAACAACAATTTTCCAAATTTCCTTTGTAATTACAATTCATAAATTTGAAATCTGTCTGGGCGTCTTCTCACACGCTGTCCCCTTCTTATCTGAGGTATAGGTTGTAGTGCTCTTCTCTGTCTATGTTGTCGAACAGGGGGGGGGGGGGGGGGGGGGGTGAGGTATAGGTTGTAGTGCTCTTCTCTGTCTATGTTGTCGAACAGGGGGGGTGAGGTATAGGTTGTAGTGCTCTTCTCTGTCTATGTTGTCGAACAGGAGGGTATGGTTGTTGAATGGGTTGTGCAGGAGGGTTTTGTTGTGGAACTGGCTGTGCAGGAGGGAGTGGCAGGGGTGGCATTAAAGGGTTTCTCTGAATAATTTCTAACAGTTGTCGTCCACTGTATATAATTGTTACCAGTACTATAAGGACGACTTCTAAATAGTCTGAAATTTAAATTCTTAAAATTCAGTCATTTCAATGGAGTTTTTTAATTTTTGCCAAGTCTGAATATATACCACATCAGAATCTGTATCTATAGTTGTAACATTCCTTGTTTTCCTCCAAATCCATACAGATATCAACATTACGATTGTGATAACTGTAAGAAAGAAAAAGGAAGACCTAAATCAGTTGAGAAAATTTATTAATTTTTAAAATGACTGGGGACTTCCTGCATAGGAAGAAAGATGCCACTTTCCACATTATGACCCCTACAACCCCTCTTGCAAAAACATCTAGTCTTTTTACACAAACACAACAAAACTGAAATTTACATATGAAAGTGTACTACATAAAAGATAAAAGAGAATTATATTTTTTTAAAGAAACAGAGGTAAACAAATCTCATTGAAATGAGCAATGAGAGAAAACCAGGACATTTTAATACATGTGTAGAACGTTTCATTCTTTGATGAAGGCTTTTAGCAACTTACATTTTTCTATAAATAGAAAACATTGTAAAATGTTTCGTTGATTATAATATGTCTTCAATTTCATGGACTGATAACTTAGAATACATATTATCTTCTCCAAATATGTATATATTAACAAACTTAGTAAGATAAAACTTAGCACTATTATCATTATAAATATGAACAGAGAAAGAATATTTATATATTTTAAAGTCATTGTACCTGTAACAGTGGTAATTGTAGTTGCAATCCATGCTATAGGGATCTTCGTATTCTCATTCTGAAACAAAATTTACTTCATTAAAATTCTTATTTTTATAACTCATAAAGCTCTTAATAGACTTACATGATACAAGTTCTACATTTTGGGTTGTAATATACATGTACTAATTATTTTCTCCAAACTTGAGCTATTTTTTTAACTAATGTATGCAGATATGTGTGTATATATATATCTTAAACTCTAAACTTGAGTTATTTTTTTTAAACTATGCAGATATGTGTATATATATCTTAAACATTGTAGGCTAGAAAATAACGCATAATGAACAACACAATGGTCATGGTGGTGTGTGCAGATTTTTGAAGTTAGCAGAGTCACTTGACATCTGTCAAATATAAAATATATTGTTACTTTTTGTTTACTTACTTTATATAAATATATCAAATCAACAATCAATGAAACAAATCACATTATATTGTTTTTTTTTGGGTTTTTTTGATGGGGCTAAACGTCACTTTTTACACCATGAGTAATTTCATGACGGTTAGTTTTATTGATGGAGGAAACAGCAAACCTGCTGCATACAACTGACAAACCTTATCAAAAATGGTATAAAATTTAAACCTTAATTTT
This sequence comes from Mytilus edulis, assembly GCA_019925275.1. Lineage (NCBI taxonomy): Eukaryota > Metazoa > Mollusca > Bivalvia > Mytilida > Mytilidae > Mytilus > Mytilus edulis. The sequence goes on along the minus strand of JAHUZM010000015.1, from coordinate 6,343,759 downwards.
ACGACTACCCAACCAAGATACTGTATAATAAATAGTATTTAATTGTTTTAATCAACTATGGGTTTCTTGATTGAGTCAATAAACTATTTATTTTTGAATTTGATGCACATGTACCTGAGCATGTTGAGTAATGGTACTAGTTTCAACATAACCATCATCATAAGTCATATAGCCATTGTCATGTGTAGTGCTCATAGCACCCTGGTTTCTACTCTTGGCTTGAATTGTGGCCATGATAGTAGTTTTAGGGAGCTACCATTTGATTTTTATGGGGGGGGGGGGGGGGGGGGGGCTAGGATGAAAAATTTTGTCCTGCATTTTTTTTTAGCTGTAATCTCTGTCCTGCCTTTTTATTTTTCACTCTGTTCGGTCCTGCCTTTTTTTTTTTTAGTTTATCCTGACTTTTTTTTACCTAAATTGTCGTCCTGACTTTTTTTTTTAGCAAGTGTCTCATCCTGCCTTTTTTTTTACTCAAAACTCCTGTCCTGCCTATTTTTTTCAAATTTCATCCTAGCCCCCCCATAAAAATCAAATGGTAGCTCCCTTAATCCATTCATCTGTGCTCACTGCAGTAACACCGTCTCTTGTAGAAAAGATTGTTGTCTTCTCTGCACCAACACCGTCTCTTGTAGAAAAGATTGTTGTCTTCTCTGCACCACTATTTGTAATTGTGGTCTGATCACCCTGTATAAAATATTTTTAAACTAGTTAACAATGTTAAATAGATATAAAAATAAACAACGTAGCAATAAAATAACTTACTTGATTATATTGTTAACAAATCTAAAAAACAAAATTGAGCCTGAATAAACATGTAGCAAAATTTTGATCTGGATGCAGATATTTTCAATCCAGTTTTCTAAATCATCAAATGTGACTTGAGCTTTATATTATAATTTGTACGCATTACCCACTGCATTTTTATGCACCTTTTCTTTAGCCAATAGCTTTTTATGTAAAATGAATTAAGTACACTGTTTCTTGAAAAACTTCAACTGAAGATTACATATTATGTTGTGAAATAACACCCGCATCTTTTCAAAATAGACCACGTACCTTTTTCGTCATTTCCGTAGTTAATATGTTTCAACCACTCTCTACTCTCTATTTCACCATTTTGTATTGTTTGATATACATCAGATACAGATTTCACTGATATGTCGGTATTTTTCGCTTTTTTATTTGTCTATGTAATTTTAGATGTTCTATTCTTCCTGCAAAAAGAAAAAAGATGCAAAATTTTAAAATATAAAAGTCAAAAAACGGTAAATCGCTCTGAATCTGGCTAGCTGCAATATGATCTAAGGTACGTTGTTTGAAGACTGACAGATTACCATCGGTATACCAAAATACAATCTATAAAGATGCTTCGTAATATTAACTAATTAAGTGGTGATATAAACTTGGACATAAACACGAAGAACAATTAAATAAGTAGATAACATAAAAAAAATACACTGTATTAAAAAAAATTAATCAGATCTATGTGAATAATTAGTCTCATATACTGTGAACAGCAAAATTTTTCCATTTACCTGTGTGACGTACTGAAAAAATATTTTTAGTTATTGTCCGGTGACATTAATTCCAATAAATTTTTTACCACTGGCACTTTCTAAATTTGTAACCAGTTAACACACTATTCATAAATCATGCTATTAGAGCCTGTTCAAAGTCAGGAAACATTAATTTTACCATCTAAATGATCTAAATGTATGTTATATACAAAAAATTTTGCTATAAAAATATTTTTATTGAGCTTTGAGTATAAGTGTGTGCCCAATGATATATGAATATAGTTGCAGAGAAAAGTGACCATTTTTTTAGAATGTAGTACAGAAAGTCACAGGACAAAAAGTCACAGACAAAAAGTCACGGACAAAAAGTCACAGGACAAAAAGTCACAATTCTTTTTTTCTGATTGTTTATTTATTTATGCTAATGCGGCGTAAAGCAACCAACAATCAATCAATCAATCTGATTATTTTCTTTGAATAAAAAACGTTTATTTCTACAAAAATATTTTTGTATTTTTCTTGAACTATTGTATATAAACCAACTTTGTAAACAACATTTATCAAAAAATATCAAAGATGATTAAATAATTGTTAAAAAAAAACAAAATGTCAAAGTGGCTTGCCACTAAAATGGCTTCATCGTGCCAAGAAATCTTTCTTTTGCACGATTAAAACTAAATAAATCTTTAGTTTCCAAATATAATGACACATTTCCTAAACTTTATTATGGATATATGTATTGAAAAGTAAATATTTCATGATATTTCTCTTACATATTCAGACAATTGTCAACATATTATTTGTGACTTTTTGTCCTGTGACTTTCTGTCCGTTTACCTTTTTTACACTGAAGAAGATTCAAATCAGTGAGTGGATGTGACTATTGATCTCTATATATCTAAAGGAAAAAGTCCTGTATGCAGTCAGGCGACATAAAAAAGTATTAAAAACTTCAAGTTACAGTTGTATATTAAATCAATTTACCTATTGCTGAAAGAAGTAACGATAGAAATTCTGGACAGTGTTGTAGTATTTCTTTGCCTATGTCTATGAACCAATTTCTTTAACTTAGGTATTTGGCACTCGACTTAAACAACACACTTTTGCCAAGTTTACATACTGATGGAATTTGCTTATCGAGACCATCATGACTGTCGTACGAATTGATACATGCAGATGCTTCCTTAATAAAATCTTCTGCGATTTTTTCACTGGTTTCCAGAGCTTTGTCCATGTTGTTTGGAATGAAATATTCATGCTCCGGCAATAACACTACTTGATCCTCTTCCTGATGTTTTATGACATTATGTTGTGAGTATGCATGTTCTAAATCTTTACTAAAATTTAGTTGCTGCCTAGATTTTTTTGCTACTCTAGCACCCTTTTCCATTTCGTCTAAATTTAAATTTCTTAGTTTTTCGACTGAATTTTCAATCTGATCAGCAGTACTGATTTTCATGGCAGAAGGAGGTGTTTTAGGCATCCTTTTAGTTCTAGAAGTAGTATGGTTTGATATAAAATTATCTAAATTTTGTTTAGCACGTCCTCTAAAATTATTGAAGTGTTTACATGCATTAGCACATTTTTCACAAATAAACATAAATTCAAGCAGACCTGAATCCTATTTTATATCTAATGTTGTTTCGATTGATCGTATATATCCTTCATTTGAAGCTTTATTTTTGAAAGGCAATGAAGTCTCAGTGTCACAACACAACAAACAGCACTTCCCCTGTGAGATGATAATGAATAATTCATGAATATGCATGAACATTTCATGAACTGTTCATGAACAGATTTCATGAACAGTTCATCATATCTTCATGAACATTTGATGAGCAATTCATGAACTGAAAATCGACAGTAATGTTCATGAACTTTAATGTTCATGAACAATTCATGAACAAGAAAGGTTCATGAGCATTTAAATGTTCATGAACAACAATGATCATGAACCCTTTCTTGTTCATGAACTTTGTTCATAAATTGTTCATGAACATTGAAGTTCATGAACACTTAAATCTTCATGAACCTTTCTTGTTCATGAATTGTTCATGAACATTAAAGTTCATGAACATTACTGTCGATTTTCAGTTCATGAATTGTTCATCAAATGTTCATGAAGATATGATGAACCATTCATGAAATCTAATCATGAACAGTTCATGAAATGTTCATGACTATTCATGAATTATACATAACTGTCTGAGAGGGAGAAAAATGGGTGTTTTAAATGGATGGAATATCCTCCAGGACAAGCTGAAAACACTGTATTTTAACCTTTATCTCTGCATTTTCATGGCAGGAAGGATAAGATGCAACAAAATCTCAATTCAATTACAGTTTTAATGAACTGAAAGTCAACTTTCTTAACAATTTTTTTTTCTCAACACCTTTTGTACGTTCTGAATTTTTTCCACCATTAGTTTTCTCGAGAACTTTTCTTGATACTTAGCCCCCAAGATGTCACTCATAACATGAAGTTTTGTTTGGTCCATTGGTGGCCTTGGACCAGCAAATGAACATTTAGAATTTTTTTTTCCTGTAACAGATTGTGATGTTATTTCTTCCGAGGTAAACATCTTCCTCAATAAAATATCAATGGCGGGTTGACATGATTCCACATGTTCTATGCTTAGTTTCAGCTCGTTTAATGTAAATCCATTGTACTTAATTGGATCGGACATTTCAGAACAATTTGTTGTGTCATTTCCTGCTTTACTCGAAGAAGGACGCTTTTCTTCTAGTTTTTCTACCCGTCTCTTTAATCTCTTTACTTGATCTTTCAGTTCTTTAATCTCTGAGTCTGTATCAAGAGATCTTTTTCCAATGCTACAATATACAAATACTGAACAATTATGGAAAAGAAAAATGACTTTTGTACAAAATATTAATTATGCCAAATTTAAAAATTTTTCATCAAACAACAAAAAAGTGGGGTTTCAGATGAGTAAGCAACAATTTTTATTATTTATTTTTTTTTTTCACTAAACTATGCCAACCCGATGGATAAAACTTTTTCAAGAGCTTGTTAAAAAAAATGTCAATAAAATCATGGTATGCAGCAATGGATAGGGCTGTTTCACCTTTCCTGGCCTCATCAGAATTCTTTGAATTTGGTTGCAAATAGATCCTTACTGGTATTCCCTATTTTTTTGCCCCGCCTAAGAAGTAGAGGGGCAGATAGTTTTTTGGTATGGCTTATGTCCGTCCATACTTCTGGTTAAGGTTTAGATTGAAGGTAGCCTTTACCATGAAGGACATTTGATATTGAAGTTAATTAAATTCGCTCTCAGCAGTAAATAATCAAGTTCACCTAAATAAGTAAATACAATTTACCTGTACAAGTAAACCACAAAAAGTGAATTATATTTATGGCAAAACAGTGTTTCCTATTTATACAAATATTATTCAATTTATAAGACCCTATGAAAGGTAATTAAAGACATCTTAACATTAAAATCTTGATGCGATAATGATGCATGCTGTAGACTTATAGCTTTCATGTTAATTGATATTATAAATCCCAAAGGACTTAAATCTTTGACAAGTGTGCGCCTCAACAAAAAGACTGTGCGCCTTGACAATAATGAATATTATGTAAAGATCTAAAATAAATCTATACCAGAAAATTATCAATGACCCTTACAAAACTTTCTTTCATGACACAATAAAGGGAGAAAGTTCCTACATTTTCTGTCGAATCACTTGTACAAGTAAAATGAATTGAATCAATTTGAATGCTGAAATTGTTTACTCCTGTAGCTTCATCAAGTAAATATTTTTCACTTTCCCAAGTGGGACCCCTGAGACTGTATGCAAATGATTTTTTAAATTGTTTTATAGAAGCCCCCAAAAAAGGAGAACATGTAATGAACATAAACATAAACAAATTTTGCTATTTAATTGCCATTAAAATTCACATTAATTTTTACCTGTCAGTCGCCAACTGCAAACAAACATAATTTTATTTTTGGCTTTTAATATTAAAATACCTTTTGCTATACTGAAATTGTTCTAGGGCGTCCTTCCAACTCCTTGTATTTTCCTTTTCCTCACTTGAGCTAGTACGAGGTGACATTGGACTCAAAATTGATTCAGAATCAGTAGATTCTGAGCCTGCAATGAAATAATGTAAGACTGACATTTCTACAATGTGTTGTTAATTCTTTAAATTCATATATTTTGAACACTATTTTGGAATTTTTGAATCGGAATGCTAACTGATTGATTAAATTGAGTTTTATGCCATTTTCACTAGTTTTTTTTCATCGATTTTGACGGAAACCAACGGAAATAGTGGAATGTAATGTCCATATCTAAAACCATAAAGTGTATCAAGTTGGCCAAAGAACATTTAAATAACAATTTCATGAACAATATGTTCATTTTTAGCTCACCTGGCCAAAATTTATTTTTGAAGATTTATAGAACTCAAACGGACTACAGCTATTGTTTTAACAGGTAAAGTAATGCTTTTGATCGAAAAAAATTGGTGCTTTTGATTTACACGAAAAAAATGTATGATGGCCGTTAATATGAACATGGATGCAAAATAATGATTAATAGCAATCACTATGTCCTTTCGACCAGGTTTGGTAACCAGAGGCTCTCCAAGAGCCTGTATCGCTCACCTGGGCCATGACTTGTTGACAGCAGCTATCTTGGCTCAAACTGTATCTACCAGACACAAAAAGGGACAGTCCAAAAACTACTGTAACCAAGAAGATCTTTAAAATACATTTCCAAATTGATGTTAAACTATGTTCCCCACTGGCCGCCATCTTAGATTAAATACAGACCTGTCAGTCATAATATTTAAAGGGGATTACCCAAGGACTATTGTGACTATGTTTGGTTCCAATTGGCTGAGTAGTTTCAGGAGGAGACTTTCCCCATAGGGTCCAATGTTAAACTATGTTCCCTGCTGGCGACCATTTTGGATTAGGCGCGGAGCCGCGCAGACACAATTTTTAAAGGTAACCACCCAAGGACTATTGTGACCAAGTTTGGTTCCAATTGGCCCAGTGCTTTCAGAGTAGAAGATCTTTGAAAAAAGTTTACGCCGGACGCAAAGTGATGGCAAAAGCTCACCCTAGCATAGCCAGGTGAGCTAAAAATGATTAAATCAGAAAATGGGATTCCCAGTAGTACAATAGTAAACCTGTGGCCTAAACTTCACCCTTTTTTGACTTATATAAATAGAAATGGCTTCATCATGAGTTTTACTAAAATTATCTATATACCTCAAAATTACTCCGTACTATCAGCATAAGCCATGGATCTGTAAAATTAGCCATGACACTGTAAAATTATACATTTTTAAGGCATCCTGCTGAGAAAATGGCTAATGTTAGGGAGTCACATAGCAGTGAGCCTTTGATCTTTAAGTCTTACAAAAAATGTCTACTTTTATAGATCCAAGGCTTAAAATCTACAGGTACAAAATTTCTACCACAGACAAATCAAAAGACATTCTGTTTCCTGAACTGTGGCATATCACATGAAAGCAGGCTGTTTAGAAATAAAATAGACAGCATTTAACATTATCTCATACCTTCATCTACAGACGATGTTTCAAAAATGGCATTATTCTTTTCTTTTCTTTGTTTGACATCCTGACTGGATTTAGCAGAATTTAAACTAGAATCAGCACCTGCAATGAAATTATTACTTTAGTATAACATTACAAACTAGAGGAAGGGATCTTTCAATCCGACACAGGAAGATTATCATTTAGGGAAAAATAATTAAGGATGTTCGCGTGTGACGTCACGTTTCTGACTCTTGGAAAATATTTTGTAAGTCATAAGAAATCTATTAAACTTTTCGAATGACTTATTTCAAAGGTTTATACAGTAAAATATTTTAAAAAGTTAAATATTCCTTCCACAATTTTTTAATACATGTACTGTATACTGTTTTCCCAATTTATTTCCGATGAAAAATCCAGAGATAAAATTTTCCTGCCAAAACTTCCTATTTTTCAAGTGATCATATCTCAAAAACAAGCACACAAACATGAAAAAATAAACTAGTTAAAAATACTAAATATATGAAAATCTTGTTATTTAATTGAACTTCAGTAGCGATTATCCTCAAGTATATTCTTTCACAGCCAGTGTCAGTCACTGTTTTGTCAGTATTTGTATTTTTTTTCCTTCAACCCCTTTAATTTGGGCCCTTGTTTCTTGAAAACGGTAGATGTTACCTCAAATATGTAGACATACCCAAGTTTTGTAATTTTATTAGTCATATATTGAAATAAACCACATTAAAACTAGAGTTACTGTGGCCTAATGGGCCACAGATACCCCCTGCAAAATTTCAATGTCTCGTCAAACAGGAAGTGGCCAATGCCACAGATATGAAAATCGCTTACACATTACAAGTCAATATGATGCTTCAGACCAAATATCAAATCATTCCTTTCATCAAGAGCTGAGAAATCCTGGACAGAAATTTAACTTCAGACGAACGGAAATGCTGAACACTATATACCACCCGCTAAAGCGGGGGTATAATAAAATCTCAGTATGCAAATAATATGTGAAAAAGCTCAAATTGGTAGATCTCTTGCATATAGTCATAAGATAAAATAGTTCCAAAATATTGGCCTTCTAATAAAAGCAAAAAATTTTTCTACCTAATGATAATCTTACTGTATGAGTGGTAATTTTAAATAATTGGCAAATGTTTACATAATTTGTTCATACCTTCATCTACAGACCATGGTTCAAGAATGGCATTATTCTTTTCTTTTCTTTGTTTGGCATCCTGACTGGATTTTGCAGAATTACTAGAATGAGGAATGGCATTATTCTTTTCTTTTCTTTGTTTGGCATCCTGACTGGATTTAGCACAATTACTAGAATGAGCACCTACAATGAAATTATTACTGAGTTAATAAATGAACATGAGACCATAAAACATATGTTCTCTTCAACTGCGATTAATTTAAATGGGCTGGATGGCCATTTCGGCAAATAATGCCTAGTCAGCAGCTCTTGGGACCTAAAACGTAAGGAATCTGTTACCAAAAATACTGCAAGTGTCTTGAACCTAAAGAATCTTAAGGAATAATAATGCCAAAAATAGCTAAGGAAAGAACTACGATGGAGGGAGTTCATCCTTTGAATTTCAAATTTACATTATTTTAGATATTGTTATTATTTTATATAAATAGGGTATACACATGAGACATAATCTCATGTAAAACTATACCACACCCAATAAAAATAAAGAGCATACAAGAAGCACTGTTGTATGATTTTTCCCATAGGGTCCTATGTTAAACTATGTTCGGCTGTGGCGGCCATCTTGATTTTTAGATCGGCAAAAATAGTTTTGTAGAGGTCCACCCAAGGATCATTCATGCCAAGTTTGGTCAAACTTGGCATAGTGGTTTCAAAGAAGATCAATGTTAAATGTGGACGGACGGACGCAAAGTGGTGGCAAAAGCTCACAAGACCCTTCCGGTCATGCAAGCTAAAAATATTAAAGACCAACCAGCCGTAAATTTTTGGCATTTCCGGAATTTTTTCATAACTTTTCGGGAACAGAACTGCGAATTATTTTCAGTAAACAAAATTGCAGCGGTGAAAATGGAGCAATGCTAATCTTTTTAGCATGTTCTGTCTGTTGAATTCATTACCATATGCTTACATATTTTGTTCATACCTTCATCTACAGATGATTTCTCAAGAGTGGAGTTATTCTGTTCTTCTCTTTGTTTGGCATCCTGACTGGATTTAGCAGAATTACTAGAATTAGCACCTACAATGAAATTATTAGCAAGTGTTATATTACAAAAAATCAAAAGCTGGCGTCTAAACACCAAGAATGCACCAATTTTTCTGTGTGATTTTTTTGTGTCACACAAAAATTCTTAATGAAATTTATTATGTACATGTACAAAATATATAATATTAAATAACAAGCACATAATCTTAAACACCAAGAACCTGTCAGTCTTTTCCAACACCAAGGCTGGTGCATTATATTTGATTATCGGTTTGCTCTGTACTGGCTTTTAGTGAACTGATTGTTGGCGTTCTCAAGGTGCTCAAAGCCTTTATTTTCTATTTTGTTCTTTAAGGAATTAAGGCCAGAATCAAATAAAATTGCATTTATTTTGTAGTATATAAAAAAAAATGCCTTCTGAGTCCTTTTACACACGAATCAAATAAATATTATGCATTTTGTATTGTAGTTGTATAAAAAATGCCTTCTGAGTCCCATTATACTGTAATATCATACTGTACCATACATGTATTTTTAGAATCAAGAATGGAATGCAATTTTTTTGTAGTTTTTAATATCTGCATGACCATAACACATTTTTGTCAATTGTGTATGATGCGCAAAAGCGCTGCGCTTAATACGAAAAATGTTCACACGGTCCAAGCTTTTACACTATTGAATTCAGTCCTTATAATTACATTCGGAATCATGAAAAATAAAACTAATTACAATTCAAAGAAATTGAAGTTGAAACTAAAAAACATTTTTCTTACTTGGAATTACTTAATGCAATTGTTGTTTAGAACGACGTCGTCATTAGTACTTGCTGGTGAATTTCATTTAGATATGAAACATCATTTGATTGGTGACGTAAAGGTCTATAAACCAATCAGATTGTTCAGAAATAATGAAACGCACATCGAATGTGATAATTACTCGTAAAGGACTTTTAATTTTTTAAGAAAATAATTATAAATGAAAAAAAAGGTGTTATAACAATAGTATGGCATGAAATCTGTACCATAATGTGGCCTAAATTTTTTTTGGCCATATAACAAAACTAATCAGCCCTCAAAGTAGAAATTTTTTCAAGGTGGCCTTTTGGCCACCAATCATAAAATTTTAGTGGCCAATTGTTAATTTTAGTTGCCAAATTAACATAAATCAAGTATTTTTTCCAAAAAGTTAGTGGCCAGCTGGCCACCAACAGTTGAGTTTTGGTGGCCAATCTCAAAATTTAGTAGGTTTTGGTCACCATTTAGTAGACAAAATTGAGGGCTCAGCTAATGTTACCATTTTTCTCTGACTGTTTTTCTGTTTCTGTTTGTTTTGTCACAGAGTTTATGATTTCATCCATGTTTGTTTCCAGATGTTTTCTGTCTTCTGAAAAAAAAAGGAAATAATTTCATAGTGTTTTGAAAAGGGGACCACATAAACAACATTCCTCCATAGTTTAAGTTACACAATTGGAAATAAGCTTTAAGCTTTAATTGGTTATCCTTGAGTTAACTCAACTCAGGCATTGAAAATTCAATAAGTAAGTAAATTTTATTGCAAGGTAGCTCACTCCACATTTTGGAATTTTGGAATACGAAAAATGTTCACACCGTTCAAGCTTTTACACTATTGAATTCAATCCTTATAATTACATTCGGAATCATGAAAAATAAAACTAATTACAATTCAAAAAAATTGAAGTTGAAACTATAAAACATTTTTCTTGTTTGGTATTACTTAACGTATTACTTGGTATTACTTGTTGTTTAGAACGACGTCGTCATTTAAGCACTTGCTGGTGAATTTCATTAAGATATGAAACATCATTTGATTGGTGACGTAAAGGTCTATAAACCAATCAGATTGTTCAGAAATAATGAAACTCACATCAAATGTGATAATTACTCGTAAAGGACTTTTAGTTAAATTTTTAAAGAAGAAATTTTTAAATGAAAAAAGGTGTTATAACAATAGTATGGCATGAAATCTGTACCATAATGTGGCCTCAAAATTTTTAAGCCATATAACAATGCATTAAGGAAGAACCAATGTTACCATTTTTCTCTGACTGTTTTTCTGTTTCTGTTTGTTTTATCACAGAGTTTATGATTTCATCCATTTTTGTTTCCAGATGTTTTCTGTCTCCTGAAAAAAAAGAGGAAATAATTTCAGTGTTTTGAAAAGGGGACCACCTAAACAACATTCCTCCATAGTTTAAGTTACACAATTGGAAATAAGCTTTAAGCTTTAATTGGTTATCCTTGAGTTAACTCAAGCATTGAAAATTCAATAAGTTACAGTACATTTTATTGTAAGCTCACTCTTCACATTTTGGAATTTGTGTAAGATTTTCGAACTCCTAGGGTTTTATACATTTAAATGGTTTGAAAAATTTTGCACACTGACCCCCACTTTTTATTTCATAAATTTGTTCTATAGGTCAAATAAAGTCGCTAGACAAATTTCCTATTGCAGTTGACCTATAGAACAAATTTATGAAATAATATGCAGATATTAAAAACTACATGTCCATAGCACGTTTTTGTCATTGTGTATGATGCGCAAAAGCGCTGCGCTTAATACGAAAAATGTTCACACGGTCCAAGCTTTTAAATAAACAAAGACCTTGGAATGATTGAGATGATCCCAACAAGTAAACATATGTATGTCCATATATGGAACAGGCATGAAACAGGTGTTTGTTTTGATTTCTTCTATTGCCATTGATAATTGAAATGTGTTCACCTGTATTTTTCATGGGGCAATGTCAAATGAAATTTGAAAGAAATCTAATTTTGTGGATGTAATTAGATCAGTAAAAAAGATAGACTGAACAATTTGGCACGCAACAGTATATTTAAAAATCATTGCAAACCATGATTATTAGGATTAAGTACCCCTTTTTCATTCCAATGTTAAACCTATGGAAAATTTGTGGAAATTCTACCGTTTGAAATACGGCACTATTATTTGAAAATAGCAAATCAGATGTGGGGGTGTTTAGGCAGCGACCATTTGATTTTCTGGGGGGGGGGTATGGATTTTTTTCGCGACGCAACACGTCGGCGAAAACAATTTTTTTCATATCAATTTTAGCATTACGTAGAGTGGCAGCTGAGGGTGAAACAAACAAATTTTTTTCTCATGGTCTGAAACAAATTATTTTTTTCACAAAAAGTGGGAAACAAACTTTTTTTTCCAAAAAAAATCCAAAGCCCCCCCCCCCCCCCCCCCCCCCAGAAAATCAAATGGTTGCTGCCTTAGGGATAGTCCAAATAATTATGCGGTCTATCAGGTTTTTTTTTCAATTTGATTTTTTTTTGTTCCCCTCAGACGTCATAAAGCTAACCGTTATTTTGCGGCTGGACGTTGAGAATGAAATTTGTTCTCAACTTTTCAGACGTTTTTTTTCGCTGAAAACAATATCTGATGAAACGATTTTTATGTCAAAATATTCCTACCTGTATTTTGTTTACTCCGCCATCAATTGTGTCACAAAAGGGTCCTTAAATGAATCAAAATCGAGTAATTTACATCTCTGGTGGACATTTTAGATGAGCATCTTAAAACGTTGGAATGACGTGAAATGGTAAAGGCTATTCTACATGGCCAAATACGAGACGGCATACTTATTTGGACTACCTTAGGGAGTGCATTCCATTTATATATATTTTTGAGAAATCTGTTTATATCAGAAAAATCATACCGTGTTTCTTGATTATCCTTGCAGGATATATTTTTCCTTGGTACTTGGCGGATACATCCTGTTTTTCTTCATAATCTTCATAATCCCTTCTCGGGGAGACTATGGCGTTAAAGGAATGGATGCTGTAATTGTTCTCTTTGGTCCAAAGTAATAAAACATACATTTTTCTGGTGCCGTTTGAATTTTGCGATTCGGGTCTGCAATATTCTAGTGCGCCTAAATCTTAAAACCCGCGTGAATTGCGTCGGCCAATCGGATAGCGTTTTTGGAATTTCTGGTGTAACTGGCTAATCAGAGCTCACTTTACAGCACCATCTCGGAGTATCGCCCAATCAGAGCACAATTAACAGCATCATCTCGGAGAATCAATCAACATGGTCGTCATCATCAACAATGGACAGTGATCAAAGTAAAGAATCGGAATATTGTGTTGTTCAGGATGCAACTGGAAAAAATAGGTTCCAATGTAAAAGGTGTTACAGACAATTGTCGTCCAAGCACAGTGTATTATACCATTTGCATTCGGCACATAACATGAGTAAGTGCATAATAAATCTTGGGTTCGAGTCCGATTGCCAGCACTGGCAGCAGTCTGTGCCCTGACTAGTAAAAATTTTCCGGCCTGGTGAATCTTTGGTTCTGGCTAGTGACTTCTTCCAGGTAGAGAACTGGAGTCGTTAACGATTGTAATTTGTTCTGCATTTGTCATGCCCATGCCAGTCACACACAGCTGCTGCCCCTTGTATTTACAAATAAAATCCATAATGGGCTATTCCAGAAATAAAATGTAACCCCCCCCCCCCCCCTATGGAAGACATGCATAGTCAAATTTTTTTTCCTAGGAATTTTCTTTCAGATTTTGCAAAAATTACTGGATTTCCACCTATTTGTCTAACCAAATTTTTGTCTCAAGACTTATAAAATCTGGAATTCCAACATCTTCCATAGGGTTTGAGAACAAAAAATTGTCTGGAAATTCCAGCATCTTCCATAGGGGGGTTACAGACTATTTCTGGGACAGCCCAATGTACAACTAAAACTATTTACATGACTTTTTGGTTGAATACTTAAGAAAAACTTCTGAAGGGAGCAACCATTTAACTTCAAGGGGGGGGGGGGGGGGGGCTATGGTTTTTTTTTCAACGCTTTCAATCGAATTATTTTTTTCAAAATAATACACTATAGGTATGGGGAAAATCTGGAATCAAAATATTTTTTTTTGTCATCTGCTTGAACAGAATATTTTTTTTCAGCAAATTGGGAATCAGATTATTTTTTTAAGAAAAAACCATAGCCCCCCCTTGAAGTTAAATGGTTGTTCCCTAAAATGTGTTTTCGGGCTAGTAGATGAAAAAGTTTGGCACAGACTGTACCAGTTCGATTTTATCACTCAATACGAGACTTTAGAGATAAAAGTCTTTTGGGTTGAAGTTAAAAAAAACTATCCGGATGATGGGTCCTTTCAGAGACATTCTTTTATTCTCTGGTCCTATTTAATCTGCATAATTAAATCCTCACACAATCTCTAGTTCTCTTCTGCCAAGGAAAGTGTTACTTACCCTCCCCGAGTAATGAATTATAGTTAAGTGGTACCATTGCAAACTCGTACCAAGTTCAAGTCATACCACAGTAAACTCGTACCACCGAAAACTCGTACAACAGTAAACTCATACCAATGTCATCTCATACCAAACAAGATATATAATGTTATTTGGGAGTTTTTAGTGGTCCTCAAAAGTTGTGATACTGCTTGCAGATGATAAGAACAGTGAAGAATTATATTAGATTAAGTCCAGAGAAACCGAAGAGCAATCTTAAAAACATAAATCCCGAGACATTGGCTGCGCACTGGGCCCACAGAAAGACGGAGACAAAAGACAAAACAAACATGTATACACGCAAAACAAAAAACAAATGAAAATCACACACTCCAAGGACCACCAAACTTTCGGTTCAAGAGTTATGGGACTTTATTGATTAAATTTATGGCAATTTTCCTATATCGCACTCTGAACTTAAGAAACCCATGACTGATTTCCTTCAAACTTTGCATACTTTTTGGATATGACGATGTCATGGTCTGTATACTTTTTGACGAAATTTAGATTGTGGTTCAAGACTTATGGGACATTATTGTCAAATGTATGGCAATTTTTCCTATATCGCACTTGAACTTAAGAAACCCATGACTGATTTCTTTCAAACTTTGCATACTTTTTGGATATGACAATGTCACAGTCTGTATACTTTTGACAAAATTTATATTTTTCGTTCAAGAGTTATGGGACTTTATTGATCAAATTTAAGGCAATTTTTGTTTTGTTGCACTTTTACTAAAGGGGGCCCTTGCCTGATTTTCTTCAAACTTTGCATACATATTTTATATGATGATGTTACAGTCTGTATATGTTTTGACGACATTATCGTAATCTAGTGAAGAGTTATGGGACTTTATTCGTCAAAATTATTGCAATTTTTCCTATGACGCTATCTAACTTAAGAACCCCTTGTCCAATTTACTTCAATTTTTGCATAATGTAGTTATTGGATATGATGAGGTCCTGATCTGTATATATTTTGACGACATTTTGATTTTACAGTCAAGAGTTATGGGACTTTATTTGTCAAATTTAAGGTAATTTTTCCTTTGTCGCCGTCGTACTCAAGAACCACTTGACCAATTTGCTTCAAACTTTGTGTATGATGAGTGTGCTGTAACGTGTATAATTTTTGGCATGATTTCAGTTTTCTTTCAAGGGTTAAGGTTAGTTATTTGCCAAATGTTAGTTTTTTTTCTAGGTTACTCTCTCACTAAGATCACTTTTAAACTTTGTGCATGATCTAGTTATTGGACATCAAAGTCAAATAATCTGTTTATTTTGCGGAATTCTCAATTGTGCTTTACTTAATTTAAGCCAGTGCCTTTACATTTGACAGTGTTAACGACGGGCGTATTATGCGTTTGCGCAGGCGATTTTTCTAAATTGAATATTATCACAAACAATATTTTGCTGTTTAATTTATTCCGTTTCTGCATAACATCCAAACAAAAAATCAGCAGAAATTTTACATGACATTTTCCGTGCAACAGCTGATACAATTAGTGTAGACAGTCACTGTGATAGACATATCATCCATTTGGGTAAAATGAATATTTTTATACGACCGCAAATTTTACATGTCTGTGGCTTGTTACACTGTACTATACAAATTTTTCGTCGCAAATGTCTCATCAGTTATTACGTACAATTAATTCATACACTAATAACTGTCAAGCTTCACAGACCATGATGAGTGGCAAAGTGAGTATCTCGGCCATTCGGAAGTCAAAAAGCAGTAAAAAAACTTGGGTTCCGTCTCATTATGTATCACCAGACCTTACAGGACAATAGCTGTTTCTCCAAGCAAACTTTGAACCTTTGTTTAACCTTTAAATTTTAGGTCCTGTAAAACGAGCTAAAAAGAAATACTTAGAAGATACTAGTATAGAGATTCCAAGAACTACTTTAATATCAAGAAGGCAAAAACAGGGTCCTCTGGAACTAGCAGAGACAAGTACAAGTGAAAGAAGTAGTAAGTTCAGTAAATGACAGCTCAGTACATCTACATGTAGTCTTTTTAGCTCTTCTGACCCAAAGACTAAGCTACATTTATTGTCACCTATGAGGGTCAGTCGATGTTTGAATCTTACAGTTTTGATTGTATAAATTAAAGATCAATTGCATTATAACTACTAGTAAGTCTTATAGGTTTTGGTTGAAGATCTTGCTGTTCACATCTAGTTCTCTTATCTAATTTATTTTATTGCAGATATGCCTTTTCAAGGTTTTGATCTTGTCCGTCCATACATGTATTCATGAAAATGAGTTCAAAAAGATTCCTTATGAAAATATCTTTCATAAAGTATGCTGAAAGTTTTTATGTCGCTTTTACTGTTTTGATAAAGTTCAGGATCACTCTTTGTTCTAGTCACGTGGTCGTAAAATTTTCGTTGTGTTCTGGGACCTTGTCTTAAATGTGTATGTTCTTTACTTTTGTCCGTGAATTACTTGTACTCTTATGATCACTGTTTTACACTAATGTGACTATGACTATCAGGTCAGACTTGTTTGTCCTGCATTTGAGCAACCATTATTCAAGTGGGAGGTTTGGGCCCGTAAAACATGTTTAACCCAACATTTTCATTAGAAAATGCCTGTACCAAGTCAGAATTTTAATGGTTATTCCGCATTTGCAGATGGTCTTCTTTTTTTGTCTCGGATTTGTCATGTCTTCTTGATCTATTTCCTTGATTATGTTCCCAATTTATATATTGTTATAAGGATTAAGATACAATGTATATTAAAGGGGTCAAAAGGCTGCAATATCAAAAATTGTAATTTTTTTTTATTCTAAGCTTGATTTTGACAAACTTTTGTCTGGTACTTAATAATGACAAGCCGATTATTTAGATAGCTGAATTCAGACAGTTTCTCTTGTTGACTAATGCTTGGGAAGTATTTGTTGCACTCTGCAAAGCTCTTTATTACAGGTGATATGCAGATAAGCTACAGTTTGTCCTATTTATTTATTATAGGTATTGAAAATGCAGTGGAAAGTGCAACAGAACACAGAGAGATGGCAGAAATTGACATCAACATTGATCCTACAAGTGTGACAGGTTGGTATTGGTGGAATTGATTTATTCAAAATAAACATACTATAAATTCCATTTGTACATTGTATGTGTTCAATGTTTCAATGTACATTTACCCCAGATCCTTTCATTTTTCACACAATAAACGATATTCATGGGCTACATGATATTTTAGTAAATTTGTTAGACATGACCACAGGGATCTTGGATGATCAATAACAAATTAACAACATATTTCAAAATATTTAAAAAAAATTTGGTTATTTTCCTGGAAGATTCCCAGACTTAATATTTTTTTAAAGTATCCTAATAACCAAATATACAAATTATATGGCATTAGAAGAACAACAGTTATTAAGGAATACAGAAGATTTTCGTTCTTAATTTGGTATATTTCCTGAAGGAAGATTAAAATTCATTATTTTTTATAAAATACAGTCATACATGTCTGGGATTGACCTGTAGACATGGTAGAAGAAGAACAACATGAATTAAATGTTTGCATAATGGATCATTGGATCTGTATATATTTCAATTCCAACTTTGGTAAATTTCTTGCATAGTTTTGATTAATTGGATTTCAACAGATTTGAATTATGCAGAGATGAATTTCTCTGTCATATAAAATATATGCTAAATTTCTTTGAAACTTGCAGAAGGATTCAGTATATTTGAACATGTTGAAATCTACAGTTTCGTTCGTTGACAGTTGAGACACTTTGATAAATGCATGTATCTTGCATCATTTGTTATTGCAGAGGCATGGTTAAAGTGTAAGGAATTCATCACAAATTCATGTTAAAGAGGGTGCCTAAAATTATTTGATTTTGTTCTTGGTTTTACTTTTTCAGATTTCAGTTCATTTGATTTTAATGAGCAGCACAGTGAACAAATCTGTATAGACAGTTCTCGTGATTTTAGTGATACAGAAATGGAAAGCCAGTCAGGTAGGTTTGATTTTAATATTCTTCACTTCACAAATAGATTCCTGAGTGAAAAGATTCTTTTAACATGTATTCTTAAAATATTAATTGTCTCGCCCTCGACGAAAGTTGGCAGAATTTAAAAATAAACCATGAAAAGGATTATAGCTTGCGTCAGTAGAATATTTGAATCACATGACAGGATATTTTCTCATGATGCGAGCTACAGTCTTTTTCGTGGTTTATTTTTAGATGCCGCCAATGTTAGAAATCAAACAAAATAAACCACGAAAAAGTCTATAAGCAACGTCATGAGTCACATGATTCAAATATTCTAAATACAGCTACAAAGTGAAAGTAATGTCAAAATACACGATGCCGAGGAAAAGATGAGCCAAAGCGTCGTTGAAATAAGAGAAAGGCAATTAAAAATGGTATCAGCAAACAGATAAATCATTGAACTTTCAATATCAACAGGGTAGGTCCTTAGTGCATGTCAAATAAATGTATACGAAGTGTTTGAAGTGCGATACCAGACGGTATCTTGTGAGTCAGAGGAAATTCAGACTAGCATACAGTGTGATCTTTGAATTATGTTTTATCTTCTTTTGTTTTTAGAAACCCTGATAGCTGTAGAAGGTTTTGAAAATAACATAAATGAGGATAATGATGACCACAGCAGTTACAGTAGTGAAAATTGTTCAGATTATGACCTTTTGAGTAATTTATCTGATGATGATGACATTTCAACTGGAAGCATATTATCTGATGACGATGATACCAACTTTTCTGAGAATTCAACTGATCAGGAATTAGAGCCATCAGCTGAATCAGAATTTGATGTGAAAAACACTGAAATGGAAATTTTGGCTTGTTTTTTTAAGAAACAGCATTCCAGGAAGTGGTTGTAAAGACATTTTAAAAACCTTCAAAACTGTATTCCCTGACTGTAAAGGTTTACAAAATATACAGTATGAGCATTTATGGAAATATCTGGACGATGACTTTGCAAATGAATTCCATTACTGTGAAAGTTGTTTTGAATTGTTTCCAGCTGACACAGACACTGTAAGGTGTGGAAAGTGTAATAATCCCCGCTTCAAGATGTTGAATAAAGTAAAGCAGCCAAGAGCAAGTTTTGTCATGGCCAACATCAACAGACAATTAAAGAACTTACTTCAGTCGCCAGGTAACTAATATGCCCTATTCAATGTGTATGTATTATAAACTTAACTTTAGTGAATAGGCACAGTTTGTTACTATACATATCATATCTTAAAAAAAAGTATCGCGATTTAATGATACATTCACAATAAAGCTCAAAATAAAATTTTAAAACTACAATATATGCAAAAACATTTTTAAAAAAAGACATATTTAGTATTGCTTTTTATAGTATTTTTACTTAAAAAAAAGCAAGGCATGCTGAACGAAACCCTTATGAAATTCAGGTAACAACTGAAGAAGTCTTCTGTTTTTCATGTGCATAAATTCATGAAATATTCCTATGAAATAGTATGGCGATACGTATCCTATCGTCACTCTTGTATCGTGGAGTAGGTGTATCATTGCAGCCCTACTAAAGAGCAACCGAAAAACGAAAACATTGAGACAAGGGACAGCACCTGGTCTACAAAAGACTGAGACAAAAGACAAAACAAACATGCAAACACGCAAACCAAAAACAAATTGAACATCACAGACTCCACCAAAAACTGGGAGTGAACACAGGTGCTCCGGAAGGGTAATGTTTTACTGTCATGGTATAGGTCTGTTAAAGTACATTTCACAGAGCTGAGTCTCTCACATTTCTTAATTTTCAAATAAAATAAGTGAGATGCAAATATTGAAATTTATATGAAATTACATTAAGATGATGTTCTGGCAATTTTTGTATATTTTGGATTCGCTCCCCTCATGTGGGAAAATGGGGATTTTCAGTATTTTTGGACATAGAGTCACAGTTTTGTGTCGCCTGCTGAAAGCAGAGTCGATACATAGGGATCACTATCCGTCGTACTTCGTCGTTGTCGTTGTCGTCGTCTCCGTCAGTTGGTGTCGTCACCTTTTGTATCTGCATCTCCTCCGAAACTGTTTGTCAGATTCCAACCAAACTTTCAGGATATCTTGCTTATGGGGTCTAGTTGTGCACCTTCAGAGTTGGAAATACTAGCCTGACCGCCAGTCCGTGACTAATAATTTCTTGGCAGGGCTGGCTAATATTTAGCAGATTTTGACTGATTACAGTGGCGGATCCAGGGGGGGGGCCCGAGGGGCCCGGGCCCCCCCCTTACGTGGAAAAATTTGGTTGATTATATAGGGAATCACTGAAGCATGACTGGAGTGGGCCCCCTCTTAGGTCAGTCAGTGGGCCCCCTCTAATAAAAAGTTCTAGATCCGCCACTGGATTATATAGCAAATATATGTAAAATTCAAAATCAGGGCTGGTAATAACATGTTTTATAGGCGAATTTCCTACCCTGGCACCTTATACTTTAAATTTTGATTTCACTGATTTTAGCGGCTCACGGAGCCAAAATAGCTCATTTTGACAATTCTTCAAAGCTGTAGGTCATATTTCAACCAAACTTTCAGGATATCTTCCTTGAGGGATTAAGTTGTGCACCTAATGTTTTAATGTTTTTAAGTTTTTATGTTTCCAATTTCAGAGGCTCACGGAGCCAAAATAGCTCACTGAACAATTCTTCACAGCTGTAGGTCATATTTCAACCAAACTTTCAGGATATCTTCCTTGACGGATTAAGTTGCGCACCTAATGCTTTAAATTTTGATTTTTCTGATTTTAGAGGCTCACTTAGCCAGAACAGCTCATTTAATCAATCCTTTTGCTCAGCCGTTCATTAAATATAAATTTTGATTTAATAAATATGAAAGGTTACTTAAATGCCATTGGCAGGCGAAACACGTGTTCCACGGAACACCCTCCTAAGTTAAATACTTTAAGTTGTGTTAATTTCTTTCATTTAGTTTTATGCATATTAATATTGTATAGAAAAATTATTTAAGTGAGATTACTGGAAATAGGTAATTTTGCTTTTATCAAGAACTTTAACTTTGTCCAAAAATCATCAATTTCCACACGAGTACCGAGAAAGCTAAAGAGGGAGGAAGCATGTTGTCACTAAATTTAGTTGCCGGAATTATAGCTAAATTAAATTTTCAATGTGATATATTCAATTTACAGTATTTGATGTTCTTAGAAATGGCAAAATGTGAAACAGACTTTAGTATAGTTATTACACATTCTTTATCAACAGGTCTGCTGGAACATACACTTTAATATACATGTTTATCCTTTCGTAGTTTATGAAATGATATTTTTAATTTCAGGTATTTGGGAGGATGTACTAAAGAATAAGAACTATATTAGGAATCGTTATTTACAAGACAATGAAACAATCACCGACATAACTGATGGATCGCTTTATAGAAAATTGTTGTCAGAGAATGATTTCTTAAATGGAACTGACAACACAAATCTAACAGCAGTTATTAATACAGATGGTGTAAGCCTATACTCATCTTCTAAAGTTCAGCTTTGGCCAATATTTATGGCTGTAAACGAGTTAAATCCATGTGCTAGATTTGCCAGGGAAAATGTGATCCTTGCGGGGATTTGGCAAGGGAAGGGAAAACCTCCATTTAATACATTCATTGGATCCTTTTGTAAATTGATGAATGACTTGTATGATACTGGTATTACTGAAAAATTAAACGGTGAAGAGACCACTGTAAAATTGAAAGTGATATGTGGAATTTATGATTTGCCTGCTAAGGCAGCCATTTTGAATATGACTCAATATAATGGTAGTGATTCTTGTATTACCTGTGAAGAACCTGGGAAGACAGTGAAACAGGGAAAAGGTACAAGTAGGTGCTTTCCTTACAGGGAAACAGCAGAGAAGTATCCAAATCGGAATCAAGCTGGAGTAAAGCTTGCCATGGAAAGGGGTACAGAAAGAAATAGAATTAAGGGATTTAAGGGTACATCTCCATTGTTGGATTTGAAAAACTTTGATATTGTCAGTGGCACCCCGCCAGATTATATGCATGGAGTTTTGTTAGGAGTTACCAAAACCCTTCTATACAAATGGTTTTCTTCTACTGAAAGTAAAAAAGAGTATTTTATTGGTGACAAGGTGAAGTTGATTTCAAAACGTTTGAACTCGATAAAACCCCCTGAAAGTATGGAGAGACTTCCTAGGGACCTGGAGAAAAACTATACACATTTTAAAGCAACTGAATTGCAAGCGTGGTTAATTTATTATGGAATTCCATGTGTAGAGGGAATTTTGCCTAATAAATACCTTGAACATTTTGCTTGTCTCGCTGAAGGTGTTTATTTTCTGCTGGGTGACAAAATATCAAAAAATGACCTGCAGAGAGCACACATTCTGCTAGATGCATTCTTCAGGAACTTTAGCAATTTATATCCCGCTGGATCTTGTGGACTAAATGTCCACAATATTGGAATGCATATGGTTGAATATGTTAGAGTGTTGGGTCCACTCTGGAGTTGGAGCTGTTTTCCGTTTGAGGATTGCAACTCCATGATTACCAAAACTGTACATGGAACTGGAGATGTCACCAAACAAGTGATGAAAATTAAGGAGGCTCAGGCACTGCTGCGAAACAATCTTCCATTAATCTTTAAAGGAAAAAACTGGAAGAATCTTAAACCCGTTGCAAACTGTGAAATAGCCGGTGCAATAACAGAAGTGCCTAAGGATGAAAATACAAACTTTATTCTGGAAGAATTGGGATTAAGTGATACATCTTGTATTAAAAAGGTGGATAGGGTAATGTTAAATGGTAAAAAAATGTATTCTGTCTCTTATACCCGCATGAAAAGACGAATTTGCAACACCTTTTTAACTAAACGTGGAATTGCTTGTTCAGTAAAATATTTTATTTTTCATGAACAAACTCAACTTATATTTGCACTTGTAATTCCATTATATTTAACAGAGTACCGTATTGGGGAGTTGAGGGCTGGAAAATATCTATTTACTTCTACCGCTTGTGATAAATGCAAACTTTTGTTGGTAAATGAACTTGAAGAAAACTTGTGGTATATAGATCCAAAAGTCAACGGGAAAATTTTCATTGCTAAGATGCCAAATTCATATGGACATTCTGTTTTCAAGTAGACTTGTACATGTATTTGTTTACAGTATGTAGCTGTATCTCGATAAATACTTTAAATAAGGGTAACAACAAAATTACCGAACAGTAATCATAACAATCTTCAAAATCATAATCCAAAAAAGAAGTGACAAAATAGATTATTTACCACTGGAGAACTTTGGCTTGAGGATGGCAAAAGTAGTGACTAAATAAATATCTGCCGAAATTTTACAACTTGGCTTAACCGAACTGTGAATGCTGTTTTTTTTTTATAATTAGCGCCTAAATAAATTACTTCTCAACAATGTGATTTGATCTGTAGAAATTTTAAAACTTGCCATAACAGAACTGTCATCATAGAGTTGCAATCCATAGAAGTATATGCCTTAAAAAATTACTACTCAACAATGTCTGAGGAAATTTTACAACCTGGCTTAACAGAACTGTGAATGCTGTCTCACGGACAAAAGTAGTGACTACACAACAATGTGATTGGGTCTGTAGAAATTTTATGACGAGAATTACAGAACTGTGAATGATGTTTTATGGAAAATTACAGTTAACATTACATTGCTGAACAAACTTGAATCATATACAATTTTGTTTTATGGATTTTGCAATTGGCCTAAATATTAAACCGCTAAATTTTTGGTCGAACTTTTTTTTTCCTGCAGCCTCAATTTATATACAAATGACAGTTGAGTAATAGTTAATTCATAAAATTTGATAAAATGTTATTCATTATCCAGAAATCATCTATTATTCATAACACATGCATATGACAGATGAACATTTCAAGAATTTCAATGATCAGCTCGTGATTCATCAAAACTTCATGAACATTCATAAAATACTTTTAATGAACATTTCAGGAATTTTTATGAGCAGCTACTGATTCATCAAAACTTCATGAACATTCATAAAATACTTTTAATGAACATTTCATGAATTTTATGAGCAGCTAGTGATTCATCAAAACTTCATGAACATTCATAAAATACTTTTAATGAACATTTCATGAATTTTTATGAACATCTAGTGATTCATCAAAACTTCATGAACATTCATAAATACTTTTAATGAACATTTCATGAATTTTTATGAGCAGCTAGTGATTCATCAAAACTTCATGAACATTCATAAAATACTTTTAATGAACAGTTCATGAATTAAATTCATGAACCTTCATTTATGAATTATTTATGAATTTTCATGTACCATTCATGAACATTCACGAACCATTCATGATAGTTCATGAAGTCATGAATTTCTTCTCGCCGGGGTTGCTAGTATTGGTTGTAGTTTTAATCGGTGTATCCATTATACAATATATTCAGGTAAAAAATCAAAACGAGTAAATTATAAACAGAGGCACAGTGGGATGTATATACATGGGGGAGGGGGGGGGAGGTGTCCGATCCCATTTACTGTTTAGTCAGATTCCCGTATTCAGCTTACACTATGTACGTATGCAATTTACATTTTTTTGTCATTTCCCGGGTCCCGCTAGACCTCATTTCCCGTTTTCACGACACAATAATTTGACTTTCCCGTGTCACGCTTAGCAAAAATCGGCAATCCCGCGTCACGCTTACACCCCAATGAGACCACTACATGTATATTTGTGTCATAGTTATGTTTGATCATACATGTACCATTGCTATGATTCTAATATTTGTTACATCTCATTGTTAATTAACGAATAAGTCAATACGATGACAAAAAAATACATTGTCAATTTCAAAAGAACGTTCACATACTTGCAGCTAACTTTACAATGTTATAGATACATATTTTTCCTCAAGGCTCTTGACCTGAACGAAATCTAATGTCAACAAATGTCTAATGAATATTAAAAATGTCACACATTTGAAGATAGGCTACCATACCACCGGGTTATAAATATAAGTATTAACCCTCTCCCTTTCACACCGGTACAGCTTACCGGTGAAACCAATTTCAAGATTTTTTGGTGACATTTAGACATGTTTAATCGCCATTTGCTAACGTACAGATGTGGTTAAGGGCTCAAATTAATGCTCAGATAACCAGCAATGCGATTGAATGTGCATCAAACCTCTATCATTATTAGTTAATAAACAAGTCGCCCCTTACTGATGTGTAATTTTTCTGTAAAAACCATTTATTTTTCTTCGAATTTTGAGGGATATTCTCAAATAGAAGTGCAAAGAAAACTGCTCTTTTAAGAGGATTTATGTCTTTTTTCAATAACTGTGCAGTGAGTTTTTGAAGAATAGTATTGAACTAATAGTTCTAACTTGTACACTAGTTGCAAATGTAATTTTTAGTGTAGCAGCGCAATCACAAACTTGAATTACGCTAAAAATCTGAAGTCATTTCTTAAAGATATTATGAGAAAAGAGACAAAAACCGATAAAATATTCTGAATTTTTTTGGCAAAGTTGAAATAGATGTAACAAAACATGGTTTCGTAAGTGTTGCGGTATACTAAAGTTGAAAACACTTTTGTTTGAATGAAGAAACATGTATATTTCAATGAAAAAATGACAGTTTAAAGAGTGGATTCCTCCTAGATTTGCGTAAAAATCATGCATTTGGCAACAAAAAATTATCATCTGAACACATAATTCCAAAAAGAAAACTAACTGGGTGAGAATCTTTATATTATTTTTTTTTTTTCCATTTCTTTTGTAGTAGTAGACTTAAGTACTTAAATTTCGATAAATTCACTACAATGTCAGTGGCGCAGGGGTACGCTGATCTATCTCAAGGCGCTAAGATTGAGAGTTCGAATCTCACTGCCGGAGTTGGAAAAACAATTTCCTATATTAAATGTAACTTAACTTAACTTTACTTTCTTTCAATTTCAAAAAGGAAACCTACGAATATTTTTTTAAAAGCATGTGTGTGCAAAATTGCCCCCCCCCCCCTTTTACCCCCTTTGCTCCATCGGGCTCGGTCAAGAGTGTCCCAGATCGAGCTAGCATTGGTAATTCAATGAATTTTCCCTTGTAAAAACAAAGTTAAGGTTTGCTGATTGATTGAAAACGAATTAGACAAATAACTAGGGCCCAAGTTTGAAATCGGACAAAAAGAGCGTCTAAAATCAATTATTTTGAATGTTACGGACATCGATATTTCAAGGCCTATAGCACGTTATGCGTCTATTTATACCACTATGATAACTTATATGGCTTCAACAGACTCGAGGCATTGTGTTTCCATCAAAACCTGACCCTATTAGCCCACCAATATGTCTCTGCACGACTTTTTGCCCAAGGATTTCGTATTTTTTCACTTTTTCTCCAACAGTCACGTGACTTTTGGAAGTATACCACGTGACCAAAAAATGACGAATTATCGTCAAACTTCATTTTTTGAAATATTTTACCAATTATCTTTCATTTGACCCCAACATGGCATGTGTATGACCATTGATGCGAATTATGTATTCATTTAAACTTCGATAATGTATTTTCGATAAGTAAAGGTCTAAAATGCATGAAAGGGAAAGGGTTAAATGTCAACCATGATTACATAATGTTTTCACAAACGAAATAAACATGATAATATGGATAATATTTAGTCATTCAAAGGATCTATTTTTTTCTGTTTGGCGCAGCCATGATGATTTTTTAAATTGCAATATTTTCAATACTATATTTTCCTCCTTTACAGGAGATCAGTAATGGAAACCTACGTATCACGGAATCGGCCGAGTTGAGACGAATGATTATTCTGTATAAAACTAGTTATTGACTGGTGTACCTGCACCTACTATAGGGAGATGCCAACTGAAATGGAGAGACGTGTTGTTGTGGCAGAACAAGTCTGAACTGCTACTTCCGCATACCATTACGTAATAAATTCATGACGAGTTATTATATTGCAGCAGTTGACTTATGTGGCAATAGTGATGTTCTTGTTCATTCTTAACCTCTAGTCCATAAATATTGTTTCAAAATTTTACAAGAAACTATTTATTTTCTACAACCAAAAATAGAGGTTAGACCTCTTTCTGTACTGTGAACATTCTTGTATAGTGTTTGGGTTTTAAAATCATGACACAAGTAAACAGTGGCTTTTGTTCGGTCATTGTAATCAGAGAAGAATCAATCATTAACTATGTTTGAACTAACTGTGGTGACCTTTCTTATAATAGTTTACAAAATCTTTATAACTGTTTATTTATTATGACATGGGTAAGAAATAAAATTAGCATAAATATTTCTTTTTCAGGACTTCTTCATGATAGTTTTAGACTAGGCAGTGCTTGTTGTGGCAAGAAGGCTTAGAGGGGAGTTGATTCTCATGCCTCAGGATGAGGACTTCAATATATCAAAATCGCTTTTCTGCATATATGATATATATATATACATTAAACCATAGTGAGGACTAATGCATTGGCTTACTTTGATTTTCAACATCTATATTTATAATCACCTACAGGTATATACACATGTAATATTAAATTGGTTATTTTTTTCTTTTAGCTGGATACATTGAAGGACCACCAATTGTACCAATTTGTACCTTATTACCTAACAATTTCCATCAATATGTCAGCCAGGACATACTTAAGTCCTACCTGTCCTGTAATGTTGCAGATGCTCAAACCTTCACAAAATTAGCTGGAGCAGCCAACATTCCAGTGATCACGAAAAAGAAACTGAAAAAAAGAACACCAGAACAGATACAGATACATACATAGTTATCATGAATACATTTAAAGACATTCGTTTATTAGTTTTTGTTGGTTCCAATTTGAAATTTTAACAGAGCTTGGTTTTTTTCATTTTGAATTGTTTTTGAACCTTTACGAATGGGTCAGATTGTTCAATCTTCAAGAACGTTGAGTAGAATGGTTTTAGTGAATATAGGAAGATGTGGTATAAATGCCAACAAGACAACTCTCCATCCAAAAAACAAGTTCCCACTAAACACATAACGTCCAAAGAACGTTTTGGATTATTTCGGACCTTAACGTTACATGAACGTTGTGGGTACGTTAAAATGAAACGCTAGAATTTAACGTTTTAGGAACGGTTTGAATTAACGTTGTGTGGAAGTTTCAGTTTGCTTATGTTACAAATAGTACGTTGTAAAAACGTTTAATATTAGTTACTTTTAAACGTCACTTGACTAACATTCTTAAAACGTTAGAACAATGTTCCTCATTTTTTAGTAAAAAAAAATCTTTCAAAAAAAAAAAAGACAAATACTGTGACACGTCTTATCGCAATGTGAAATTACACTCAAAAATAAGAGAAAACAAACGACGCAACGTTAAAATGTAACACACACAGAAACGAACAATAATCTAACAATGGCCATATTCCTGACTATCAAAATCATAAATAAAATAGAGAAGCCTTTTTATAAAAATATCAGGAAAATTGTGTTAAAAAATCACATTTCTACTTAATTTTTTCAATTTTGAATGCTAGAGCTAAATTCATTTGCAGAATGATCTTTTTAGAGGATTAGTTGCAATAGAAAAAAAATAATTTGCATAAAAAAGACAATATAGCTGAAAAAATTCTTAGCAACCAGTTTTTACACCATAGAAACCCCCCCTTTTTAAAAAAAAAAATGAAAAAAATGTGTTTTTTGTCCATAATACACTAGTTTCCTAGATTGAACAATAATACATATAAGGATTGGGATCTGGACCTTTGACAAGATAATAGCACCTTTTCAAATTGAATGGGGTCACGGTGGGATGATTTGTTTAATTGTCCAATACAAGAATATATATGGTTAAGGGGTGGGGATCTTGACCGTTTACAACTTTTCAAACAAGAGGGAGTTTGACCCTCTAGGGACTTCCCTTTTATTTCATTTCATTTGTTTTACTGTCCCCTACAAGAATATATATGGTTTAGGGGTGGGAATCTGGACAGTTTACAAGATAATAGCACACTCTCAAATTGAACAGGGTGGGGCCGACCCCTAGGGACTTCTCTTTAACATAATTGAATTTGTTTAATCGTCCCATTCAAGAATATATATGGTTTAGGGGTGGGCATTTGGACTGTTTACAAGATAATAGTATATTCTTAAATTCATGGGGGTGGAGATGATCCCCAGGGATTCCCCCTTTAATTGATGTGATTTGTTTTATTGTCCTATGCTCATTTGAGGAGTATTGTCCAGAGCTGTAAATACCGGTAAATACAACTGGTAAGTACAGGGGCGGTACAGTCCAACCTTGCATGGCATATTGCATGTTTTGAAATTAAAAGTGCAATTTTTTTAACATGTTTACAACATATAATAAATATCAAGTCAATATATTCAGTCGTGATGAAAAAAATGTGGAAAACTGAAAATTCAAGTGAAATTTTTGAAGACCAATTATAATTCTGCACAAAACTATCAGATCAGAACAAAAATCAAAACTGACCTGTAACTTGTCATGATAAAACAATAGACATGTACCAAAGATCAAATCAATATCTTGAAGCATGAAGAAAAAAGTGTGGAAAACTGATTTGCTGGACTGACAGATGGACATGCAGGCCAGAGGGTTTGAGTACACAGTTATTTAGTAGTGTAACAGTAAATTAAAAATCCCACCTGTGCTTTTTCAATAATATTTTTACAGTGTGTTGTTTTACTTTAAGGACAAATCATAACAAAATTAAATAAAACTTCATCGGCTCTAACTCACAATGCACACTAGGGACTATAACTGTGTACTCAGACCAGAGTGCAAACCTAAAGTTCCTTTCCCAAACCAGAGAATCCTTGTATTTTGGCCGTTAAAGATAAAGGACATATAATGTTTTCATTTTACCTGTGTGCTACATTTTTGTTCTGTTGGAAATCACAGGGTATCTTGTCTAGGCTTGCTCTCTGTATCAAAATAGAAGAAATAGATTGTATACATCAAATCAACTTAGGGCAATGTTATATATATAAATTTCACATACATGTACTATCGACCTCATGTGGCTTATTTTGTACTTTAGACCAAGCTGAAATGTAACACAGACATGGCAGATAGAACTAAAAATAAATTATAAACTAGAAACTATAAGTAAATACATCAATAAATAAATGCATGTATTTGTGTACCTGCAATTTGTACAATAGTTCAATAGTTGGCTTGTTGCAGGATGAATTATGTATGGTTACAGTCAGTCCTATATTTATATAATCTAGAGGAAGACCATTGGGTGCATATTATATTAAAAATGTCTATAATCTGATGATGAAATTGTATTTTTTTTGGTCATCATATTAGTCTGTCGAAAATGTAGAAGTGACATGGCACATGCTATTTTGGACACAGATAATCCTACAGAAAGCCTACATGTACCTGTAAATACATATTCTGAAGATACTACCATCACGTGTACATTTTCAAGGATATTAAATTGGAATTGCCTGGAAGCAACTGTAGAAAACTAAATATTCAAGATAGCTGAAAATTTATGAAATGATATAATGTTTATTGCTAAAGGGGGCTCACGGGTTTAAATTTTAGCGCCCACTGCGCAACTTGTTGCGCATAGTTAGGGTATCAAAGACGGAAACCGGCCAGTTGTCACAACAATTCATACATTATTATTTAGCGTATTAAATATAGTTTTGAACCAATTAAACAATTGTTTATTAATACAATAGCTTACATTACGTTTATTTATATTTATTTTTATCTCCGAGTTATTTTGTTATTAAATTTTGCACTTTCGGTTTCATAAATATGTAAACAAGAAGGTCAAAAACGAAAGTTGTTGATGTAGTTTTTACTATTGATGCGGTTATTGTAGACCAAGAAATGATTGGTCGGAGAAATTTGGACTGCCACTAGAAATGAGGGTATATTGAATACGGACAGACATTTTGCCTTGCAACAGGCCACCTACGGACCCCTCAAAGAGTTGTTACAAGGGTTCTTAACGTGCAAAGAGCGTGTCACTCTCTTTACACGAGGCATCGGTAGTAAGAAATGAGCGAGGGAAGTTGACAAAATATATACAAATACAGAAAACTAAAAGAGTAGAAAACTTGGTTTACAACCGACAAAATTATGTAACACAAACTGTTGAAGATGATATACATATTGTCCCTGATATTTCCTTATGTCAGAGAAACCACAACTACTAACTGTTTTGATCCTGTTTTCCAAAAGGAAATTGTTATAGATTTGGCAGAAAAAGATTACAATGTAGATTTTGACTTAGACTTCACAAACATTCCATCAGCTCTTGTTGATTTAAGTTATTGCAGTTTTGCAGCAGAACTTGATGTCCTTGCCAAATAATTACAACAATGCACTAAGTGTTGTACTCCTTTGCACCTGCATAACTCACTTGGAGTCAGACCTCTTGCCTTGTCAGGAATTTTGTTTGTTCAGTGTACTGAATGTGGAAATGTTGACCGAATCAAATTGGGCAAAACTCACTATCGTACTGAAGTGAAGAGAGGAATTGGTATTTTTGATATAAATACTAAAGTAGCTACAGGTACTTCAATATGTTACTCTATTATTATCTTTTCCAATTATAAATGACTACCAATTATTGCATTGAGCCAGTCATATGGAGACTTCCACTGAAATAATCATGTGTATGTATTAAGAGATTGTACTTTTGATAAAGGTTCGTTGTAGCTACGTGTAGTCATTTCGTACGAAAACTTTTTGTCCACTATGGGCGGTATCGGGTCCGATTGTCCTGATTACATGTTCGCCTGCCCTTAGTTTGTTCGCCCATACATATAAAAAAAGATGATGTGGTATGTGAAGTGATTTGAAGGAACAAAAGGTCCCAATATCTGAAATTGCAGGGGATGATGATTCAACTGGATACAACAGGTCTTCGAGATATCTTCGAGATATTAGGAACATGGCCAGAATATCTTCTAACCGTACTCGTCGTTTTGTTCCGGTAGGGTTTGCATGTATGCAGAAGTTAGAGAGAGCCACTCTACCGGACGGAAATGTATACGAATTGACTGATCCCAATTATAAGGAGATCCATACCACAGATACCCAAACACCAACTACCCAAACCTGTAGTATTGGTGTTGGTTGTAGGCCCAGTCTATCGTTCGATTAAACATGGGTACGATATCTGAAGTTGATATGCTATTATAAATTGTATTTTAGGATTTAAAAGTTTAAAATTTGAAAAACTTAACTTGTAGTTGCATGTTTTTCTGTTAAGTATAGTTCTGTTATAGAAATGTCATGGTTGTAGAATCAACTGTATAATTTTTTTTAAATGTAATAACAATGCAAGTGCTTATACTATTTGATTTGTATACTAGTTTATAATTACGTTAGTTACTTTATATAACATCAAGATCTCAACAACTATCCGGATGAAGAAGATACTTAGTAGACACTCTAGTGGTGATATGCTAATCACAAAATCACTTAAAAGAACTTGTGTACATTTGTAATATCTATTTTAAATTGTATAACTTAAGTTAAAAAAAGGGGGGATTAATAAGGGGAAGAAAATTGTAGTTTAAATGTATATGGGTTATTGTATTTTATTAACCAACTAAGTACATTATTGCCAAAAATGACTGGTTATTAAAAATAACATATTTTCTGTAATGGCCCTGTTTTTCTGTAATGGCCCTGTTTTTTTCTGTAATGGCCCTGTTTTTCTGTAATGGCCCTGTTTTTTTTCTGTAATGGCCCTGTTTTTCTGTAATGGCCCTGTATTAATGCCCGGTTTGTCTGTATAAAGCACAGTTAGGGTTTTTAATAAACTTAACAAAATTAAGTTGTAAAGAGTATAATACTTTTTTGTATTTTATTGAATTTAGTAACCAGCAACTAACATTAAAGAACCATATATAGGGATCACTGTTCCTCCTGTTTTTCAACACATAACTTCTGTCAACTTAATATCTTGGATATTTGGTATATTAACACATACACTTTTATTCAGTTGGTTAATAAATGTATTAAGAAATGGGTGTTTTTATAATGTTTCTGTTATATGTCCTCGGTCAGTAATAATGGCCTCGGATGTCTGTAATGGCCCTCGGCGTTGCCTCGGGCCATTACAGACTTCCTCGACCATTATAACAGACCTTGGACATATAACAGGGCCATTATAAAAACACCCATTCATTAATACTATAATAGCAGTAAATGGGTGGATATAATTAATAGTGGAAACCATTACAACTTTAAAATAGGTCAAATAGTATTATTTTATTATCTATTAAAATTGTCATAATGTTATTTACTATGTATATGGATATCAAAGTTTATCTTTGTGATATGAAGTAGTGACAGTTACCGTATTTGTTTGTATGTAACCCACAATCGGGTCGAGCACTTTTTGTAAGGAGGGGGTAATGTGACGATTTTAGAAAACAGATGTGCGTAAATTTTTATTAATATTGTTCACTTGTTTGGGAAATATTGTTTACCAAACCTTGTGAAAACGTTATGAATTATGGGGATTAAATGTTTTAATTTAATTAGGTTGACATTGTTTGTCTGTGTCTCTACCACGACTGTACTTAGAATTATTATATATAACAAGGAGTGTGTGTATTTAATGTCATAATTACCTTTGTATTGTATAAATGTTTTAAGCATGGTTTTATGACCGGTAGCTTGTAATAAAATGTACGTTACTTTAACTTTGGCTTTAACCGGAAGTCACGTATTCTGATAAATATAGTGAAAATACTGAGAAATAAATAATGATGAGAACAATTTAAAAGAAACAAGAGGTGCACAAATCAGATACCGAGTCAAATGGGCAGAAGAAGGGAAACACAAAATATTTTTTGGGTCTTGAAAAATCAAGACAAACCAAGAAAACTATGTCCGCACTTAGAAATGACCAAGGTAGTATAGGTTTAGACGCATCAGGTATCCTTATTTTAGGGAAAAAATACTACCAACATTTGTATAAAAGTACTTAACCGGACCCTTCAGAAATAAAAAAAAGATATATGTCAAACAAAGATAGATCACTCACTTTCCAATAATGATAGTGAACTATTTGGCGGCAACCTAACATTAGATGAATGTACGAATGCTATATTTAATATGAAACTGAATAAATCCCCTGGACTAGATGGTTAAAGTGTAGAATTGTATCGTACATTTTGGTCATACCTAACATAATCTGCAGTGAAAGTATTTAATACATGTTATGAAAAAGAAATGACAACTCAAATAATGTTGCTAATATTCAAAATTACTGATCAAGAAACAATAATATAATAACTGTTTATTTAGAGTCTGAAGAATTTTCACCTGCAGGTAAGGGGATTGCTCGATAGTCCTGTCGCGTGTGGTACACTTGAAAACATTAAGTCATACACAATTCAACTATGCATGCAGGACACCAAAAAGTTATTTTCTTTTTGTTTGCATGCTTCTCTCTTTAAGACTATAATTACAAGCTTCATATTCTCTAGCGGGATGTGCACGTTTTGCTCCTTCTTTTGCAGGTATATGATGAGGCAAACGACGATCAAGTAGCCACGTCGGGTTTTCTCCAAAGATTTATCTCCCCATCTCAATTTGCTGTCGCGGAACACTCACAGCCTCCTGATAGAGAGCAGGTATTCTCTTTCCTGTTTTTTTTTTATTTAGTAAATTAAGGCAATAAAAAATCGTTCTAATACAAATGACAGTACATGTAAGAGAATTATCTAGTACAAATGACCGATTTAAGGTTTTAACAAATACAATTATCAAACCAGTGGTCAAGTTTACTGTGAAATGTAGAAAAATGATCAATAAACCGATGGCAGGTTTGGTGTTAAATGCTATCAAATATCTATAGAGTATGGTCGATTGAAGGTTAAATCTAGTACAGTTCCAAAAATTGGAATAATTTACTAAAAAAATGTTGTAATTTTTGATAGAGCTGTGGTTGATTCAATTTTAATTATTATATAAATGTCAGTACACGTGAGATAATTATCTGGTACAATTGACCGATTTAAGGTATTATCAAACACAATTATCAAACCAGTGTTCAAGTTTACAGTGAAATGTTAAAAAATTAATAAGCCGATGGCAGGTTTGGTGTTACATTCAATAAATTATCTATGAAATATGAAATATGGTCGGTTTAACATCATTGATGAAAAAGTGGTTAGATCTCTGGGCCCAGGCCAGACAGAAAGCAGGTGTTGCTGACGGAAATAAATTTGCATTCGCAAGATTATGATATGGTTCTTTGGGTCACATTAAAAGAAGTGACTGCTGAGGAAAGTTTAGCGTTGAATGTGGAGCTAAGCAGGCGAATTTACTCAGATCAACAAAACTTAGTAAGCAGATTGCAACTCGGTCCCATATCTGCATATCAGCAACCCAAAAGACGATAATATTTGTGCTCATAAAAGTCGGTATCAAGATCAATATTGCCATTATTGTAAATAAATCATTTAAAGGGGCACTAGCTACGAAATAAAAAAAAAGTAAGATTTTTTTGGTTCAATCAGTAATGAAAGTGATATAGTGAAATAATAATTCGCTTTTAGCAGCCAAAATGGTTCAATTTTGTAAAATTTATGCGAAGAAACATTGATAGTTACTCATTCCCTTGCAAGTGAATAAGTCGACATCATTGAATCCGTATTCATGTGAACTTCAATTTAATCCCTTGCTAGAGATTGGCAACACATGCTCATTTAACTGTTTATTTTAGACTTTTGGATAAATGTTTTACATTATTATAAATCTAATATGAGAATAATAAAAAAAATAATGAGACAACTTTGAAAATTGTTTTCCTTAGTTTTAGTTGTGGCAGCTGCAGAAATTCTAAAAATAAGAACCCGCACCGCGATGGTCTACTGTAGGGACTTGCTTTGTGAAACAGAGGATACTACTAGTGTTATGAAATTTCAAACCCTTACAGAAAAGTATCCAGCAAACAAACACTTCGTCCGTTCTTTGAAAACATTATGGCAAAACTACAGTCTTCTGTTAGTAGATAACATAATAAGTTAAAGAAACAAACCGCAATGCTTCCATCAGTAAGAAAATTAAAACAGCTGAAATGTTGATGAAAACATGGAAATTATACTTCTGGTAACATTTATTATGATGCATTCCCAAAATATCCGTTTCTCTTTTCATAATTACTCTCCAAACTTCTTATACTGATCGAACTTTATTCAGAACAAAAGTCCACATACTGAAATGTCTTGTTTTTTTTTACTAACCATCAATATTATGTTGATAGTTCAAGATATAAAGCTTTACTTAAACTGTCACATAAACTGAACATGATCCAAGAAAATGGGGTCAAGGTTAGATAAACCAAAGGAGAAATAAATATACACCTTACAACCAATCAATGCACTCAATAAAGTTGACCTTTTGCTCATAGTTTCTATGATACACTTCATCAATAAAAACCTTAACATTGAACAATGAGCTATGAAAATAAGATCAAGTTATGATGAACCATGCCAGACAGACATGTACAGCTTTAATCCTTCCATACAACAAATATAGTCGACCTATTGCTTATAGTTTTAGAAAACAACAAGACCAAAACATAAATATTTTAACTTTAAGCATTGAACAATGAATGTTAGGTCTAGGTAAAAAAAGACCTTCCAGACTGAAGTTTTCATTCTTTCACCAGTTTAATTCACCTATTGTAAATAGCATGTGGACCTTGCAAGATAGGCATATACCAAACATAGTTATCTTTTTACTCCTAAGGGAAATAAACATGACAATAAATCTTAACTTTATTTCGAGTCACTGTACCATGAAAATGAAGTCAAGGACAATGGTCATGTCACAGAAAATTTGTGACATAAGGCATCTATATACAATGTATGAAGCATCCAGGTATTCAACGTAAAATATAAGGCTTTTATTAAGAAGTTAGCTAATGCTGCAGCTGGATCACTTTCTCTATGTTGAGCTTTCCGTGACAAGAATTGCAGGCTTAAAATAAATTAGTTGAAAGGGTTTCTGCTCCGGTCAGCCATTTTTTCGTATTTTATGAAAATTAACATTTGCACTATTAAAAACGATTACTGATGAATTATAACAATTCGAAAACATCACTTTTTTTTACTTTATTTTGCTGTCTTGGACTTTATCTGATCAAGAAAAAACTAAGAATTCACCTTGAACTCATTACGACTTTAACTGAAAATAAATAATCAGCAGACAGCTGAGTCCATTTTATATCTGTAGGGACTCTCCCTTGAAAAGCATTTTTTTCCTAAATTTGGTTTAATTGTACTTTAAATACTTTGAACACTAACCTTAATTGGGGTGATTAAATCAAAATGACGGGAGTATATTGCATTGCTATAAAGTATCATGAACTCCTTGGAAAATGTTGCATCTGGTTTCGGTGGGATGAAATCCTTTGCCATCTGCAAATAAAAATTGATCCTGTTCATATTGACCCTCAATACTACTTGGAAGCCTGAGGTCCTGTTTACTCCTTAAGGAGTAACATTTTTTGATATTCAGCTCAACAGATATGTTACGCATTTGATAGGATTTTCATCCAGTGTTGCGACAATCCACTTTTCGTGGGAAAATCCATGAAATATGGAAATAAATCATTTCCTCCAATACAAAATGCTATGGCAATGTTCATGACGACTCCTTTCGTAAAACTATGTTCTAGTACTTCTATAATTGAAGCAATGTTAAAAATCTCTGACTTTGGTTTCTGAAGCTAGAACTAATTCCTGGAATATCAAAATGGAAAGTTGTCCAAAGTAAAGCCCTTAACATATGCTTTGGTGTTGGAACAAGACCCCAAACAACAGAGATAAGAATGATAAGGAAAAACTGAGCATGCTGTCAAATTTTCTGGATCCTAATTTCATACAGATTTGTTCAATTGAAAGTAAGGATTGCATTTTGATATTGGAGATGCCGTTTTTAAACTGAATATATTTTTTACAGGAACCATTTTTACGACAGTTCTTTGCAGAAAGGAAAGAAACAAAGACAGGCTAAAAAATGGATATTTCAAAGCCCCAAGAAGTGACTCGTGTATGTTTGCCAATGAGACAATATTATAAATGTGATGAGAGTTAAAATTCTTCCCAGACATGGAAAAGACCTTTCTTAGATGTGTACCGAGGGATGGAGTGGGTCGGACTCTTTGTATCTAATGTTTGACTTCTTTGACGCGATTAATTTATTATATTGTACTTAAATGACTTTAGCTAAGTTACCAGCTAGTTTCAAGCTAACGACCGCTAAGAAATGTGCAAAAGT